>VWZK01019983.1:114110-210395 GCA_013396935.1 Baryphthengus martii
TTTTCTTAAAGAGTAATTTCTTTGACATTAATGTCTCATCTTGCCAAGTAGCCAGTCACCATCGCTGTCATTTCTTTCATCTATTTAAAACTTACCAACCCTGCCAAAAGTATGTGTAATTTAGTTGCATGGCAGGGAGGGTGGACAGTTTGTCAGTTGGTCACTGAGCAGTGGTTTGACCGTGACAGTTCACCTGTAAAAGGTGGGAATTTGAATACTCTTTCTTTTTTTTTTTTTTTCACTTCAGCGTGTCAGTGAATTACTTCAAGTGTGTGAAATAAAGGGTACAGGAACTTCCTTTTTCTCCCTATGTTTTCCAGACATCCACCAAATCTTTGGTGTGATAAACAAAAAGAAAATAAGCAAGCCAAAACCAAGTCAAAATTACAGCCAACTGTAGGAATTTGCTTCCATTTCAGGAGCTGTGACTGGTAAAAATCATATTGTCTTTTAAAAATAATTTCTAGGGGGAAAATCAGTGAAATTCTAACTGGAGGAAAGTGGTAAAAATATCAAAAGGTGGTTTGCCATGTTTCTACATACTGAGGTTCTGTTATTCTGTCTTTTGTAAGAGTTATCGCAGTAGAACAAGCATTTATTTTTGCTACTACAAATATCATTGCATTCTCTCATTTAATTTCATGACCTAAGTAGATAATCAACCCTGTCAAGAAGAGCATGTGCTGAGGATAATGCCTATATATTTCATGTCTGTCTTCTTTCATTCACTTGGACAACTGCGGTTTCAAGTGGGGAATGTAGTGCTGTGGTGATAAAGTAAAGGCTTTATAGTGTGAAAGCAGTGCCTTTCAGCTGAAGGAGGAAAGATATTAAGCTTTACTGTTCTGAGTAGGCATTTGAATGACATGTTAATTAAGTGGCATTGGTGCCAACCATTGGAGCTTTCATTTAGCTAGGAACAGGCCAGCAGCAGGCAGATTTTGGCAGAAATTTGGGAGTTTTCCTGTAGAAACCTCTAGAAGGGGCAGGCCAAAAAGGGCAGAGTTGTGGTGTGCACGGTGTTTGGAACTATAGCTTTTTTTCTTTCTTTCTTTCGTTTTGTTACTGTGTTTTCCATCAAAGGCAGATGTTGTCATTTCTAAAACTATTTCAGTTGATCTGTTTTAGAAATTGTAATAGTACTTGGCTGTAGGGTTGGGGGATTTTTTGGCCTTTTTTTTTATTAACCCTAAAATACTATTTTCTTTGTTCAGCCTCTTCTAGAAAAACTCCAGTCATTGATTAAAGAGGAAAATTTAGGCCATGTTGAGCCTGCAGGTAAAACAGAAGGTCAGATTTGTGAAACAAGTCTAGATGTTTTTGATGGTAACTGTCAGACTGAGGAAAAGTGTGCAAGTTATGACTTGGGAGATCTGAAGGATGCTCATATTGATTTTGATCCGGAGGTGGTCCAAATAAAAGCTGGAAAAGCAGAAGTAAGTGACTTACTTAAATTAAAACAAAAAAGAAAAACACCTTTCTAAATTTTCTGTTTAACAAATGAAATAAACACGATGGCATGTATCTATTACCTGCAGATTGAGAGGCGGATATCAGCCTTCATCGAGAGGAAACAAGCTGAGATCAATGAAAATAATGTCAGGGAATTTTGCAATGTTATTGATTGTAATCAAGGTAACTGGCTAGCCAGACTTTAATCTTCGTAGCACTTTAAGGGTTGGTTTTTTTTATTATTATTATTATTTTATTTTATTTTTATTTCTCAAAAGCACTATTCTGTATTTGAACAGAACTTTGTTTTAAGAGTAACTTTAGTTTTAGTTAAGAATTTGCATGTGCACTGCAGATGTTGTCAGATGAAAAAAAAGAAAGTAGTCACTGGATGACAATGTTTAATGCTTCTCATACAGAAAGATCATAGCTATTAATGTGTTCTTTTTGAGAACTGCCATCTTAAATCAGATGATTTTGTAGCTGTTGTTCCTAATGTTTTAGCTAGATGTTCCTTCCAAAGTCAACAGAATTTCAACTCAGAAATGTTTTGTGAATTGCATATTCAAGTGGAAGTTAGTTTAATGCTAGTTAAATTACAAAGAAGTAATTTTTGCAATCAATTTGAATTACTAGCTACTTAGAAGAACTTTTTTTTCTTTTCAACATTACTCACACTATAGAATAACTTTTTTCTTTTCAACTTACTCACACTATTAGTGTTTTTAATGCACCAAGTGGAACAATTGGCTGTATCTATAACCAAACAATCTGGAATCCATCTGGTAGGCTGGATCTCGTTAGCCCAATCTGTAACTGTAATCAAGTGAGTCCTAAAAGCAAAGACACTTTTATATCCCTAAATAGCGCGGAGACATTTTTCTAAGTATCTGTGAACCCACATCTGCATTGTCTGTGTGATGTACTTAGGCTTTTAGAGATCAAAGCTTCCTTAAATCTTAGTTGGAATGAAAATTACTTGCTAGATAGTAAAGTACTGATTCGTCATATTGTTAATTACATACAGAAGAAATGATGATAAGATCTTCCCTTTGTATGATCAAGCATAATAAAAAGAGTAAAGCTTTGGTGTGTATGAACAGAGATTAACATGCAAACATTAGAATAAACTAAGATGGTCTGTACTGTAGGTTTTTATGGCTGACCAAATGAAGAAAGTCACAGGCATCAGAATAAATGCAGGAAAGTGAGAAAAAAATGCTGGTGAGTAACCTAGACTAGTCTAGAAATAAGAGGACAGCAGTTTCAAAAAAGAATGTAAAAACAGAGTAGCAGTGGTAAGCAGGGAAAAGACTTCTGCACAGGCAGAAAGAAACGAGTTACAGAGAAATGCAGTGAAAATTCAGAACCAAATAAAACATCAATGGGAAGAAATTTGGTCCTGATGCAATAAATTTCTATATACATGCATGCAGACATTTATGTAAGTGACTTATCCAGTTAAAACCAGTAGGTCCGTGCAAGGGTGTGAAACTGTAATGGGCCAGTGCTTATAGAATGAATGAAGCATTTGGGATGTATTTATTGTGTGAAAAAATTTGATTGGATTTGTTAAAAGCCTCCAAGCTGATGATGGTTGGAATACTTGAAATTAGAAATGCGTAATTAGGACCTCACTTTTTATATTATTATTATTTATTTAGAAAATAGCTGTGCCAGAACAGATGCAATTTTCACACCCTATCCTGGATTTAAAAGCCATATAAAGGGTAAGCAACTGTTTTAATACTTATTTATTAAGAGTGTCCAGATGGAACAGCACTGATGAATTTTTGACTTCAAAACTTTTTACAGAGAGCTCCAAAAGTGCGAGCTTAACATACTGAGTTTTGACTCTAGTGAATACTTTTACATCTTTGGTTACTTCTCCAGGGTTTTCACTCCCATAACTGCTTCATTACGTAGCCTGTTTTGCCTGAAAGGAAGGATTCAAGAGAGAAAACAGGACAGAGGATTGTTCAGCTTCTTAGCTTTTCTTCTAAGGTGAAGCCTGCAGTCCAGTTAAGGAATTGAGATTAAATGAAATTATCTTCTGTTTTTCATTAGTCAGTGTAAGGATATTGAATTAGAAAATAGTTTTGGGGCACAGTAGAAGTTCTAAGACATGGATTTCTGGGAAGTGACGAGCTGGGGAACAAGCTTGCCACTACTCTACCTTTTGGAAAGGAGTAAATAGTGTAGAAATGGTTGTCCAGCTGCCCCTCTGCTGCTCTCTGGGTATACACAAGTTACTCTCTGTTTAAAAACAAGCAAGATCTCCAAAATGAGAGTGGAAATAGCCCTCCTTTCCACTTTTGAGAGTAACAGTATTCAGTCATCCACTTGATACTAGTTCTAGAAACTAATTCATTATACTGAATTCTAGGAGCATGTGAAGCACTGTGATAGATATCAGCATTAGAAGGTCTGGTGAGCTAGGAATGAAATGGAGAACTGAGTTTGAATTTAGAATCTTTCACCAAGAATCCCTTTCAGTAGTCTTTTTTTTAAACTGAGTGCTAGTTTTTTAACTTGGATGGTTGCATATTGCAGGAAAAAAAAAGTTTGCACTTCAGGTAACTAAACTAAAACCCAAATAGTTCATAACTAAAATGTGAGTAACACTTAGAAAGAAACTGGAAGTAAAACCAGCATAAACTGAAGCAACGTGTGGCCTTCATGAAGTACTGATTAAGAAGTTGTGTGCTTCGGTGTCTGGAGTTGCCAAGATAGTCTTTAACATGCAGTACACTGCAGTATTCCTGTCAGGAAGGGCTTGAGAAATGACTCTGATTTCAAGAGAAGTGACCAAAACTGTGTGATGAAGAAGACATGGTTCAGCGGGGGGGAAGAGGCGGCCCCAGAAGTAGCCAAAGAGTCATTAAAGCTGTTACCCAGATAACAAAAAATGAGAACTTCTTGCTGAGATTCTAGCAGTTCTTCTAGTTCCATACTTCCCCTCATCTTAAGGTATTCACGATGCTTCCTGTAATATTATGGCTGGCCTCTTTGCGTTCTCGACAGCTCCTGTGCGCAACTGCTGACATAGATAACGGGCTTTCTGCTATTTATCAGCAGCTGATGACAAATTCTTGATCCTGCCATTCTACATGAATGTACGAGTCATCCTTTTACTTTGCGTATGTAAAGTCTTAGGGTTTTGTTTAGCCTTGTTAGGAGTGTAAGGATAGGAAAACACTTTTACTTGAACCTTTGATCTTAATGTGTGTAGGACCCTTTTCAGGAGAGAGTGGTGTGAAGTTGACTTAACACAGGTTTTCATATTTTAATATTTTGATTGTTTTAAATTAAATATACTTTGTTTTTCTTGTTCACTGATGTTGAATTTGTGTTCTCTCTACCTAGTTTCTAGGGTAGTAAATACCTATGGACCTCAGACTAGATCTGACGGAGCACATGGGTCCAGTCACAAAGCAAACATCCCCATTCATGATTGTGGAAACCAAGCTGTTGAGGAGAGATTGCAAAACATTGAAGCACACTTACGGTTACAAACAGGTTTGTATCATGTTTTTGTTTTGACATTGGTGTGCCAGTGTCCCCTACAGTTGTCATTACTTTAGGAAAAGTGGGAAAGCCTGTAAAAACAGGGACTGTGAAACCAGCAGGTTGCTCCACTGAGGGTTTTGTGCCCAAAATGAAACCCAGAACCCAGATATATGCCCAAATTGCAGTGCTGAGTTAGTAAATCTATATTTGATGTGGCAAATGAGAGAGAGGGTTTTAAAAGAATCTGGAATATTTGGAGGTAGAGGTTCGCCCTAGACAGTGGAGTCCTGCCTCCACCCACTGAACAGAAAAAGCTGGGGTTAGGACTTGGTTCTCCTTCATGGGACACCTTGTGGGCTGGGGATAATTTGAACCCAAAAGACAACCTGAAACTTTTTTCTAAAGACGGATGGTTCTTGAAATACAATTAGATGAGAAGCTTATTTCCCAGAATGTAGGAAATTTGTCAATACATCCCTTTAGCCACGCAAATGGGAGTCCACACCTTTCACTAAAATAAATGCCATAGCCACCAGGCCACTGACCTTTTTGAAGTAATTGTTTTCCTCATCCCAGCCCTAGTTTTCCAGAATAGAAATCAGTGAGGCACTTACCAAGGAGGAATTGATATTTTTCCTGAATAATATTTTCAAATCAGAACAGAAACCCATATCTTCACCTAATAAACTGAATTTTCTAGACAATCACACTGCAGACACACACTGACTTTATTTTTGTCTTCTGAATACTGAAGAGATACCAATCCATTCTCCTCTGAATATGGTGAACACTGACTACTAGGTTCCTGTGAGTGCACACTGGATCAAAGTCCAGAATACTCCTCGATACTGTCGAGGCAACAGTCAGAGGTTGACATTTAGTTGTGTAGCTGTGTAACTGTCTCAAAAATAAGTTGTTTTTTGAGTATGGAAATAGAATTTGCAAGTAGCAGGCCAGCACTAAAGTTACAACATGTAACCTTAATGCTTTGGAGTTTATGCATATCAGGGGTAATGATTTGGGGGTAACTAAGGACAGGCCCTTGCTTCCAGGGCGTGCCTATAAATACGTGACATAATTTTGTTTGAAGGAACAGGTCAGGGAAGCTACAGCACAGGGGAAGAGGATGAAAGTGTGCAATTCCAGCCCAGCTCCTGTCCACATCAGTGTTCCTGGGGAAGGTCTCAAGATCATTTATTACTTTACCAGTAGCTTTATCAGCTGTGCAAAAAACAGTCATCTCAGCGGGTAACCTGCCTCTGCGACCTGCTGGCCAGATTTTGTTTCTGAAGGCAGAAAGAGTCAGTCTTGTCTCACCTGCTGTTTTTCAGAACGTTTTCTTCTAGTGCTAGCACTGCTCTTTTCCCTTTACATTGAGACAACAATATTAAGAAGAGTGGGAAGTTAGCTAATTTCATTAGTAGTTGCTGAGTGATGAGTAGAGAGCAGAACTGAAGGAGAGAAGCTACCTGCAAAATTGTCTGTCTGACGTGAGGCAATAGCTGAATGGCCGAAAAACCCATCAGTGCTGCTTTCCGTAGTTTGTGGAATAGAATTGTCTTGCCTAGCAGACCTAGAAATAAATGGAAACGAGTGGCAATAGAAGTAAGAGCTTTCTAAGGCTCCGGTTGTCCCTCCTGTTGGAACCAGACTATCATTTTCATTGGGATAGCCAGTATTAGTTGTGTTTAAACAGGGATTTCAATTTATAGAATACTAGGTAGCACAAATAAGATGCTTTCTAAGGCTGATCTCTCAATCAGTTTTGTTCTTACATGGGCAAGCAAGCCCAAGGTGCTGTAGTAGAGCTACAGACAGTGAAGGGGTTGAGGTGGGGTTTTTTGGTGCTGTTGGTTTTGTGGTGTTTGTGGGTTTATCGCGGTGTTTTGTTTGTTTGACTGGTTGGGTTTTTTTCCAGAGCTCTATTGTTCAGTTCCACACACACATTCGCCACCCCTGCTTCTCCCATTTCTGGCCAAACACTGTTCTTTGTCAAGCCCAGCTCATCCTTGTTCTCTAACCCCTGATGCTCAGTGGAGATAGGTTTCCTTCAGAATATCTTAGATAACAATGCTGAATTCCTGTGTGGTCTGCCTGCCGTCCCATCTGCCACCTCTTGATGTGGCTTGTTTATTATCCCATCCATCCGTTTTGTTTCAGCTACTGGACTTGAAGAATTCACCAGTAAAACTTGCAATCTTTAGTTTTATAAGTTATTCAAACTCTTTTCCGTATTTATTTGTATTCTTACTGATGTATTTAGGTGGTCCTGTACCAAGAGACATTTATCAGAGAATTAAGAAGCTTGAAGATAAAATCCTTGAGCTGGAAGGACTGTCTCCTGAATATTTTCAATCTGTAGTAAGAAATTCTCTCAACTTCTTTTAGCATTTGGGACTTTTATGCTTAAAACTTTGATGTACAGACAAAAGCCTAAGGAGCCAGAAAAGACAGATAACTGCGGCTTGGTGTAATGGTTATTTTTCATGTGGACCATCTATGTAAATTAATAGTTCTATCTAATTTTTCATTTGAAAGAAAATAGCATTTGTTGGGGATGGGTTGGAGTGGGAATTTCCGCCACTCAAGCTGAACTGATTTGTAAGAAATGTGTAACAGAGGTTGAATTTCTCCTCTCCCGACTTCAAATCTGAAGTATTTCTTAGGACAAGAAAATTGACTGAAGTTTTGATCTAGGACACAAATCAGTAATGGCTTAAATCAGCTGAAATCCCTTGGGCGTCTGTACATGATGTGGTTACTAAAGATCAGCTACGTGAAACAACTTCCAATAGGATGAGGGAGTAAACCCTTAATTTTTTTTTTTTTCCTGTGGTTCTGTGGCATTGGTTTCTTTGTTGCTATCTTCAGGCAGAATTCTGTCTCTTTCTGAATAGTATCCTTCATTCCAGAAAGAGATGAGGAGAAAGAGGAGTTAGTATGTCAGGTTCTGCTTGGCTGTAGAAATTTCTTGGCTGTTACCTTACGCTGCTTTGCCCAGGTAACAGTAAGAATGTTTTTTTTGCTGTTGATCAGATTTTAATTTATAACTTCTCCCTTGAGACCAGCCAAACAAGAGGCAAGAATTAAATATCAATGATAATTTTTGTTTACCTTTTTTTGTTTATGTTGGAGGCCAGTAAAGTCCTTTATTTGTGAGGCTATGCCTTCAAGTTGCTGGAAACCAGAAGTTAAAAAAATACTCTTTCATAAGCTGGAATTTCCACAAAAAGTGCTTTAGGATCTTCTTTGGAATGGGGATCTGGGAAGGATTTGTGATGATGGGAATAGTAATGTTGTGCAGTAATTAACATTTTTTGTCCAAAATGCTGCATAAATATTGGTGTGGATACAGGAAAATTTTAGGGGAAAAATATTGACAGTTTCAGAAGCTGGATATTGATCTTGGTTTTGTCTGAAGGAAGCTTCAGTTAAGTTGATAGTTGTTGGCTGACAAGTATGGAGAAGCTTCAACAACTTCTGACTGCTCTCCTGTAGTATTTCTTACGATCCAAAGTATTTAATTATAAAAAAGATGTCTTTTATTCATGGCATGGCAGTCAGTGTTCTTTGTGTGCTTTGAATGCGCTTGTCAATGTTGTTACAGAATTACTCGTGGGTCTGTCAGTGCAACATTAAGTCTGTCTTTGATTATGTCTTTTCTTTAGAGCTGCTCTGGCAAGAGGAGAAAGATTCAACCTCCCCACGTAAGTGCTGTTAACTTTTGTTTACCTTAAGTTTAGGATGTTTTGCGTGAAAAGTAATCAGAAGTTCTACCGAACAAATATCTAACTTCTCAGAAATAGCTGCATTGGTATTGGGTAACTTGCTGGCAAAGAGAGAGGGAAGGAGACAAAGTTAATGGGTGTCACAATGAAATAAATCTTCTGAAAGTCTGGACTAGGGTAGGTTAGTTAGCGTTTTCACCGGTTAGGAGGATGATGGAGTAAAATAAACCTGTAATGATGATAATCAAGCTGCAGGTAACAAGCAATTTGTGAATTCTGACAACCTCCTAGTAATGTCTTCTGGGTTTGCTTTGTGGCTTGGTGTTTCTTGTTGATTTTTAGAATATTTTTTTTTTATTATCGGTTTATGAAGAGACAATAGAAGTAGAAATGGCTGGCTCAGCAAAAGTGTTGCAGGAAGACCTGACATCAGAACAGATAATGATCTAAGTCAGTAAGACACAACACCATCACATCAGGGAATGTATTAACCACCACACTCGGAGACCGATGGACTGGGGAGAATGCTTAGAACGGGATGTGGGCCATCTGGGACTTCACCCTCCAGAGGGGGAAATATTTTTATGAAAAGGATGATGACCAGTTCTCAGCATAAGAAGAGATCAAAATAATTGTCAGGCTAAGTGGACACAGAAGAAATTGATGTTGGGCAAGAGGGAAAAAAAACCCTTTGGTTGTAAAGCTGAGTTCTACAAGATCTAGGTAGTCTCATCCAGTGTTTTAACATCACAGAACTTTTATGAACAGGTTAAACAAATATCTAATGGAAATAGCATGATAAGGACTGCCAGTTTCTTCTAAGTTTACATTCTTTTTCCTTAAAGTTTAAATAGCCATAGAGTAGATTCAGACAATTCTGCAAAAGTTTATTAATATACAGTATATAATTCAGCCATGTGGTGCAGTATGCAGTGATCTCAAATGTCAAGGGCTAGGCCACTTCTCTAGCAGTGACAAAAATGTGAATGATTGTGGTTTTATTTTGTTCTTTTAGCAGAACTATTCGTTGGCTGAACTTGATGAAAAGATCAGTGCGATAAAACAGGTATTGCTGAGGAAAACAAAAGAGAGCAAGTCCAAGGAGGCTGAGCGGCTTCTTCGATAGGGGGGGAAAAAAAAAAAAGTCTTTTGGGAATCCTCCTCATGCTTTACACACACCTAACCCATAGACCTGAGTGGTGTTCCTCGGGGATGACTTTAGCAATGAAAGCAAAGCATGCGTAGAAGCTTCTCTTGGATGATTCTGAAAGTTTTTCCTTCAGAAGAACTCAGTTAGGAACAGTCTTGTTAATGAAGCAGTGACTTTAAAATGAAGAATGTTGTAGGAATAGCATTCTAATAATCCATTCCCTTCTGTTATAAAGGAGGATTACCGCTTTGTTCGTATGTGGAAAGTCAACCCGCGTACAAAAGTGGCATTTCACATGTAATTCTTGATTCTTTTGAATACTTCCTGTGTAAGTAGTTTGCACTTGTGAAATAAAATTAAATACCGCCTCAGAAGTAAATTAGGAAAAAATACGTACAAACAAACTAGCAGTATGCATGCTTGCTTGCGGGTTTTTTTCTGTATTTGTCACTATTTTCAAAGCTGTTAAAAATGCAGTGAGTTTTGTTTCTGTTTGAAATACATGTGACCTGTTCTTCACTTCCTCAGAGTCCTGTAGGAATTCAAACTTAATTTCTTGCTAACAAACACTATATTCTAAAGGTCACTCCAGGGGAGGTTTTGAGGAGCATGCCAGCAAGCACCAGCTTCCCTTCCTTCCATCTACCTGCTGCTTACAGGACTTCTGAAGCATGGGTGCTGGCTACATAGTTTAAACGAGTCAGACTTTTAGTCACACACTGAAGTGTGATTTTTGTTTTGTTTTTTTAAATAAACCGTTTTCTGTTTATACCAGTTCTGCAGTTTATTTGCTGTCTCTGTCTTTATGCCAGTTTAGAAGAAAAGTAGCTGTTACTGAGGGAGTCTTTTATGTTACTTGCTCTACTTACAACAGTGGTGCTAGCAGTGTTCCTGTTTCAGTCTGTGACAGCTGTTACAGATACAGTCTTGCACTTGTAAGAACAGTAGGCATTTTCTGTGATTCTCTGTACTTATCTAGACTGCAGTTGTTGTAGCAGCTGCACCTAATGCTTGCTTGAAGGTGTACCAGTAGAGGTGGGAAACAAAGCTGCTTGAGCTTTGCTAGCTCCAGGAAAGATGACAGTACAATAATTACCTGTTCAAATGCTTGGGGTCTACCTGGGAAGAGATTAACCCAGGCAGTCACGAGTACTCAAATACAGCACTGGGTACAAAGAGGTACTTTTGCAGTTGGAAAATCCTACCTGTAGGACCATTACTCCTTGTACGCTACTATATACAGTACGCTACTATATACAGTACTATACTGTACTGTATGTACAGGATCCTACAGAGACTACTTTTGTTACACTGTGTTGCCGTTGTTGAAAATCCTAACAGCTCATAGCATGAGGAATATGCTCAGGGAGCTGCAACTTGTACCTTAAGCAGATAAGCTTTACTTGCTGTCTACAAAGATTTATTTTTATTGGTTTTTTTGGTACTGAGTCCTAAGAGCTGTAGCTCAAAAGAGCTACACACTTCACACAGTAGTGCTTGAAAGAGTAGTGGGAGGTGGCTACTACAACTCAGGCCAGAAAAGATGACCAGAGGATCATCTTTTAAAAACAGTAGCCTCTACTCTTGCATTATAATTCTAGTACTGGTAGGACATGCAGGTCTACTGCATTTGCACTATGCAATTTTCTCTAGAAAATTCTGGAATGAAGCCCTGGAAGAGATTAACCTGTGGCCGATACCTAGGTCTGAAAGATTTGTCTACTAATAAATTATTTACCGATGGTTTACATTAAAACAAGTGCATATGTATATATATATGTATACAGAAGGAAAAAATTCTTCAATCCTCATCTGGGATCAATTCTTGGAATAAATTGCAAACACTGATGATTCTCTCAAGGGAGACTGGTTACTAAAAGACCACATTAGCAGTTTCAAAATGGCTTTTTCTGGAATGAATCGCCTGCTACTTGAAAGTTCTCTTGCCAAGGATATCTTCTTCTCTTTCTCAAGATGGCAGCAACATAGCAGCTAAGGGTTGAAAGCGTACTGAAGATGCACTGTAGCAAGACTATAGCTAAGGACACAGCAGCACAAGCGCTCTGGATGGTAATTTATTAGTCCTATATACTTTTATCAAATAAATGCTACAGATACACTTGAAGAGTGTCAAGGTATTCTTCTTGCTTTGTTACTAGGCTTTTGCCATTCTTTGGTTTCAGGTTGCACAGTAAATGCCAATGTCCCTGTCCTATAAGAACGCTTTGGGAAGATATTTGCATGTTAAAAGTCATTGCAGATTTCAGAGGGCTGCCAAGATGTTGGAAGTTTCCCTTCCTCTGCTTTTAGAGGCATGGGGGAACAGGGCATTATTCTGCTATTCAATGCTACTGGTCTTACCAGTTTATCTTGATAGAATCATAGAATGTTAGGGGTTGGAAGGGACCTCTGGAGATCGAGTCCAATCTCCTTGCCAGAGCAGGATCACCCAGGGCAGGCCACATAGGAACACATCCAGGGGGGTTTGGAAAGTCTCCAGAGAAGGAAACTCCACAACCTCTCTGGGCAGCCTGTTCCAGGCTCTGTCACCCTCACAGGAAAAAAGTTTCTCCTCCCTTTGAGGTGGAACCCCCTGCGTTCTTGCTTTTACCTGTTATTTCTTATTCTATCACTGGGCACCACTGAAAAGAAACTGGCCCCTTCCACTTGACCCCCACCCCTCAGATATTTACAGACTTGAATAAGATCCCCTCTCAGCCTTCTCCAGACTAAACAGCCCCAGATCTCTCAGCCTTCAGATGTTCCAGTCCCTTCATCATCCTCAGAGCTCTCCTTGCTTGCCTTTTGTCTCTTTCGGCTTCACCTTCTACAACTACGAGAACTACGTCTTCACTCTTTTTCCTCTGCACCTTAAAGCCTGCAGTGCTTGCTGCGGCTGGGGCTGCCATAGCTGAAGTCTGCAAGGTAACCACAAACGGAGCAAAAAGCAGAGTATTTACCTTCTTATTGGCATCTCAACACCTCAATCCAAGACCTTTTTACTAATGTTGGGCTGATCTACACTCCCTTTTTTTTTCCCCTCCAAAAGAACAGAACAAACTGTTCTTAAGAACATTATATTTTTGTTAAGCATTGTCTTTTTGTTTTCCGCTTTCAGCTAGAGCTTGCAGGACAATGTGACTGAGGATACTTTCCCTTACACAAGGTTTTCCTCTCGGGCTGCTCCTGTCATCCAGAGGCCTGAGTAAGGGAAGCCCTACTGTGGCAGCTGCTCACTACAGCAAGACTTCTCACTTGGCAAAAGGCCAGGTTTGAATTTGAACTGGACAAAGAAGCGGTTTAAACATGCAAGTTCACTCCAGAGAAGAATTTACTGAACAGAAAACGATACAGAAGCATTCTTGTGGGTCACTTAGTGACCCAGTTCACCATCCTGCAGCATATATAATCCCAGTAATGTTAAAGATTTGCCTGGGAGAGGACATCAGCATCTCTGTCACCTGCAGCTTGTCTGCAGCAGGGTGAGAACAACTATTGTATGGCAACGAGCATTCTGCCCCGCTCTCAGCCTAGGGCTCCTCAGTTTGCAAGCAATTGTAGAAAATTTGCTTCTGTTTTCCTTGTGAGATGGTATCCCAGCCCATCAGCAAACACTTCTGAGGGAAGGTCCCACCTCTCCTCCTCCAGTCGGTACTGGAACTCTTATTGCCATCGGTCAGGCACAAATACCATGGCTGGATGCTGGGATTTGTCACTGGAGTCACACAAGAGTAAGAAAAGCAATCCTAATAGGACAATGCGAACCTCTAACTTGATAGTAGCTACAAATCTCCTGAATCTGAGTCACACCACCGTAACTTTGTGTAGCAGGTTTCCCTGTTGAGGAACTCTTCCACTGAACCTAACTGCAACCCGCTGCAGGATGATACATTGTGAGGTTCAGGTGAAATTCTGTAAACCTTTCCCACGCGTGTCCCATCCATATATATTAAAATTACAGGCAATTAGGAAGGCATTGCTTAATTAACTTATCCGGAAGAGTTTCACTGTTGTTCTAGTTGCCATTCCACGTTACCAGCACCAACAAGCTTATTCTGCTGTAAACTGACAGAAAAAGAGAATGACCATGGTGTGTCCTGCTGGAGAAGAGATTACAAGGCATTCCAGGATGCCAAGGCTCTTACCTGAGCTGCGTCTCCTCTGCTGTGATATTTTTAAGGTTCATGCTTTGAAGGAAATGTTTAAAATCTCTGCAGCCAACCAAGAACTGGATAGGACAGCTTGATTTCCACTGCAAGAAGCCAGGACAGAATTGTATCCCAGCTGCAGTACTTAAAACCTCACAGATAAAAAGTTATTATTTATGCTGATCTAGAAATCTTTCCAGGTTTTGCTCAGCAACCTGTGAGTCACACTTCACCTCAGTTAAGGGCTTCCAGCTACAAGATAAAAAGGTAATCTTACGGCACTATAAATTTGGCATTAATTATTTGAGGAAGATGTCAAAGAGCATCATCACTTTTAAAGCCAAGAATATTTGTTCCCCCTTAGGAATGCTTCACGTTGCTGTTTAGCACCTTGTGCAAGAGGTGTAGTAAAACACTAGAGCTTGTGCTACTCTGCAGTTCTGCAGTGTGTGCATGATTGGTTTCTTTGCTTCAGGATCCCCTAAGTAGGGAGTGATTCATCTCTAGGAGGCTAATTTCTTCCAGTTGAGTGCAGGATTTTAATAAATAAACCCAAAAGTGAAGTGCCCTTTTGAACAGCCCTCATATCAGCAGGTAACATCAGTAATTTAGGAAACTCAAACCATTCACTATTCCATCCAATGTATTGTGATCACTGCTGAATTTTACATATATTTTTTTTTTAAAAAACACATCATAAGTTATCTCTTTTGTTTTAATTAAGACCTTACAACACCACGGAGAAATTTTAACCCGCAAATGCCAAAGGTACATTAATTGAAGTAGTCAAAATACTGAATATAAAGGGTTTTTGGATTGATAAGTTTACAAATCATTCATGCCGGTGAGAACAGAACGTTTCCTACAGTAACAGATGTTGAACCATCCTCTCCTGAACGAAGACATGAATGAGAAAAAAGCCTCCAAAAAGATTACCTTCCTCCCAAAACACAAGGGTTTCTTCTAACCCTTCCTACTGAAGACTTGCGGAGTACTTCAGGCTTCTGTAGCCACAGGAATCTCTCTACCCTGATTTCAGCTGTGCTACAACACAAACTTTATAATTCTAATTGCTTGCTACCCCAAAGCATGGCAGAAAGTAGAGAAAAACTATCCAGAGGCCCACTGTGGGTTGCTGATGATCCAGGCGACCTGTCCAGAAGCATGGGGCTACACATTGCCAGCACTGGCCTAGTCCAGACAGCGTGCTCCTAGAGCTAGGAATAGGATTTGTTGTCCTGTTGGATAATCTATCCCACCCAAGAGCAGTGAGACCCAGCTCAAGTGGTCTCCAGAAAATGAGTTTTCTTGTCATTGCTTCCTGTATGGATTTGATTTCTTCTGACTTGTAGCTCTACTTGATGGGGGAGAGGTGGGAGGATGTACTGCAGAAAGCCTAATGATTGGGGGGGGGGGGGCCAGGAAAAGAAGAAAAAGCACATTTAAACAACTACCTCTGTAGATCTTCTAGTGAAACTGCCTTGTCACAGACAAAACACTTAGAAGTAACAATGAGAAGAATAGGCATTGTTTGAAGCTATTATTTAGAAATCATCTAAATTTTTAAAGGTTAATTAGTGTAATTTACCCATCTTGGTTATTAAAAAGGGTTAGACATGAACAATAAACGTAAGAGTTCAATCCATTTTATTTCTGCAGTTGATTCATCCACATCTGTTTAGCTTTTTATGACCATCTAATTGATTTGTAGAATTCTGTCCAGTACAGATGGGCCACTGTTCATGACTACTTTCATACCATTTATATTATTGTTGCTCTGATTTTTATTCAAGGCCAAACAGAGGGGAATATAAGAGTGTGATGTTCACCTAAACATAACAATGACATTGAATTTCTATTCGACTCTGAGACAAGAATAGATTTGCGGAGACAATCCACTGTGAATACAAATAAGTTGTTTATACATAAATATAATAAAATCTCCTACTTAATTATGACCTATTTTACCAGTTTCGCAATATACTCTGTTATTGGGAAGTTTTATAGCAACAGCCAGGCTAAATCAATTGTCACAAACTCCTTTGGCTCAACACTAGAATTATACCCCGACAGATGCTTGTGAGACAGTAAAAGCCATGCCTCTGCAGCCTGTTCTCTCATAGTTCTACTAAATCTATATGTAGTCTTTCACCCAGCGACACATGCACACGCTACACGACTGCATACACAGTTTATACATACAGAATTTTGCATGTGATAGTCTCCCCCTTCTAGTTGTCAAAATGAACAGAAGCTTGCCAAGTTTTTTCCACCAGAATCACCTCTCTTGCTGTGAAAACATAGGCTGAGCAAGTCTTCACCAAATGCCAGCCTGTAAACCTAGCTCTTCCTCAGTGTAATTTCTGTGTTTTCACAGATTCACAGAATGGTATGGGCTGGAAGGGACCTCTAGAGATCATTGAGTCCAACCCCTCTGACCAAAGCAGGATCTCCCAGAGCAGATCACACAGGAACAGATCCAGGTGGATTTTGAAAGTCTCCCGAGATCGGGACTCCACCACTGCCCTGGGCAGCCAGTGCCAGTTTTCTGGATACATAGGGAGCGGTTTGAATACTCCACACTGTAATTGTCTTTATACAGAAGATTTGCTATCAGCCTCAGACCCTGAATTATCCAAATAATTCCAAGAGTGAAGAAAGTACCTTTAATTACCCAGTAGTCCCACCTCTGCTTTATGTAACTGGAGCTTCCTACATGGAACCTGTAGGTATAATAGCAAGAAAATTATTGCAGTAATGAGAGGGATACTCTCACGCCAGTAATTCTGTACACATCACACCATAGATGTTTGCTTCAGCATACCAGCTGCTTTGCTTCACCACTCCACAGGGAATTCATTTTGTGATCAGTCCCAACAGCCACCACTAATAAATCTGAAGAAAACTAGCATGGACTTTTACTAACCAGGTACTTCTCTGGCCAAGAGGGTCTGGTAGTATCAAACAAGCTCAAATGCAGCCTTTGCATAAAACTTGTGAAGAAAAGAAAATGTGTGGATTGTTGCCTTCATATGGGCATTTGGTTTTTCAGAATTTGTTGTCACCGTTATAAAATGGGAGAGGAAGGCAGAAAGAGCTGCCTGTTTTAAGAGAGGCTAACTGCTGTGGTGGGAGGGCAGCCTGTTCAGATGACAGAGCTGAGCAGATTGTACTGTCTGTAACTTCAAGTTAAAGAGTGCAACAAGAAACATCGGGCTTGCTCAAGTTATCCACCACAGCCCACCAGGAGACAGCCAGATACAGCGCAATGCGGAACCTTCACTGACGGTTTATGGCAAGGGTTTATGGCAAAAGCAATTGTGGGGATGAGAGAGATTCTCCTTTAGAGTGAATGCTCACAATTCTTCATTATTACATAGCCCAAGCTGAAAAGGAGGAAAACGCTGCAAAATGGAGTTGGAGCAGCTAAAAATCGGTATATTAAAAAGTTGCTGATGCTAATGGTTTTTTGCCCATGGAGAAACAACACTGATCTAATCTCCAGCACAGGCTGATGGAAGCATCAGTTCAAAACTCATGCTTACAGGGAGTGTTTCATCTCTGCTTTGGTTTTACACCACCACATATCAAACAAAAAAAACTCTTCTGGCCTGTGAATTCCACTTAAATACAGTACAATAACATTTGTGCATATGGACTGGTTTTAGCTGTGCCAAAGTGTTTCACTGAGTGCCTCTAATGCAATTAGAAGGCAAGCAAGTAGTGGAGGGGGAGAAAAACAGGCACAGCAAAAGTGAAAATCTCTTTTGAATGCAATTTGAAACGAGATAGAGAGTCAACAAGAGACAAAATGAGGTTGTTCCAGGTGGTGAAGCTGCAGAAGAGAAGACACCCAGCACAGATAGCTGTGATGGTAGAGACCAGGGGTGGTGCAAGATGAGGACAAAGGAGAGTGTCAGAGATTGACCTTGTAGAATGCAACACAGAAGGATTGTTAGCACAGAGGAGATGAAAACAAAGAAAAAGCAGTTTGGCAGGAGAGGAAGGAACAAATTCTGGTTATGTGGCTCCGACAGCCTGCTGCTGCTGAAGGTTTCACAGACACCAAGAAGTCTAAAGGGTTTCATGTCATCAACTGAGTAGAGGAGAGCTGGTTTTGTGCAGAAGAAAGCCAGATTATTAATTCCTCAGAACATCTCAACGCGAAAGGTGTTTCTGACTCCGAGCACTGCAGAGCCTCAGGATTCTGCCAGCAGTGGCTACAAGGAACCAGCTTCTTCTCCATTA
Source organism: Baryphthengus martii (assembly GCA_013396935.1). Taxonomy (NCBI): domain Eukaryota; kingdom Metazoa; phylum Chordata; class Aves; order Coraciiformes; family Momotidae; genus Baryphthengus; species Baryphthengus martii. Next base: position 132,347 of record VWZK01019983.1, read on the forward strand.
ATATTAACATTGCAGCTTACAAGCAGCGTTCACGGCTCTTGGAGAATTAACTAAACAAGGAATTGGCTTCACAATGTACTTTTTATGGTCATTTTCATAACTCCACAAATGTGATTAATTAGAAAATATTTGTTATATCTTTTCAATTAATCAGTCACTCAGAGACTCTTGTGTAACAACAACAAATTTTGTCTGCTTGCCTCCTTCCATGGGATTAGGTTTACTACAGCATGGCTTTGAAAATCAGTTTTACCAGCTACAAATCACCAAGAACATAGCATACCTTCAGAGCGAGAAAGAAATCCTGCCATCGTTCCACAATCCAACACTCCCCACCATATCTCAGCATGCTCTCTGCACCTCCAGCTGCTTTGTATTTATTTTAGTCACTCCCAATTCCTGACAGTTTAGCTGTGCAATCACTGCTACTTTTCCCACCTGCTCTCGCTTGCTTAAATTACTATTCTCTTCCCTCCTTCTGCTCTGCTTTTGGTGATCTTCTCATTATTAGCTTGGAATGTGTGAAAAGGCCCAAGGGGATGAGGGAAGTCCTTGCACAGATAGCAGTGAATCTGTGTAAGGATGACCTGCAGGTCTCTGTTTTAAGGCAAAGCACCCTGGCTTCATGTGAGATTCTGCAGTTGACCAGAAGTCAGCAAAGGTATGAAATACAAGGGGGTAGAAACTGTGAAAAATAAATAAATTAAACATGAACTTCTAGGTTCTGCAAGAAAGAATGTTCTGATGGTGACAGTTCTCTGTGGAGATTTAATAGGGACTGGTCCAGTGGCTGCCCCATCCCCAAGTTACTGGTGAAACTCTGTGCAAACCGTTTGATCTTTCCATGCTTTATCGCTCAGTTCCCTGTAGATAAAGGGGGATAATAAAGTCTGGCTGGCTTACAAGGTTGCTGTCCTGATACGTAAAGAAGTGGTCAGATGTGTTTGGGTCCTGCAGTTAAAACGGTGCTGTCACGCGTTCCAGGATCAGGAACAAAAATTATTAAAAACCTCATTTCCCTAGGAAGGCATAATTTCAGAAAGCCTTTCTTTAATGGAAAATGAATGACTACCCAGTCAAAGCAACGCTAGTTAAGCCACTCTCTCATCTTAACTCTTAGATGCCTCAAAGAAACAAAAAGACAACAAACCCCAAACTCAGATAGATGCTGTTTCTACCCGTGTTTGTTTCACTGGAGTAATGTTTTCAAATTGAAAGGAATGAAGGGGTGTGGGAAATATTGAAAAGTCATGAATCAATTTCAATCAATTTTAATTCCAGTATAAGAGGAAGTAATGCCACTTGTCAAAAATAAAGCAATCATTTCTGACAGTTAAATTTGCAAGAGACTTATTGCTGTTTGGAGAGAGGTAAAGCTGGAAGCTTCCCTGATTCTACCTTTGCATTAACTGACTTTCAGTGCTATCTGATTTATTCTAGTGAAGTTTCTCTGTGCCCTGTGACTCCTACTTTTCCTCCTTAAATCAGTACTCCCACACAAACAGGTTTGTGGTTTGTTTGTTTGCTCTTTTTCCCCCAGAGTTTTAACTTGAAACTTAGACTTGGAGTTGCAAAAATGTATGCAGGTGTTTGCATAAGTATTTTTCCTTATGAAATATATCTTGATTTAAAACAGTTGTTAGGGAATAATGGAATAACTAGTAATGCTAGAATAAAAATAAGGATAGCATTAGAAAGAGCATTAAGTCCCACTTTTGTGTCTTTATACTCTTTTTTTTTTTTTCTTTTCACAAGACTTTTCTGTTCTGTCTGTACTTTGTGGTTGAAATAAGCCAAAATCCTCTTACAACACATATTCATCATTTAGCACCTAATAATAATTTTGTTTGGTGGTTGCCTAAACATTTCAGTAACTGATTCCCCCTGAAATCTATGATGGTTATGGCTTTTACATTCATACATGAAGAAGCTGAAAAATTTTACTTTGCTACTTAAAAAAACAAAAAGCAGGAGCCTCCTCCTTTGGAGGAACACCATAAGGACTTGCAGCCCTCTGTGAAGGTTTGCAAGGAAAACAACCCAGTGGGTTCAGGATCTTCAGAGTCTCAACAGCAGGTCTTGGCTTTTGCCCTTTCATTTATTTATAAACTGGTTGCTCCACATGCTATGGGCTCAGGTGAACCACGAAAGAAACATTCAGTTGGCAAACACTGAACATCAGCTTCATTCAATCACCTTGTCAACATTGAGCTTTTTCATTATTGATTTTAAGTTTTTGAACTGAAGAGGAAAAATTAATTGCTCAGCATAACTACCACCTTACTAACAACATAGGCAAGACTGCATCTGTAGCTAAAGGTTGTTATCTTCTAGACCATGCTGTTGCACTTGGCAGCAGTGGGAGTTGAGGGACAGGGTGTAATTTCAATCTAATAGCCTAACAAGTGTCCACATCCAAACCCTCACCCCTCACACCAGGACTGCCTGCAAACATAGGTCTTATCCACACCCCGGTGAACATCAGAAGCCCTGGATTTGGATGGCCATTGTAAAATTCCCCAAGGTAATTGCAGTAGGAGTGCCTGGACATTTGGAATTTGGCTGGAGATGTTAAAAAAAAAAAAAAAAAAAAAANGAAAATAAAAAAAAAAAAAAAAAAAAAAAAAAGTAAATAAAATAGCAGAAGCTGCCTGTACTATGTTTAAAATCTGCAATAGCAGAAGAGGATTTTACTTGGTGAGTTAAAAATTTTGAAGATAAATTCACTTACTATGCTTGAACAGTTAGGGATGATTATAGCTCCAACATTCCTACCAAACTTATGTTTTACACATTTATTCACACGGATAGGGGAAAACAGCTTGATTGTGCCTCTGCGCCCATTACTTGAGTGAGCAGCTCCTTGCAGCCCAGTGAGGGCAGCTGTAAAAGCTCCTGGTGTCATTAAAGACTCATAGGACTGGGCCCATCTTTTGTTCCATATGTTGAGACTGAGATCACTGTAAGAAGGAACTTTCACCACTTGGAAAATACCCAGAAACAAGCATTTCATCTCAGATTTCCCTCCTGAAGTCTGTCATTACCAGCTCAACTCACGGTTCCCTCCAAAAGAGAGCCCACAAAGCAGAAGTATATTTTCAGACATTCAAGAGCCTGTCAACGTGACACCCGGGGCTTCCAGGCAAATTCATTAGGCCGGAATGAAATACTTGCCGGGGAGGAAAATATAGGAAGAGAAACTTCAGCCTTTGTCACCCATACTTTTGTTAACCTCGACTTTGCCAGATTTGCAGCGTGTCACGCCCGGTGCTCGCCGAGGCCATTGAGGCACCAGGAATGCATTCGCTTTGTGAAGCCGGAGTTTCCGCTTCCATGTGACAAAGCAGCTAGCTGGCTAGTCAGCCTCAGTCAGTGTCTATTTATGGCAAAATGTCAAAAAAGAATGTCCTGCATTTGTGGCTCAACAATAATGAACATGGCTAAATCTGAAAATGAACAAAGGGAAGTGAACAGCTTTTTCAATCCTGAAGAACATTCGTTTCTTGGTGTCCTTTTTGTTCTGATTGTTTGGGCTGAAGGCTGTGAAAGGACCACCTGTTGGGCTGCCATTTTGGGATTGTGCTAAATGCAGTGATTGCATGAAAGAACACTTTCCAAAATAACCTGGTATTATTATTCACTTATTTTATAGTAAATCTACATTCAGAACCTGCAGGAAAGTATAAAGCTTTTTTTTCTAAGTGAAATTTAAAGCCGTAAATTTTCTATAAACGCACTTACTGCGGATGCATGATTTTATAGGGACAATCATGATACTTTAAAAGGAGCTCAATTAAACCTCTGATGCAATAATAAAGTTCCTCTGTAATAGAAAAATAACCTTTTGAAGTAATAAATATAAGATGAAGGAGAGATTAAGTTACACAGGACTGAATAACTCGGAGGATTAAATCAGCAAAGACTACTGACGTAAAATACAACTGAAATATTTATTTTGCACCTGGCATGAAGTTGGAAATTTTTAGTGATGTCAATTATTTTTAATGTCTATAAGAATGTTCCTGGGTGTAATTTGCTTTTATTCAAAAGACTGCAGCACTGAATTGTCCTAGAACCTTACTGAATTTTGAGATACTTACTGTAAACAAGTATACACATTTCATTTTAAAAATATGAGGGTTGTGTTCAATTTTTTTCTAATTGTTTTATTTCTTTTTTGTGGACACTTTCTACAGTCAAGATATAACAACTATTTACATAACAAAATCAGGAGAAATGTTGCCCAAACAGAAAAGGGAAAAATCTTTTGTATTTTCTAAACTTCGACTCATCCAACTGTTAGTTTTTAAGTTGAGACAGATGAACACTTTCACACAGTTTAGTATCTTTAATAGAATACATAAAAACTTCCAGCTGATTACAATAAACATGCCCATTAATGTATTAAAATAGCAAATCTTTCTATGAGTGTTAAACAATGTTTGCTCAAAGCCAATGTCAGTAATCTTTGAAGTAGGTTTCCAAAATATGATTTCTTTTTGCACCCACAAAGTGGGTGAATTTATTTACATAATCTCCCATATATTACCTTATTTTTTTCTCAAATATAGATGCCTTGAGTAAGCTTATTCACACAGAGATGTTATTTATTTACCACAACGAACAACGAGCCTTCTCTGTGTGCATCTGAACTCACACTCTCACCTCAAGCTACACACCACACAGTTCAAAAACTTTATATGATTTTTCAGCTGTGAAAGGACTTCAGGGCTGGAGCTGGGTTACACAATTAATTGGAGGGTTAGCAGAAAGGGAGGGCTACATGAATAGCTGGCTATATTTCCAGCTGCTTTCACCCATTTCAACCACAAAAGTTATAGCTAAAACTCAGGAGTTAAATGTCTCGGGTTTGGCATTATTTTCCATCCCCAGAAAAGGTAGTAGTTGTATGTCTGAAAACAAGTCAGAAATATATTGGTATACAGATGAGAGACTTTATTTTCTAGATATCCCCTGTATATTTTATATTAGCAGAAATGTAGCTTAATGTATCACTATCACTGCTTTTAAAAGTTAAAATGTGGTTTAAAATAGATCGCGATGGATTAAAGAGACTCTCAGAAAATAATTTTTTTTGTTGGTCAAACAATCTTGGCAGCCAAGCAGATTTTTACATATGGATAGAATTATATTTCCTAAGTTAAAGAACAATGAGTTTTTATGTGACTATCTGTTCAGAGGGGGGAAAAGGTGAAGTAGAAGAGCGTACAACGCACGAGTATAAATTAGTGTCTGGGTTTATTGTTCACCGTGCCAAGAAGAGTATGTACTACACACAGCTATTCTATTAGGGAATTATGGAAACTGAGGCTAGCCAGCAAAAATTACTTAAGTCTGGAGAAAAATACATATCTTTGGGAGAGATACAATATGTTTGGAACCCTGAGGGTTAATGAGAGGTAAGCTGGTGAAGGGGGCAGAGGAGATAAGGGAAATAACAGAAGCTGAATAGATGAAAGAAGTGATTCAGTGGGAAGCATTGTTGATCACAGCTAGGTGTCAGAAACAAACTAGAAAAATGGGAACTGCTTTAACATTGGCAGGAAAATAATATTAAAAAAAAAAGAATTTATGCCACATACTAAAATGGAAAAGAAAATAAAAAATAATAAAAGGCTTTCAGGCTTTCTTTAGGACGTGTCAATGAAAAATAATGTAAGAAAGCACTGAAATGAAATCCTCTCTGAAGGTATCTTGGGGAGAGGGCTCATTGTCCCATCCTTTTCAGATCAAGAATTTAATTTTGCATTCTCTTTGTCTGTCTTGAGATTTACTTGCAGTTATTCTACACTGGTTACTTTCTCTTTCTTTTCATCCACTTCAGCAGTCTACACTGGCAGAGAGGCAGCCAGAATGGGAAAAATCTAGCCATGAATTAAATCATCTACCTGTCCCTTGCCAATGTGATTTTTGCCTAAAGTTTGAACTGCACTCAGAGGCGCAGTGGGATTCTTTTTCATCAATATGACAAGGAACCACAGTTCTATTTCCCTCATTTTCCATGCCTGTTCTTAACGTGTGTTTTTTAGAGAGAAATTATATCTTTCTGGAGCATTCAGATTTCATTATGCTTCTGCTACACAGGATGCAGATCTACCTTAGAGAACTTGATTACCTATTCACCTGTCTTTTACTTTAGGCAACTCGAAGAAAGGTACCAGCAAATATTTTCTAAATATTTCTAAAATGTTATTGGCAGAACGTTAGAAACCCCAAAGCGCCATTTGCTTTTAGTGCCAGGGATGTTCTGGTTCCTGCGTATGTATTCTGTTTACACCCATCCCCCATGTGTTCCTAAAACAGTTTCTCTTATATGAAGCTTCATTCTGGTGCCCATAGCAACACCATCTAGTACTGAAATGTTCCTGCAGGATTTGCAGGAGTCCTTTCAAAACAAGATGCTGATTCTGCAGTTATTGTACACCCGGCTACTTCCATCAGATTCATAGTCTGAGCCCTCAGTTGCATGTGGAAGGCAGCTCAGCAGACCACCAACTGTCCTTATCATTGTTTGGGATGGAACATGTTACATATGTTCTGGTTTGTTTGGGTTTTCTTCCCATAATAACAACTATCTACCTTGTTTATTTTTTGTAGTTTACTTAACTGTATGAAGGAATCTTAGATCATAGAACCATACAATGTTAGGGGTTGGAAGGGACCTCTGGAGATCATCTAGTCCAACCCCCCTGCCAGAGCAGGATCACCCAGGGCAGGCCACACAGGAACAGATCCAGGGGGGTTTGGAAAGTCTCCAGAGAAGGAGACTCCACAACCTCTCTGGGCAGCCTGGTCCAGTCTGTGTCACCCTCACAGCAAAGAAGTTTCTCCTCCTGTTGAGGTGGAACCTCCTATGTTCCAGCTTGTACCCATTATTTCTTATTCTATCACTGGGCACCACCAAAAAGAGCCTGGTCCCTTCCTCTTGACTCCCACCCCTCAGATATTTATAGACATGGATAAGATCCCCTCTCAGCCTTCTCTTCTCCAGACTAAACAACCCCAGTTCTCTCAGCCTTTCCTCCTAGGAGAGATGTTCCAGCCCCTTCATCATCCTTGTAGCCTCCATTGAACTCTTTCCAATAGATCCCTGTCTCTCTTGAACTGGGGAGCCCACAAATGGTTACGGTATTCCAGGGATGGTCTCACCAAGGCAGAGTAGAGGGGGAGAAGAAGGTATCAGGGTTTGGAATTGGAGGTGATTTTGCTGTTGTATCTACATTTCTCCATCTGCACATTCACTGACGTGCAAATTGGCCTCTGCCTTCTGCTAGGTGGCTCAGGAGTCACTTTCTGGTCTTGAGGTCAGTGGTGCAAAGAGGGAAGAGGACATTTCGTTAAAAACCAAACCAGGAAAAATTCACGGCAAGTCCTGATGACTGGCTCCTGCATCCCAGGAACTTTTTCCAGAGCTTGTCTACTGGGAGTCCAAGTTCCTTGGAACACCAGGTAGGGGTCAGAGCTGGACGTCAGCACACACTGCAGGTGCACATGGCTGGGTGAGAAGAAAGGGAAGCCCCTCTCCCGTCTCCCGATGTGCGTTGGGATTGAGGAGTCTCATAAACAGCTGTGGGAACTTGTCTGCTTCCACGGCTCTCTTCTGCCCACCGGAGATGCCAGTAGAACTCCAGGGGAGCCGAGCAGGCACAGGAGCGTGCCCGGAGCTTCTTAGCTCCCTGTTCTAGATCTTTAGACTGAAGAGGAAAAATGCTGCTCTCAAGCACCAGAACCATGCCCACTGTCAGTACCAATTATTTATATAATTTGGGCTAAAAAAAGGAAAGGACGAGAGGAGGGATTGACGCGACGCGTTTTGTTCATTCATTTTGAATACATTTCATTTAAATTCTGTGTTGTGCCATGCTGCATGCTAGGAAATGTACCCTGGGATATTTTTAAAGCTATAAAAGTTCAGTAAATGGAGACTTCCCTGCAGGACTCAGCTATTAAATCTTCGCTGGAAAGTGGGAGCTATGTCCATTAAAAAATTCATATTCTGGTGAGACTAATCACATCTTCCTACTACTAAAGTATGCTGGAATTCAGATGTTAATCGCATAAATATTTGGCAGTTCTACGTTGTGCAGAACGACCGCCACGATTTGGCAGAGTTAAACAGCTCCTTATCTCTGAAGTTATCTTGAGAACATGGAAATATTTGCGACGTGTTCAGGGTGAAGGCAGAACATTTGCCGCAGTGAGGCAAGAAGATTCCCTTTCCCTTGCCATCATTTAGAGAAAAAAGAGAAAAAATTCAGCCAGATTGCAGCTGCACCTACCCTCTGCTCCCTGCCCTGAGCGAGGGGGAGCCTGGCCAGGCACAGCCCCCCTGCCCAGCAACCGCACCAGCAGCGCTCTGAGACCGAGCTGGATGTTGCCAGGAGAGAAAATATTCACAACTGTTCTGGGTGTTTGTAGAGAAACTGCAAACTGTGCTCTGACCTTCAGCGTGGGCCCATTTCTTCCTTTCAACCTTCACGCATGTGGTGCAAAAAGGGTAACTCGGAGTAGCTAACAATTTAATTCCAAGTTTAATTCTGAATTTAATTCCAAGTTTAATTCTGAATTTAATTTCTGAAAAAGTTCTTTGTGAGTCAAACACCCTTTTCAGCTTCCAAGGAGATGTGAATGACTTCTAACCTTACTATTGGACGATCGTATTTTCATCTGATGTCATTCTTCCCACTCACTATTAAATCCTCCAGTACTGACACTTAACTCCTTATTCAGTCATTGCTGTGCTTGGTCAACCAAAATCAAGATATCAGAAAACTGATTTTGTTTCAAGGATGGCAACCTGGTGAGCAGATCTAGCTCACGGGACAGTTTCTTCCACCTTGCTGAGAATACTGCTTGGGCAGAGGAAAGCAAAACTGGGGTAATATCACATATGTTGCAGGAATGGAGGGTTGGAGAGGGAAGGGAAGGATGAATTTGCAGCCCAGCTTGGATCTGGCAGGATTTCTTTGATCATTTGATCAAGAAATGCTTCATTAACATTTCTATACTGGACAGGCTCAGAGCACCAGGTTGGAATTAGAAGTGGCATCCAAATGTAAGCGATTGCTTGATCCCAGCTGGCACAGACAGGACTATATAGGAGTTTTTGAAAAAACAGATCAAAAAAATCTGTGCCAGTGCATTTGTCTATGAACACAAGGGCTAGAAAATTAATTTTTACAATCCATTTATGCTAAATCTTAGGTTTTCATCCAGGTTTGTTTTGTTTTGCTTTGTTTTTTGTTTTTTTTTTTTTTTTTTTTTTTGTAGTGTCCTTTATGTCTTATTAGGGAGTATTTCTTTTATGCAAAGGAAACCTCATACTACACAAACCCTCAAGGAGAAAAAAAAGTTTTTCTAGTTGTGGGTATTAAGTAGAAACTGCAATCTGAAAGAATTGTTTGTCCTCCATTTCTTAAGAAAACTTTTCTTGTGAAGCTACGTTAATCCTGCAAAGTTAACAAGTCAGTCGGTTCACGCCAGGCTGCATCTTCCCTGTGCAGGAGATTTCGTGGTTTGCTATGCAGATCTCAGAAAAGTCCAAGATGTGGGGACCAATTCATCACTGCATTCATTGTAGTTTACGCTTGCATAAAGCTGTTGCTTTGAAATTAATTTCAATTAGTATAAAAACTTTCCAAGACACACACTGCCTCTTTCTGAATGGCTAGAAAGTCCCTGGCAAAGCTCACAATAAAATTTTTCTCAAGGTAGTTTCTTGTGATGGTAGTAAACCATGTCGGAAGTTGTTTGTGTGCATGTGAAGGCAGTGCGTATTAAAAAAACCAACAAAATACAAAGAGGAAAAGCAAAGAAAAAATACCAAATGCAAGAATGATTTGATTTGATTAGATTTGTGTGATTCAAGGTTACTCTCAATGCTAAATCTTGTCCCAGTTCTTAATCTAGACTGGTAGTCTGTGTTTCTGGCAATGGAGATCCTAGCCCACCTTTTAAAAACTGCTTTACTACCTGTAGCTGCTACTGAGAGGAAAAAAAAATATCTGTGCTTTTGCCCAGCTATCATTCTCTTTAAAAAATTCTCTCTGCTGATAGTCAGAATCAATATTTACCAAGTCAAGAAATGCCATTCCTTGCCTGAGCACTCCGTATGCTTGTGCCCGGTTGTCACCCATCCCTTTGTTATCATTTTGCTCTGCATGTTCTCTTCTTAAAATGAAGAAAAATCAGAATCTTTGACAGTAAAATTTCTTTTTGAAATAAGCAAAGCAGTAATCAAGTATCTGAGACATGTTTGGAGAATGAAGCATAGTTAATTTAATAGGAACGATGAGTTTCATCCAGCTGAAACTATAAATGCTACGCAGATTAGTTGCTTTTAATCCCATTCAACTAAAGCTCCCCATTTCATTCTTCTAATCTTTCCTTATAAACAAATCCTTCCAATTTCCCAGTCATGTTTTCTATCCTCCTTGGAATTCCTCTCTATTTGTCTACATATTTTGAGCATAAAGAGAGGCCCAGGCTGAATGCAAGATTCTAGGAGGGACTGTGTCAGCATTGTGCTAAATCCGTAATTAAAAAGGGTTAAAGTTAATATATTTAAGCTACAACAGCGAATCCACTTGATCACACATGACAACAGAAGTATTTATAATTACAATGATTGTCTTACCTCTCAAATAGGCAGACTTAGAGTGTTTAATCTGTACAGATTTGTTTTCTGTAATGAAGATATTAAGGACATTTCCAAGGCAGTGCAAATTTCACTTGAATTGGGGAGAGAGAATTATTTTTCAAAGGTGTCAAAAATCTTCTGCCCTGGTGATTTTGGTCTGTAAATAACAATCTCTCTCTTCTCTGCCTTCACTTTAATACTGTTCTTTCTGTTTCAGCGTAGCAGGACCCGTACCTTGCAGAGGTAGCCTCTGTAGGCAGACACAGAGCACGCAATATGATGCACAGCAGCTGGAAATCACATTTTTTTCAGAACATTTTTGTGCACTTTTACTGAAATGCTTTAATAACATTGTGGAGACGAAGCAAAGCCACATGTTCAGTCCATCAAGCAAGTGGAATTACCCTGGGTAAATTTTTTTATTTAAATGTCCCCCAAACTATGTCAAAAAACCCAGCTGCATACAGAAAATCCAAAGCTGTTGACTTCAAGGGTGTAGTAGTAAATGCTGAAACACCCCAGATTATAATTATACAACTAATCTGTGTGGTTTATTACCTTTCTGACCTATAACCAACGCTGAACATAATTTTAAAGTCAAGAACACCATGCCACTTATTTATTAAAAAGGAGCATAGCCCAAGTTCTGATTACTTTATTTTTTGACAAGCCATCAACAAATCTGCTCTTTCTGTTGCCACCAACAGACACGAACGCACTACTTCGGAATCCTTCTCACGCATTTGGGACCCCAAGAGGGTAATGACAGTTCCCACCTTACAAAAAGTCTCTGATCTGAAGAGCTTCCCCTGGACACGTGTTCTCAGGACTTTGAATTGTCAGACTGACAGATACAGGGTTCAGAAAGTTTGGAGCTTAGTGGTTCGTTGGGTTTTTTTTGAGGGTTGTTATTTTTTGGGTTTGTTTTTGGTTTTGGGTTTGTTTTTTTTTCCTCCATCCAGTAATGCTATGGAATTAATACAAATCAGCTAACTTGTGAACACAAATTGTGTTCTCTCCAAAGACTCATTTAGCAGTATGAAGTACAAATGCATGTGTACCTTACCCCCCACACACACCTGCACAAGTACACACACACATTTACGTGAGTAGATTAAAAAAACAACCTAAAAATCAATTACTTATCTGTATGCACATGTCCTATTAAGATTTATGAAGACTGTGCATAGATTTAACAACAGGTTCTGCTATGTTCTTAAAAACTGGAATCAAAGTATTGTCCTAATACACCTCATCCCTCTACTATTTCCCTACACACCGTGAGCATCTGATGCTCATTTGTATATGATATATACAGGTGTCAGGGGGAAGATGGATGTAGATACATCTATCTATGTATCTGTACATGACCATCATGCATTATTTATAAAACAAGTTTATTGCATATACAAACAATAATTATTCTAAACATGCAATTATATATCCATATTTGTGTGTCTATATAGATTATTTATTTTTTTTTTGTCCTTAATGGAAAAACTTGAACTGCAAGCAGCCATGTCAGAACTCAGATGGTTAACATTCACTTCTTGCTGTTTTATTGCATATTACTGTGCGCTCCTGAGCAGCAGGAGCAGATTCAGGCAATTACAATCAAGTCAGGGCACACGCCGTGGCTGAGCAACACGATCATGATGAGGATACTGATGAGGCACTTATCGAAAACCCCACATCATCCACACTCATCAGCCACAACATGTCACCCCAAATGAGGCATCAGCTGCCTTCAAATGGCTCATTGCACACTGTTTACAGCTTTCTTTGGACCCACTTTTGATTTTGCGGTCAGGACTTTAGTTCAAACAGCAGCTGACTGGCACTGGCAAGCCCTGGGATTCATCAGAGCCAGCTTCCCAGGAGTCACGAGTGTTTTCACCTGGGGCCTGACCGAAGGAGAGGAAAGGTCCCAGCTCAGTCCCCCCCAAACATTGGTCCCTCTAAGCAGGGGGGGGTTGTGGGGAGTGAGTTATTTCAGAAACCTCTGAAATGAGACATGGAGGGGCAGTGGGAGAAAGGAGAAAAGCAAACAAACAAACGTAGTCCCACAGCACTTCCTCATCTATTTTATTTCTAGCAACAGGAATTCAGGTAGAAACATTTTGGACCAGATACCTGTCATTTCTGGGATCTCTTGAGCTACTTAAAGGTCCTTAAAGTGGGGGCACATGTCCTGGGTTCTCTATTCAAAATTGTCTTTGCATGGGAATTGCACTAAGCTGGGCAGAAAACTTTTCCTGGCCCATTACTGGGAGGATTCAGGAAGACCTTCCTTTCTTATTTAGCTATTTCTGCAAAAAAAAAAGGAAGCAAAGAAGAAACAGCCAGCAAAGGATGGGTGAGAATATACAGATGGTTCCTGGGTATCAGCCCTCTCCTTGAGTGAGGGTCAGGGATAACTTGGAAAGGAACAACTCCAAAATAGAGACTGAGAGACTCCTTCCAGCCCAGCCAATGGGCCCTGGAAAAAGGGGGTTAGAAACTCGCTGGAATAGGAAAGACCACATCCAGACTCTTGCCTAAATCAAGTGGAGGGAGAACTCTAAGCCAGAGATTGGTTACTCCTGCGGAGCATTCCCCTGGGCTGAACCAGAGCTGAGACGCTTTCTCCTGCCATCGCTGCCTGGCATCAGGTATTTCCGCAGCACGGATTAAAAATCATTCGTTTTGAGAAACGGAGATTTTTTTCTGGTGAAAAAGTGCTGTGTTATGGAGTCTCTGACACTCTGTCAAAGAGAGGTGAAAGGACCTTAGGGTGACTAGAAACCTAGTCCTTGAACTTCAGACAGTAGCTGGTGAAAATGTATGCTAACCATTTATTGTCAGTTTGTATCAGTTTATGCGAGAGTTTGGAAAAAATGAAATTATTTTACTTTACCACTCTTTCTCTTCAGTCTCATAGTATCTTATGGAATTAATTTATTAATTTATGACAATGAAAAATGTCAAAATTCCCAGATAACCGACTTCTATCCCAATTAAAAATTTAATTTACAAATAGACAAGTTTATGAACTGAAAGCTGAAGTTATTCAATCAATCTTACACAGCCAGCTGTAATGATTTACACAAAGTAAATCATTAGACAACACTCCATCTTCTGATTGTTCAATTGAAATGTAGGAATATATATAAAGTTACCTTTATGGTTACTGTCTGCAGCCTGCCTCGGTAGTTCTTAAATTCTAGATTACAACACACTCCCTCCGGATGCAAAATTGTAACAGCATATTGTGTGATGAAAACATCTGAAGCAAAAATAAAGGAACCATGTGGGTTTTCCCACATTTGTACACACATCTAAGGGTTTTTACCTTGCTGCTCTCACTGTGCTGTGTTGCACTATGCTTTTTCTCTTAGGAACAGATTCTTCCTGCTGCTTACTAAGATTTTATTCATTGTTAAACAGAGAAAAAATATTTTCCAAAAACTCAAAATACAAGGTCCTAGGAGAGACAGAAATTAATTTGTACAATCCATTTATTAGCCTTATTTACTAAAGCTTGCTTTGTTTTGTTTTTTTTTTAATTTTCCTAGGTACAGCAAACATTCTACACCAATCCTAAAGCCATTCATTTCCTCAGAAGAGCTTAAACTTATTGCCAGGACTCCTCTCATGCCATCTTCTCTGTGGTTCTCAGTAACAGAAGCAGGGGAAGGAGGGAAGTAGTGTGCATGCGTTAGGATGGCACAGCATAAAATCGCTGAAAAACTGCTTGACCGAAATAAAATCGAGCTAGTCGTGCACAGCGCTCTGCAAAGACACGAAACTCAGTGTGAATGATGCTCGATAAGAACTAAAGCCCCAGGGGTAAAACATCCTAATTACAAACCTGCGGTGCAGGCGAAATAATGGACAGAGTGGCAGCTCTGGTAGCTGTGTAAAAAAAATAGGAGTGAAAGTTTGCATTTTTGTGGCTGTATCTTGAATTGAAGTGTGTGCCTATTGGGGGGAGGAAGAGAGAGAGAGCGCGCGTAAAGAACTGTTTTCGGGTCATCATCTTACGCTCTTTGTGATGCACATTCTAATTTAGGCAAAAGGGATGCATCTTTCAAATGCAGATCATGTTTGCATTAGAAGAGCAATGAGAACACTTGTCACTTTCAGAACATTTATGTGCTAGAAGTACTGTTAGCAGAAGAGCAGTTTAGATAAATTCAAGACTTTTTTTTTTTTTTGCTGATCACAAACATTAAGCTTCACACCTGAAACCCTCAACCCCCTGCTGTGCTCTAATCCTAGCACCATTCACCCTTAGAGACTCAAAGTGCTGTGCCACTGCTCTCAAACATTTGATTGCCCTTACTTTGAATGCCACCACCTGCAAAAATGCCTTTTTATTCCCTTTGAGCCTCTTGAGAAGGAAGTAAAAATGATAATTCATGACAAACATTAATTAATTGTTTACAAGATGATCTTTTCTTTTTCTAACTTCTGTTCAGCAGACATGTTGAGCTGCAAGACTCCACGCTTGATGCCAGAGCTTGTCAAGAGGTCTGCATTGTTGTTTATCATTCAGGCATAGGATAGACTGCAGGTCATTGTTTCTGCAGTTCAAGTAGGACTGTCTAGCTCTTGTTTGAAGAATGGAAGTGCCATGCATGAGTTCCCCAGCATAAAAGAACTACCGGTTCTAAGAAGGAACAGGGATTTAGCTTCTAATGCAGAGTAAATAAACATTTTTCACCATCTCTTGCTCCATGTGATTTTGGAAAGGTCAAGAGGTGCCATTACAGTATTTTAAAAGCTTCAAATCATGTTTAAATAACGTATTCCTAAACTTGGAGAAATCTTAGCAGAATTTAAGAACCTATTGTCCTTGGTTTAGTTCTCGAATTCATCATCAGAGAAAGAGGTATTTTGGAAGGAATGCACTGATGTTAGGTAGGCTGAGATTCACTCAAGTCGTGGACTTAGCTTCTCCCCCAAGATAAAGCATAATTCCCCCCCACCCTCCCCTGACAATGCAGACTTGATTTAACTGAGTCCTTAAATTACAAAATTAAATCTACCAGAGATGTTACATGATCCTAATAACCATCTCAAGTATCCCAATGTCTGGCTAAAAGAGAAAAAATACAGTCAGATTTAAAACAATGCCACCAAAACACTGAATTCTGGGCAGCAAAATGAAGCTCCCCAAATCCCAGTCGTGCAGCTAAAGGTGAGCAAACAGGTTTGCAGAGAAACGAGCTGCCACAACCTGGCTGGAATCATTAGAAACCGTGGTGAATAGTGCCTTTACAAATAAAAAGTCTGATTTGCAAATCAGACTTTTTATTTGCTCACATAATTAATTTTATTTTTTTGTGTATATAAACATATATTTATTTACATGCATATAAGCAGAGGTGTTCCGGACATATTGTTTTGTTCTGCTTTCAACAAAACCGTTCCGAGTACTTCAAAGCACATCAAAAGTCGGGCAAAAAAAGGTAAAGAGTGAAAGGTCTTACTTGTAGGAAGTGTACAGTGATACAGCTGCTCGCAGAACTCTGGTTTCCACATTCCAAATTAGGAGCCCTTAGATCACCGTTGCAAGGCTAAAAAATCAATGCTGTATTTTCTGAGTTAATACTAAGGGTTGCACTTATCAGACATGGAGACTAATAAGGTATGCAGGAGGAGTAAAAGCAGTGCACAAAAAAATTCAGGCCTTCATCTTGGCGATGATCCAGCACAATGATGTTTCAACCAGATTTGAAAAAAAAAAATCAAAAAAAAAAAATCAATAACATCTGTGGTATAATGGTTAATTAAAGAAGCTCTTCAGCAAAGCTCAAGATGAGAGGCTCGGCCTGAAATTCAGACAGCTGAAGCTTGATTATCAGGAAAGAATGCTTTTTTAGCTGTGAGTGGATAGGCCAAAAGCTGCAATGTGTGGAAATGAGGGAAAAATTGCTTTTATTTTAACTTTCTTTAACTAATCAATATATGCTTTTCACCTGCATCAGGAGCTGTTCAGAGCAAAAGCCTCTTTCTATACATCTACATAAATATAATGCACTCCCTTTGGAATCTATAGATTTTAAAATGACAGCAAAAAAAGCAAGTTGGCTGCCTGCTCTTAACTCACAAATTCTCCACTTTCCCTTCCCAGACCCAGGCCCTCCAGCTGTGGCTTATGTAGAAAACCATCCCATGGTAGATCTCTCCAGCTACATTCTCTTTTTATTTAGTTTAATTTTTAAGACCTAAAGCCTTTCAAGATTAAGCCACAAGAGAAATGAATCAGATTGAATATTAAAGCATATTATCTGCAGTAAGCAGACAATCTACTGTCAAACTCTGCGCCTTTCTATCCTGTTTTTTTCTACTCTTTTATTTGTCATGTCTATCTAAAAGAATATATGCACAGACCTACAGCCAGAAGGGACTATCTTAATCGTTTATGCAACACTGGACAGAGGTTTCCAGCTGGTAATTCCTGTAGGTTGCCTATATCCCAGGGATAAGCAGAAAGACACATAGTTAAAGAAAAAAAAAAAAAAAAAGAAAAAATTCTGATCCAGAGATTTCAAATGACAGAAAATCCACTCCATGTCTTGGCAAGTTGTTCTGAAAGTTAATTAACATCACCATAAAACCGCTTTATTTTTAGTCTGATTTTTTTTCTACCTACTTGTGTCTTGGTCTGCAAAGTTCAAGAGCCCTGGGCTATCAGAAATCATTTCTCTGTAGAAATTACAGATCATGGTCAAGCTGCTCTTCATCTTCCTCTGGATAAACTGAAAAAAAGATGGTGCCTCTTTACTTTCTTACCATAGACAGACCTTCCAACTGTAGGCAGATCTCCCAGATTTTTTCTTGTAACTCTTTTCTATGCCAGGGTCCTTTCCAAGGGCAGGTAGGCAAACACAAGCTCTTCTTCCAGTAGCAATCTCACTACTGCTTAATATTAGGGCTCTGGCTTCTGCTTGATTTTCCCCAATGATTCATCCAAAAACTCTTCAGCTGACATCTCCCATGCTAAGAGCTCCATTATTTTCAGCCCCAGTTACTCTGTTTTCCAAAATGTATACCCCTTCCTTAAAAATAAAAGCAACGTTCCTTCATTCAGAAGATAAAAATACCTTGTCTTTGACCACGTTATAACAAATCTTGCTAAAAAGAGCACAACTCTGCAAATATAACAATCTTTTCATTCTGCAATGCTCAGCAAAATATGTCCCACACAGTACAACTGTCAGGAGCTGCATTTTCTATTTTCTAGAAAGTTCCAAAATGGAATTCAAACAAATGCCAAATATTTTTTAAGTTAGATGGCAAATGATGTTTCAGGCAGAAAAATTTTGCTAGGTAAAAAGTCTTTATTTAAATAATTTTAATATTTCATTATTTTTTTATTCTATTTAAAAATTAATATTGCTTCTACTTACACATTGCATCTTAAAACCCGTATAAACATTAATTATCAAAACCTGTTCCCAAATGTTAAAAGAAGTTGTCTCAACACTAGCAGTTTCCTTTTCTTTTCCAAGGTGCAATCTCTTGAAAGCATTACTTTTTCTAGATGTTACAATAAGAAAACATCACCACTGATTAAAAAAATATTATAATAAATGAGCTTAACTCACACTAATGAGAAGCTAAGTAGGCAGGTCTTTCTTTTTAAAGGCACAAAGTAGCAATAGAAATGAAATAGGAAGTTTTGTGAACTCTGAATTTTCAGGAGAAGGCTTCCAATAGCAATTAGGGTCAATTTACTTACACTTCCTTTTAAATCAATGTTAGCTTTACGGCTGTTTTCAAAGGGAGTAGACCTGAGTCAAAAGAGAGTGCAAAGGAAAATCCTACCCCCTCAAACTTTCTGTCAGAATTCTTCAGATTGCTCTGGGAGTTCAAGTGGAATTTTCCCCAGCAAATAGCATACCCAGTGCAGAGACCTTTTATGTCATCAGTGCTGAAGAATTGAAAACACCAGCAAGTATGTATTTGGAAATACAACTGCATTCACAGTCAAAACTAAGGGAGACAGATATCATTAAGAACTAGCTGTACCTGGCTTACTGCATGCCAGATTATCGCCACCAGTTCGTTTTGTTGTGTATACCAAACATAGTTTAGATTGCATTTCTTTTTCCTGAACTAAGATTTGTTTGATACGCCTATATGACATCCAAGAAACACATAATCATCTTTTCTTTTTGGACAAGAAGAGTTCCCCATCCCTTAGAGCTGTATTCAAAGCATCTCTGCCACAATTACAAGCTCTTGCAGGCACTGGACCCCTCCCAGGTTCCTTGTCTCATTTAAGGTGAGAAGAGCACCAGCGAAGCCTCCTTGCTCTCCCACAGCATCCAAAAGAGTCAAACCCACCACTAACAAAATATTTCTGACTGTAGACCTCCTCACATGAATTAACAGCTCTCCACACTACAGCATTCCCCAGTGAGATTCCTTGCAAGGGTCCTCTGAACAGGCCCAGTCTGCCAAGAGATAACACATTGAGCCGCTGTCATTATTAAACCCAGCTTTAATAATGACCAGGCATTCAGCTAGATCCATCAGTCTTACCCCTCACAGTCCCATTTACTTAATCAAGTAATTCATTATTTCTTGGCATGTGCTGTGCATAGTCATTGTTCCAGGGAGAATTCCTCCCAAAGAGGACCAGGGCCTTCAACCAGATGAATGGTGGCTGAAATGGCTGCAAGGGCAAGGCAGTGGGTTTAACACTGGACTAAGGCTTTCAAGGCAGTCACATTGGTTTTGGTCATGCCAGGAATGCTCTTAGGATCATCTAGAAGGCCCAGGAGCCAGACATCCAGCTGAGAAGCTGAGGTGGCATGAAGATTGCATATCATTCATGCATATTGACATGTGTCAAGACAGAACCTTGAACTTTCCTGACCTTTGCAGACTCTTTCACAGGACCTCAACATCAGACTGCCTTTCCTCTCCTTTCCCTTAGAAGGTGTCAGTGGACTGTGGCCTGGTAGTACCCCCTCAGGCAGACCCATATCTCTGACACCTCATTAGAACCTCTGTGAATCCTACAGTTCTGTGAACCTCTTTCTTACAATTTCCTTCATCCCACATCTATGTCATCCCCAGACTTAATCATAGGTAATGGTCACAAATCTTGGCCCATTTGATCAGTGATTTTTCTTATTTTCCCCAGAACTTGTTCCCTCTGAACGTGTAGATTCCCGATATCCCTCGGGCATGCAAACACTGGGAGTGGGAGATGCAGAACCTTGGACGTATGATCAGTGTCAAAATTACCGGGTCTATCCTGTTGGCTTAATCACAGGACTGCTATGATTCGCATCTGGGCACAGCACCACGTTAAACACAAGCAAACCTCTCGCAGCGTCGCTTCAGAATCCAGCTTGAGCAACCAGCCTGTAACCGTGCTTCAAAATCTCTTGTTTTGCAACATCCAGGAATACACAGGAAACTTGAACTGCAGCTACATTCTAACCCCTGTAGTTACTTCGAGCAGCCAAGACCCACCAGGAGCTTGCAGAACGCTCTTGCACCCACTCCTAGAAGGTTGGTTTATGATTTAAGTGGCAATCTTTGAAACATGGAAAACACACACACTAAGAAACCTGCAGCTCACCAATGTCCTTCACACACTGTAGCCCATGAAAAAAAAGACACTAAACGTATCTTCAAGTTACTGCAGAATTGAGGGGGCAAAGTAGAAATGAGAATCTCTGTATTTAATATCTAGCCTCTGACTCCACAGAGTAACTCAAAACATGAATTGCGTGGTTGCCCCAACCTGCAGGCAGAGTAGATTCTCCTCTGCTTGGCTTGGTCTGAGTAAAGACAAGTTTGTGTTTTCTCTTCCTTCTCTAGGCTGAATAAAGAAGCCACAATAGACGTTTGCATCAAAAAGGGAAACAACTGGCACGGGATGATCATGAAATTCTAATGCATTATCAGTTTTGATGTTTTTCCTCTGTGTGCTTAGGGCAGGTGTGCCAAAGGAACGCTTCTGATCTGAATCAATGAGAGGTACATTTCAGAATTATGCTCTGCAGTTCAGCCTCTGAACTCTAACCAGCAAAACGAGATCCAGCACAAACTTCTCCCACACTGCTTCAAATATGCACATGTGAATGTGCACACACTTCTGCCAAGTCTGAAGCAACAGAGAGCTGGCAAAATCGAGAATTAACAGCCAAACAGCATTCCAAAACAGCTCTTGCTCAACAGCCTCTCCTTAAAAGTACTAAGAATCACATGCCTTGCTGATAAAAGATACCTCATTTCTGCCTGTTGTTTCTGTACCTCTCTTTTGAACTCTGCAAGTTTTCATGCTTCACTGTTTTGGAGAACATTGTATGAACTGCAGTGAAAATAGAGATGATAGATTTGAAATAGGATCTACCTGGGTCAGAGAAGCAGATGTAATGGATCTCTTTGTACAGACGAAGCTAAATAACCAGAGGTTTCAGTTTAGAGAATGAGCTACTTTTAATTTCACCTGATTAATCGACACCCTGATTTGTATATCCAAGCTGATGATGTCACCCTTATCACTGTATAAGAAACAGAGCAAGAGGCAGAGCTCTGCTATCTTTGCAGAAATCCAGAGCAAGTCCATTGGCTTCTGGGAGTTACTCTGCATTTACAGTGAAATAAATGAGAGCAGAATCTAGCCCCTAAAACCATAAACTCAGCTGTTATCGGGCAGAGTCTTAGAATTCACTATTAATATCTGCACTGAGAGCTATTCTGATTACAATTGCAAAATAATATTTAATATCCACTTTTACTATCTTATTCAAATACAGGAAATGAGTCAGTCTTCAGAGAACAGAAAGACCAGTGAAAAGAATTGGAGAGCCGTATAATTCAGCATCCAACTTTGAAGTGAAGGAAAGAAAAACTGATTCATGCCAACAGTCTGCAAGTGGGACTGTTAACATATGGCTAAAGGTCATACCCACAGACTCTCTGGCTAGGGTGGTTTCGGTTGTTCTCTTCAAAGCACACGCAGTCATGTGGATGCCCTGCTTCATCAGATGCAGAATAAGGGCAACCACCTCTGAACCGAAAATGGCTACCAAAATCTTCCGGCACTACTTCACTGTGAAGTAGCTTGGGATTCTCTGAAGGAAGAAAAGTGAGGATGGGATCTGCAATTTATGTTATTTAAGCATTTCCATCCCCAATGCTCATTTATAGTTCTCTTAAAGTTGGAACTTGTGAGTCCCAGTATGTTTTGTATAGTTCCCACTTAAAGATGCATTTTCTGTAAAGTACAGCTAGACCAAACCCTTGCTTTTCACTATAAACAAAGTGTTAAAAATAGAAACCAAGCCACTTGGCCTTTCCTGGTGTGAAGGGCTGAGCCCGCTCTGATCTTGGAGCTTGGACTCTCTTTTCCTTTAATGAACTATTACAGACGTGGCTCAAAATAAGAGGCAGCAGCTAGTTTTACTTTTGTCCCTTATTTTTTGTTGAAAGCCCACACCTTCTAATGCTTTTCAGAAATCCAGTTCTTCGTATTTACATCATGTGCAAGGGGGAGTGAAGCCACAGAGGTAAAACCAGTCTGGAGGGCAGGCTGAACAAGTCCATCCAGATCTTCGGATATGAACGCGGGTGCTGGTTCGCTATGTGCTGGTAGTGCCATCCAAGGCAGAGTTTAAATTACCTGACATGCTTCCATAGGACAGCCACAGTATTTAAAAGGAAGAGATACAGGAGCCAAGAAATGAAAAAGAATGTCTAAGGAATCCTTAGGAAATAACCTTAATGAGATCCTAGCTGAGCAGCCAGGAATAGTGAGGAGGAGCTCTTGCATTTAGAAAGTGCCATTACAAGGAAAAAAAACTAAGTTGATTTAGCTGATCGCTTGCCATTTTATTTACCTGCAATTACAGCCCCAGAGATTGCCTGGGAAGTCAAGTATTTGTCCTCTAAAAGAGCAGTGCTCTCGCTCAGTGGACTGAGAAGCCCCTTGTTTGCCATATCCTCCCCAGCCAAGTGCAGGAGGGCTGCTCCAAGAGGGATCACGCAGCAGAGCCTGGGAATCTGCAGCAAGGAAAGGCACAAAGCTGTGAACCTCCTGCGAGAAAGATGGGACAAGTCTTAATATATTGTCTATAAGAGAGTATTTTAAGCTAAAGACCTTCCATAATGGAAAAGGACGTTATGTCTAACATATAATTCCATAGATTTTAAGGTCTTGCCAAAGGAGACACAAAAGGTACCTTAACAGGAGATACTTCAGAAATACTTTGAAGAAGAAGAATTGTGAATTACATACTTGGCTGATTCCTCCTAAACAGCAATGGTGCAGCTACTGTGGCACGAGTGTCCAGGTCACTTTTCCTGCGGATCCCTCAAACATTTTACAATTACCAGGAGGAGGGCTTAAAAATGACTGACAAATCAAACAGGCAGAAATGATCAGCAATGTGCATTGAGCACCCCCAGTAGATAAACTACAAAAGCATCTTATTAATTGTTTTCAAATGACGTCAAACACCAGTTATTGAAGCCTGTTTTTTCTTGATGAACCCAGGTTACGAAGGTCATGTTAATTTCAGAGCTCTGCTAGTGCTCAAAGTCATCGTATGGTGGATGAGACATAGGTCTCCCTTGTTTTTTTTTCTTTACATTTTGTTGTTTGAGCTGTTTGGGGTATTTTCAACCTCATGTCCAATAAGAGTAGACTGTGTTTTCCTGCTCCATGGGCAGAGAGGAGACCATACTGGTTTGAGGCAGAATTAGGATCATGATTCACGCGGAAGTGGGGGAAAAGGAGACAGGGCATAGCAGAGACCACACTGATGAGCACGCCCGTTTTCCTTGCTCTCTGGTACCACAGGGCACACTGTGGCGGTGGCCTGGTGCTGCTGGGGAACCTGTGCCTTACCCTTCCAAAGGAGAGATACCACAGAAGGGCTGAGACTTAAATGGCTTCATCTGGAGGCTCAATGGGAGGTGAGGACCTCTAGCACATCACAGCTCTCTTTCCAGAAGCTTGAGGGTTAAGTCTACATAGGGGCACTCAGGAAATTTAACTTGAATTAGCTAAAGAGAGATGTTTAGAGTGAATGCACTGAGCTACATTAAACTCCTCTCTGCTTTCATCTATTTCAGTCATAAAGAAGTATTGTCTGGTCTTTTTCCATTTAAATTAGACTGTCCAATAAAAAAAAAATACTGCTTCTTCCTAAAAAACTTCCCCCTTATATTCATTTCAGCCCTGAGACTCTTTTGCGTGTTAATGAATTTGCTCTTGTGCACACCCATATCAAGATAACGGCACGAAAATTCACTTCATAACAATATAGGGATATATCATTACTCTAATGGATAAGTATTTTGAACTGTATATTTATCTGGCTGAATTAAACCGTGGTTTGTAATAGAGCTTAATAGCACACTGATTTACTATTGCATAATGCCGAACACACAAACTATCTGTTGCAGCTTAACAAAGACACATACCCACACCGTTGGGACCTAACGGCACAAGGTGGTGGTAGTGTCAATGCCATCCGGTTGTGTGGGAGTGGGGATACGTTCACACAGCAGCTCATCCCTTTCTCCCTGTGTCTGAGTGATCTCCAGTGCAGCCTGTGCTCACCCAGGAAGCTGGAAGGGGTTCAATCCGTCAGCAGAAAACAACGTGATGTGTCGCGCACATGTGCTCTCAGAACAGCTCAACTCCCTTTTTCCTGCCTTTCCTCTGTTTACGCCAAAGCCTTATTGTCCAAGACTTTTTTGTTTGTTTCTTTCTTTCTTACTACGGTGGGTGGGAAGGGGAAGGAAATGAATCTCTGGTTTAATATAATTTTTGAGCCTTTATATAAGTGCGTCCCATATAGTTGTGTCTTCCTTTTGAATGCGAATTATATCTTTTCCAATTTTAATTAACGGTTCACAAGTGGATAAGCTAAATAGCCATTCAGAACTATGGAAATGTAATTGCTCCACCATCTGGTCAGCTGTAACATCTTATGATGACTATATAAAGAAACAATGTCGAGTTTTTTTACCGCCTCGGTAAACCACCATGATGTTTGCAGGGCGCAGTTGTGTAGACCTGGATTCTGCCCCAAGGTCCTCCTTGAACCTGAAGACCAGCTTCCTGCGTGTCATGGCTGATGGCCAGCTAAAGTATGATTTATATTTCCCTTCGCTTATTTTGTAGTTAACGCTTACAGAAGCTTTGGTTTAGTTTTGACCTTTGTTAAGCTAGCAGGAACACTGAAGGAGCTATATCGTGTTTTAATTTTTTCTTATGCAATTCTGATTACTTTGTAGTACGCAGAATGGAGGCAAAGGAGATATCATTCCAAGACCAATATGATATTCTTTGTATTTACACTGCTACTTCAAAGGAAAGGAAAAAAAAAGTCATTACCATAACAATGTGCAGTTCATGTATCACAACTATAATAGAACTCCAGTAACTTGACGGCTACTGAGTCTCGGAAATTTAAATGTAATAACACAGTTTTGCTGCAAATGTCTGGTGGCAGAGGCCAGGTGCTATTGTAGAAAGGATCTAACTGCATTGGAAATGTATTTATTCTTTCTGAAAAGGAAGGACAATGCTGCAAAACTCAGGAAAATGATCTGCAGAAATTGACTTTTTTTCTTTTCAGTTGACAACGGAAAAACACGTAGATCTTAATAATAAGAGTGCAAACTCTCAGATACAGCAGATTAAAAACTTTGATGAGGTCTTCTATAAAGACAGATAGAGAAGAGATGTTGTACGCTGAAATCACTAGAGATAAAATTCTGTGAAAGCCAGTAGGAATTTTACCACTCACTTGAAAGGAATCCAGACTTCATCCCATACTGGAAAGATCTTCAGAAGATTTAACAACTTGAACCCAGCTTGTTATAGGGAAGCGTAGTGACGGGAGAAGAATGAGCAGCTCATCCTTACAAACTGGAATTAAGACTGAAGCAATAAAGAAAAGGCAATTTAATTAAGAAATACATCACTTCCATGGCCCTGATACCTCCCTACAGTCTCCCAGCTGCACTACTGAGGGAGTTTCAAGCTGGCCAACCCCCAGGCTGAGCAAAACAGGAGAAGCTCAATATTGGGCCTCCCTGCCCTCTTCCCAAGCACCAGTTCTGTAGTGTTCCCGTACTCCTTGTGGGAAACTCTAACAAATGGGGTTGAAACTGGACAATGGGCTCAGAAGCTGGGAGATGGCAGCATGAGTGATGGAGGAGAGAATGAACCAAGCGAAAACTTAGAAAACCCTTGAATTAAAGTCTTGACATTATTTTATTCCTCCCTCATCCATAGCAGTTTATCACAGCAATCAAGGAACAGAAATGCTACCAACAATCAGTCCCTTATAGGCCATGGGATAACTGTCAGGCAACACTGAGTAAAGCAGAAAGTGGACGACTGTGCATTGCCAGCACTAACTAGAACACCAGGCACAGCACCAGGACCACGAGAGGACTCAAATCTGTGAATAAACTCCTAGTGAGACACGCATCTGAACTACCCAAATCACCAAATCATTTCTTCCCATAAAGAAAGAAGGCATTGCGCTGTACACTGGTTTGTCTAGAAATTCCTTTCCCCTACTGGCAAATTCTTATGTCTTACCTAGTGAGAAATAACACAGAGATAATAGCCAGCTTGGAAGCTGGAGCTATGAACTTACTTGTGGACTTCGGTTCAGTGTTTGCTCATTAGCTCAGAAGGGATTTTATCTGTGGTCTGCATGAGGAATACAAAGCTCATTGTCTTGCACGTATGAGAAAAGAATTAGCACCTTCAGAACATTTCCTGTTTTGTTGATGCTAACAGAAATAGTTGTGGAACTCCACTCTGAGCCTCCAGTGAGACACAGAATGCCAGGCTGGAAGGGAGCTGAAGGATCATCTGGTCCAAGACCTTGCATCAACAACTGCTGCAGAACAAATGAAATACAAACAAGCAAGCGATGCAGAACAAGAGGCCCACGGCTCTCTAGGCTCCTAATGGCCATGTCTGTGTTAGCATTTGGGCTTGGAGGAGCCCTGAGGTTTTGAAGCAAATCCCCCCAGTCATCTCCACTTACCCGTGTGTTGGTTCAGACCAGAGGATGGTTTCAGTGTGCGCTAACTGGATTCCCTCCCTTATCACACCTCTGAGCCTCCTGACGCCACAGGAGTTTGTTTCTGGCATCCACCTTTTCAGACTTGTTTTTCAGGATCCTTTTCCTCCCTTCTTGAGCAGTGTGGTCCTTATGGCATAGCTGGGATCAGTTCCAAGGCTGTGCACTAGAGGGCAATTACACTCGTACGCTGGTTCATCACGATAATATTCTTGCAGTCGCGCAGAATACATTGATGCAGATCAACTCAATTACCTGCAGGGTCCTGATGACTACAAATCATTCACTGCAGGCTAGCAAATGGTACTTTTTAGCTGTCCCCATTGTATAAGACAGCTTTGCATTTGAAAAATTACCTGAATATCTTATTTTTATCCACCAAGGAGAAGAGTCTACTTAAATAATCCTATTTTCCACTGATATCCATTTAGATATTATTTCTTTAGCCATCTTTTTTAACTTCAGTTTTAAGAAATGCAGCATGGGTGATTATATGTCTCTATAGCCATGTATTGGAAAAAATTCAGGGTTCAAATTGCTGTTTTGTTGCATTAGATTTTATTTAAGGTTTTATGTCTTTTGGAGAGTAATAGTCTGCACTGAGTAAAAATTTATCTTCTGTTAGAAGATTTAAAACCATTGGTCTCAGTGCACTTTGTTATTTAGTTCAATAAAACCACAGAAACCTCCAAATTTCCTTTGTTTTAGTCAAGATTTCAATTAATAGTTATTTATTTTCTACAACAATAAGTTTTGTTGGGTTTTTGTTTATAAGACAATCACCATCTGCTGCCTAGAAGGTGTGTAACCTGGTTTCTGGTGACACTGACTCACTCTATCGTAGTATTTATGAGCCATAGGGACTTGCAAGTAGGTGTGATGCGAGCACCTTACAATGTCTGTCAGGAGAAACTTGTGTGAAGAGAGATGCAAGAGAGGCTGAAGGAAAGCTTTGTAAGACCTAAAAAAAATATAAAAAAAAAAATCTGAGAATAATTCTTCACTTGAATTAGTAGAGAACTAAAAGGTAAATGACAGCTGCTGGAGCTGAAGGGAGGGACAATTGCTAAAGTCAGGGAAAAAAGAGCAATAACGCAGTTTTCCAAGATTTAGAGAAGTCACGTGAACTTTTAGTTAGGACCAAAGATAGAGTAGAAGGAACCTGGATGAAATAAGAGGAAAGGAATCACTTTCTATTCTGTTATTACTCACTTAAAACACAACAGTGTCTCAGACAAACAAGATCTATTCCAGAATCACTAAGTCCATGGCTGTCTTCAAAAAAGAAGGCGCACTTACAGCTGCAGGTCACAACATATACACAGTCCACAGGAAGTAGATTTAGAACACAGCAGTAACAACTCCCGGCCAAAGTCATCATCTGACATCCTTCTTTACCTGAAGATGTGAACTGGACTGTCCCTTATTCAAAGCCTAGCACACATGCTGAGCTTCTCCTACCAGAAACTGTCCAAGCATAGGGTCCTACACTGGGGTCCTGAGGACCACAGCGTCACCCCTGTGCCTTGAGGTGATCCTTTCTATGGTGCAGTACTTGGTGCTGCCAAGGAGTCTCAGCACTATGTTCTTCTCTAGCTTCCAACTTCCTCATAGCCCAGAGCACACCTCTGTAGGTTCAGCAAGATCCCTCCTAAGAGCCCATTTTTTCTGGTCAGAACAGATGTCAGAGGAACCACAGAAGTCTTTAATGTGGCAGAGTATAAAAAAATTGTTAGCTTACTACAGTAAGTTCAGGAATAGTCCAAGAACTGAAAGATGGATAAAGAACAAGGTAAAGGAAAAATGAAATTGGATTATTCAAAAAGCTTTTGGGCCGGCTGCAAGTTATTGACAGAATCTCTCCAGAATTAGCCTTTTGAGTGATTGTATTTAATGATATAAAAACTCCAAAGTATCAGTCATTCCCTGTAGAGCTAATAAAGACAATTTTTGGTGCGAATGGCATGCCAAACCTCTGTGGCATACCTGCAACCGTCTACCATCTCCCCACTCTCTTCTTCACTGGGACAGCCAGGAGAGGAGAGGAGACCAGTGAATGGCTCCACCTCAGGAGCAGGCGTATTACAGAGTTCCTCGTGCTCAGGCACATGTGGCACGAGAGCAGGAGCGTGGTTGGAGCCACATCTATCTCCTTTTGATTTATCATCAGCTTTCTCAGGGTTTTGCGAGGGGACCACAAGTCCTGTTTCCTTCTAATTTGCTGCTTCTGCATGCCTCTCCTACTCCCTATTGCAAGATCTCTCATTTTGATTTAATGGACCAGCACATGTTGTCTTGTTCTCTTGAGATGTGGTAACAACCCAATTTGCCTTGAGCCTGCCTCCTCCAGAGCCTCCCCACCTCCTGAGCAGGCACCTGCCTCTAAAGTTCTCTTACAGAAACAGATATTTTTTTAGAAGAAAATAGCTTGCCCCAAGGCTATACCAATCTGTTCCAGTTATCTCACAGGACACTCACAGACAGATGGAGGATTTGCTGCACGACTTCTAGTGGAAAGAAGGTCCACTTTCCTATGATGTTACTTCATTCTGTGCCTCCTTTCATGGATGTCTGAGAGTATTTAATGGAATGACACAAGCAGAGCAAGGGGGTATGATCTTCTATGGAAAGAAAAAAAAAGAAAAAAAAAAACAGGTCTCCTAATCTTTAGCATTCATTAGGCAAGCAGGAGAGTGCCAGGGACAGCAACAACAGGCCTGGTGCAAGAGGAGGGGACAGATCCAGGGACAAGAGTTGCAAGGCAAACATGGTAATTTGATGTACAACCATGATTACGTCCCCAGCCTTGTTTAAGCCTCCTCTGGATTAATATGTCCTCTATCCACACTCTCCAGCCTACGTATTACCGACCTGAATTTGTCTTCAACACAGAAGACAGAAAAGGGTGACAGAGCACTGGAACAGGCTGCCCAGAGAGGTTGTGGAGTTTCCTCCTCTGGAGACATTCAAAACCTGCCTGGACACGTTCCTGCATGATCTGCTCTAGGTTCCTGCTCTGGCAGGGGGGCTGGACTCAATGATCTTTCAAGGTCCCTTCCAGCCCTTAATATTCTGTGATTCTGTGACATGTCCTCTTACTCTCTTCAGTTTCCATCCTTTCTATTTCAGTCCTAAGGTTTCTGACAAGCTTTACGATTATCACCCAGACCTATTTCTATCTATCTAACTTCTCCAATACCTCATTTAATCTAAATGGCACCCAGCAAACAACCTAAACTCATCTAATTTGCTTGTATCCTCCTTGTAGTATTAATAGGCCCAGCTCCAAGATGAGTGTGATGGGGGTTAGTGCATTTACGTGGAGAGATGAGCTCATTGCTGGTCAGGGAACATCCAAAAAAACTAGGTTGAGTTGAACTAGGTTTAAGGCATTTTTGGTGGGGATGGTGGGATTTAGATAGTTGAGGAGATGATCAGCATCAGTGCCTGAGTGAAATGTAGATGTCTCAGAGTGCAAGAAGAAATGTGTTCTGTACATGTACAGTACGAGCAGCATGTGGGTTTAAGGATCTCCTTGGGGCTATCTCTACCTGACTATTGAATTCAGGTGTGAAGCAGGTGCTGGGAATCTGGCAGACAAGTGGGAGAACAGAATTTAGGGGGAGAATGGCGGAATGGTAGAAGTCAGCAGCCTCAAGTCTCTTATACTGTTAACACAAGGAGATTGTGTCAGTGTGTGATGACCACTGCATGCAAAGCACTGCTTGGCTTTGCTGTTACCTTGTATTCCACCTTCAGTTTGTTGAGCTGTGCATGCCTCGTTCACGGTGCCCAGCAATCTCCCTGTCCTGTATAGTGAAGGCTTGGAGATCAGTCCTAATTCTCATAGGAGAATTCCCCAATTTTCTCTTTGCGACAGCTTAAGGGTCCTTACACAACCAGTCAAGCTCAAAGTGCTTCAAGAAAGGGCAAGGGTTTGCCTGAGAATTTTTTTTTTTTCAGAGAGTGGTTTTAGTTCTGCATTTAAATAATTAATAATTTCCCATGATATTTTATCTAAAGCTGGCTTCAAGATTTACCCAGGAGCCAGCAAGGATATGAAAGGGGCAAGAGGGAATATAGAGGCAGTTTTGTCTAAGGCAGGGGTTGGTATGGAACGGACTGGCCGCAGGACTCCAGCAGGCCATTGTTAGATAAACACAAAGGAATGGCCAAGGTTTTGTGCCCACTGCTGTTTTTAAATTGCTAAAACACCTACTGGCTATTGCCAGTTACCTCACCATTTAAGAACAGCAGTGTTCCTCCTCTATCCCCTCTTCCTTAAAATGTATAAATTATACTCAACAGTAGAAATCACAGGCACATTTTACAGTAATAGCAGCAAAAATTCCCTTCCCCCTTTCTACGAAGAAAATACCAGAACTTCCAACATACAACTGGGAGCTTATAATAGCAGGTTATTAGAGCGATACTAAATTTGGGATATTTCAGAGAGAAGTACGTTGTTATGTCTGTTGCTTAGTTTGTGGCACACGTACAGTTGCAGTTCAAGTTTCCCTGGAGCTGGAAGCGAGGTCTGCAGAAAATGCCGTGATCAATTTTATCATGGATACTAATATGCAGAAGGGGTTGGTTTAAAAATAATAAGCCACAACTTCTGATCAACGCTTGACACGTGTTCAGTTTTCTAAAATTAAAGTGAAAGGCGAGGTGGGTCATTCATTACACAATCCGGTCATATTCATTTGCATCTGCGCATTTGAAAAATCTGAGTTTACATTTTAAAAAGCTAAATAAAGTTGCCTTATGACACTCATATTGTATCTATTACATATTTCACTTCAAAACCTCATCTCTCCTAAAGCCTCTTCAGGGTGCTTCAAGTAGCACAGCAAAAGAAAAGGAATTTTCAATTTAACTAGAGCACTGACATTCTGTTACACAATTCGATCTTGTCTATTTACCTGCTCTTAAAAAACAGAAGACACTAAACAAAAAAAAAAAAAAAAGCAAAAAAAAAAAAAGCTGAATGCATCCAGCCGGCAGTGCCATAGGTGTCTGAATGCATCTGTAGCTTCCCTCTCACTCATCAGTGTAATTGTTGTCATGTTATTCCATTTTTTGATTAGGCTGGTCCGCCAAGCTCCCAGCTTTTTCTGGCCAAACGTTCTTCTGCTGGTTGTCATGGTGACTGCATTGTTAGCGGGGAGAAAGGCTCTGTTGTCTGGCATTGTTCTGTTGTGCTTTAGGTAATGCACGAGGCATCACAAGTGAAGTGGATGGACCTTTTTTGCTCGGCATCATTGCTGAGTATTGAAAATCTCACATAAAAAAGGAGCAAATAGGCCCTGACCAAAGAAATAACCAAGTTTTTTTTTTTTTTAGTTCTTTTTTTTTTTTTCCCCCCTCTCCAGAAAGCACACATTATTATAAAGAGGTAAAACAGCACCGGCGATTAACTGAATAATCCAAGGAACTGCTATAGAAATTATATTTATTACAAGAACAATTGAATGTTACTATACAATGCTCACCATTTGGCAATTTAGCTTGAATATGGTTTTTAAATATTCATTGATTTCTCTCCAGCTTGCAATGCCATTTAACCCCAAATTCTATTTAACTTAAAACACCACACATTAGGAGGTGAATGCAATAATTTGATCTTTAAAATTTAACATATGAATGTCTGCCTTTTTAAGTAAGCTGCCACAGTTACTTTTCATATCACCATTAGAGTATGTAATCACTGATTTCCCTATTTTTTTTTCCCCTCAAGAAATGAGGTTTTACTCTAATATTATTTAAACTATCTGAGAAACATATCAAAATATCAGGCACTGTTCGCAGCTTTGACTTTGATGTCCAGACAATTTTTTTAAGAGACATCTCAGAAAAATAAGGGGAGAAGCCCTGAGAAAGTTCTTCAAAGAGCCTTAGCTTAATTAAATGATTGCCAGACAAGATATCACCTTGAAACTGTAATGAATTCACACCTTTTCAACAGCAATTTACATGTTAAAGATTGAAGGTAAACCCCAACTGCCTTAAAACAATCGATAGTATATGGTTTGAGAGTCTCTGATTTTCAGTCTGTGTTCAAATTAATCTGCTGATCTCATTAGGGGAAAACCAGTAGGGTACCAGTGTTTTTCTTCTGTCATTCCAGGGGGGAAACACACCTTTCAGAACAACCTGTCACTGGATGTCACCAAAGTTCTACGGATTTGCAAGCAAAACAGCGCTAATTTATCAATAAAACTCCTGAGTCTTAAAGAAAGCACACATAAATGAATATTGCAGGGAACCCAGCTTACCTGTAAAGCTGGCAGGGCCAGATCCAGCACTCAACCAGCTATGGATGTGCTCACCATCTTTAGTGGAGCCACTGAGGTTCATGTGCTGTGGCTTTCAGCCAATATCCTACAGCCCTGGAGTGAGACAAGACTCCAACTGCTGGCACAGGCAGAGTAGATTCAATTGATTTGTAATACCTGTTGATATAAAATTTCCCCCTTTACATCTGCAAAACCAGAATGATATTTTCCCTTTACCTCTTTATATATTGAGATGACTTTTTTTTTTCTTCTGGATAGTTTGTTGAGCCCAGCAGGGCAGGGACCATCCTGTAACTCACATGTCTCCTGTACTGGGGGCTGCTGGTGGCGAGCACTTAACACCTGAAAGAAATCTTGGTCTCTCAGGAGCTCAGCTCCTCCAGATTTGGAATCTGAAAAAATAGGAGTTGGAATCTGAAAAAAGTAGGAGATGCTGATTTCCTTGCAGGGGAACCAAGACAAACTTATATTATAAGGAGTAGCTCTTTGACTAGTGCCAAAATATTTTGGGTGAAGACAGAAGAAAGAAAAATTTGCCATGAATATGAAACTTCTTAATAACTCTTATTAAAAGATTGTCCAATCATGGAGTCCATGTACTTTTAAAGCTTAAGAGTGAGGATTCCAAAATAACTTGGGTATCTGTGCCTCAATGGGTATTACATCCTCAAATCTCCTGTCGTTTCTAGTTTTCTCAGAAATTACTCTTAAAAGTTAGAGAAATTGGTAGTTTTCCTAGAATTTGCCAAGGAACATTAAAGTACAGGTATTCTCCAACTCAGAGCTCACTTTGGACTCAAGATGGCCTCATGCTTCAGAGCAGGCTCTGGGCACAGCACCAATCCTGCCTTTCTGTGCTCCGGACGTGCCCAGCACTGCCAGCAGAGAACACGCGCACACAAACACCTCTGAGACTGGGTAGTAAATCAGGATTTTTTTGCACTCACATACATGCATACAGATTATTTACTCACATGGCACACAGCCTCACCTCAGCTAATGCCAGCCTCAGCTACGGCAGAGGTCTAATTCCTGCTAAATTCCTAATTATCTTTTAATTCTCTAAAATTACTTATGTAGCCCTGTTCACTTTACTCTTATTAAATTCAGGAGAGCTTTTCCATAAGGGATAGCTTCAGAAGCATTAAAATAGGACAATTGCTGGTTTTTGGAGAGCCCTATTGCAAGTGTATTGCCTTCTCAGCTGGAAAGGATGATTACTGATGTCTGAAAAAGGTACTTACAGCTTAGTACACAGTAAACATGTATTCTGTTTTTTTCTTTTGCTCTGTTAAACAATATAATACATAGCAAAAAATTCTACAGAAATAGCAATCAAAACAGACACACTTTAAGAAGAATTCCAATGCTTCTTAATTTGTACTTCATTCCTCCCATCAGCGTTTCCACCCGCGTTCATCACTGAATATTCATTCCTGCTTCTGCCTTTGAGTTGAATGTGGCAGCAGCTCAGCAGAGTCACGCAGGTATTTCAGTGAAGGAGGTGGCAAGACATCCCTCCCCCATTCCTGCTGCAGCTCAGGAGGGTCCCCAGCCCCTCTCTGATTTGGGAGAGCTGAGCTCCCCACCAGCCCCCTCTCCGCAGCCTGATGCGCTGAGAGCTCCCCCTCCTGTTCCAGTCAACCTTAACTGCAACAGAAAGATTAATATTATTACTTCATTTTAATTAATTCCTCTCCTCCATTCAAAAAAGCACATCTGGTGCTTTTCAGAGCCAGACAAAGCTTCTTTCCTCCCATCCTCTCCTGAACATCAATTAATAACTTGGCAACAAAAAGAAAATAAGAGTTTGTTCTGCATACCTAACAGTCACAAGTGGCACAGAGAGAGAAAGGGAACTTGCTCCAGACAGGAATCAAGGAAAATGATAGAACTGCCAAATCTTCTGTGTTTCTACACTTCAGCAGGGCATTTTAGGTCAAGATATTATGGCTGTGCAGTTTTCAGACCAGAGTTGTCTCCACATCCTTTTAACTTGAAGTGCACGAAAAGTGACGTGTAACTCTTCACACCCATCCAGGTAGGTGGTGAA
The DNA here is from genome assembly GCA_013396935.1 of Baryphthengus martii. NCBI lineage: Eukaryota > Metazoa > Chordata > Aves > Coraciiformes > Momotidae > Baryphthengus > Baryphthengus martii. The sequence continues at coordinate 167,429 of VWZK01019983.1, forward strand.
CAGTTGGCTCCTATGCAACTGCTCAAGTCCAAAAGGTGTAGAAAACACAGAGCATCCTGAGTCCATAGTACTCCAAGGCTCCAAGCCCTGCATACATCACGTAGTGAGGCTGAAGATGATGATGATGAAGACCACTTACCAGTTATTCAGAGCAGTTAGATCTCCCTTAGACTAAAGAGATGAAAATAAAGTTCAAAGGGGACTTCATAAAAAAAATCCCAAGGACAGAATTTGGCACAAGAGTTTGTTACAACCATTTGTACAATATTAAGAGATGTAGGACTAAACTCTGGCTCTCTGGGTATGTCCTCGCTGGCCCAGGGTCTCCCATAAGGCCAGATCTGCAGGCCAAGGGAACAGCAAGCCCATAGGAATGGGTATGGTTGAAGAAATAATTTATTAGCTTTCAAAAAGGGAACTGCTACCACATTGTTCTCTTGTTGACTATAAGCAACGCCAGGTTCTAAGTTGTGCAATTTTCATTGGAGAGACAGGTTTTGAATTTACTGTTACTGGCTTTCTTCTTTTAAACTCAACGCTATTGCAAACTCAGTAATTCAGGTTTCTTACTTGCTCAAGAGCCTTTAGAATTTCCTGCTGATCATGCCTTTGTCCCAGCTTTGTAGCAGCTACTTTCTTCCTTTCTGCCTTCATTTTATTTCACCTCTTTTTTTTTCCCCAGCTCAAAGAAATTCAGAGCGTGAATTCATTCTCGTGTAATTTCAGTTACAATTCCAAACTGAAGTTCTTCTTGGGAACCCATTTTTTTAATACCCAAATACCTTGTGGCTATTCTTGATGGTGCTAGCTACATGAACAGCTACCTATTTTTAAAATCAGAACAGACATGAGAACAAGATGAGGAATGTATTTATGCACCCTTTATATTGAACACAAACATATATTTTACGTCAGATGGAAAATGTCTTCTCAGAGGATGGAATTTTACTAGACATGAGGTGAATTTCATTAGAACTAAACCAGATCGAGAAAAAAAAAAGGGGAGGGGGGGAATAGCTAGCTGCTGATAAAAATAGGTTTCTAAAAAAGCAAAAATTAATTCAACTGTACCAAAACATGAAATTCAGCAAATTAGAAGTACGCCCACTCTTAAAACTTGCTTTAAAATTGCTGTTTTATTTTTATGGTAGAACTGACTGTCACACAGAACAGCACAGGGCAAGGAGCTGTGTTAGCTAATTTGCTGTAATCTTTCCAACTCTTTGAAAGAAAAACAAGCGGTTGATAAGCAGGGTCAGGCTGGGTCAGGATTTGATGGGAGACATCTAAGGAATGCCTAGGTGCTTCAGGAAGGGGATGCTGGTGATTTAGTAAGCTGGTTAAATCAGGCGCTTTCCCTCCCCACCACTTCGGCAGCCAGCAAACGGAGCAGACCATGTGCTGTAGAAGGGCTAATCTTTTGGGGGAGATAGGTGTAATAATAGAGATCGTGATTGAGACCTTTTTTTTAACCCTTTTGTCAGTCAGTGGCTTTACCTGAGACCAGCTCACTGAAATATATTTTGCCTTGCTGACTGAGAGATAAACTCTTTCCCACAAGCCGTCCTAAAATTTGCAGGGTGTTGTCAGATGCTAAGCCACGCCATAAACCATATTGTCAACCCATTGTCTTGAGTCACTTCACGCTTACCTACTTCGAACATTTCAAAAATGTATTTCTACAAAGTGCTTTTAAATTGCAGGAATACCAGCTGCACCCACTGCTGCCCTATCAATTCTAGTGTTGGTTTTAACAGCTGATTATATACACAGTGACAAAAAAAACAGATGATATCCTGTATCAGTAAATATTTTTAATTTATGTGCCACAAAGTTCTCATCTGAATCAGAACAATAAGTGAGATAAAATTATTTCAGAAGTACATACCTTGCACTTCTGAAATATTATATAGGCTCTGCTGGGAAAAAAAAACAACTGCCCGTCAGGAAAATATTTCATTGAAAAGTCACTATCTGTGGGTTACTGAAAGAAATGCAGCAGTTTCAATGAAAAGAGTAAAAGCCTCTCTCTCAGACCTCATTTCATGCTTTTTTGTTTCCACTGAGCATATTTTAAGAACTAATCAGCCTTATAAAAGGTACCACTGTTAATCTACTGTTTGTCTTCGTCTTCACTGCAGCTGCTTAGTAGATAGAGAGCAAACAAAACCAGAATTAAGGTCATTCCATTTAAATCCTTCAGAGTGGAAAGCAAGGACTAAATTATTGCTGAGAATTACATGAAGGAAAAGCCCAGGATAAGATAACTATTGTTTATTATTTGCCAGACCTATAGTGGCACTACATTTACATATTTGTGAAGGGATTATATTAACATTTTACGAGATTAATTGGTAGCATGGGTAGATTCTCTGATATACTGTCCACACAATTGAAAATATCCTCCTGTGCTTTCACAGACCATATGCAGTACATGTGGCTAGTGAGAAATAACCCAAACCTACCAGCTACCAATCAGTGTTACACAGAAAATGTAACGACATTTTTTCACATAAATAAACTATAAAGGCCATTATTATATTGCATCATACAGCACAGGTCTGAATCACACAGGATCCTAGTAAATACCTTAATGGATGATTTTGCTTTCCTTTATGATACAGCTTATATCTGTATTATCAGATCTTTAAGGCAGAAGGAGCAACAGTACAAAAGATCTCTTTTATGCTAATAACAGGAAATCATTTCACAGTACTCAAATATGAGTAGAAAATGAGTGGTCAAATGAGTAGAAAATCTTTTGGCCATCAAAAATCCACAAGCTTTTCCTTTAAACGTTCCCAGGGAGCTACTCTATAAATAAAACATGGGAGGTTTTAGTGTAATCTTTCGTATGAGAACATGCTTTCTTTAGAGCCAACAGTAATACCACTTCTAGAAGGAAATGCTGTGTGAAGAGAGAATCTTGCAGCTCTTTCCCACTTTAAAATCAAGTTCATTGGCTCCACAGTATCTCCAGCCCCCAGGAGCCTGATGGCTCCAAGGTATGAGTCAGCTCCACCACTCTGACCTCTCAAGTGGTGGAGGCTTAGTACCCCATGCTGGCTCACATTTCCTGGACTCAGCCTCCATGAGACTCACTCGATACCAAAACTGCTCAGAAATTAAATATTGGCACCAGGTATCCACAAAAGAAAGAAAAAGAAATGAAAGGGGGTGGTTGAAGGACCCCACCTACTTGATGCAGGTGCAGGACAAGATGCTCACAGCATTGTTATCCAAGCTGGGGAAAGCCATGTGCTCTAGTGAGAGGGGTAACCGCTCCCACCAACATAAAGTTTGCATCCTGCTTTTTTTCAAGCAATGATTTTGATAGGAGACAATTCTCAAACACCAAATCACCGTGTAGTTACAGATAACCTGGAAATAATCCTCTTTTCCCCTCACTAGACACAAGATTTTTTGGCTTAGCCTTTTTCATTTGGTCTCCCAAACGACTTTCACAACGCAATGCCAGTATGTAGATGAATTGCACCAGAAGGTGAACAGTAGGTGGGTCATAAATCTTCCAAGTGTCGATAAATCACTGACACCAGTGGAATTTCCAGAAATCCCCACAAAGAGTAGATGAAGGGCGGAGCACGAAGACGACTACTTTTTTCTCCCTTTTTTAAGGTGTACAAAATGGAAAATAATGCTGTGTGTTCTAATCTTCTTTGTGGAATATTCCTGTCTGCATTGGGAAGCCCAACCTATGTTTGCAATCTCCGTACAAAACGCTCTGTTCATCTGCTTCGGACATACCCAGCTGTAGTGTCACACTGCTAAGGACTTTCACTAAGGAAATAATGATTGTATGCAACCAGCTGTTGGCTATAATGCTGAAGATAACAGTCATTACTACAGCCACGGAAGAAACATGTACAAATTCTAAAACTGCAAGAGGTGACATCTGCCAATAACGTCACTTGCATTCTTAGATCTCTAAAACATATTTTCAAGCACTTCCACAAAAATACCACTAACATAATTCACCACAGAAAAGTTACAAGGATAATAGGACCATGCAAAAAACAGGAAAATATTTTTCTTTATGAGCAGATACAAATGGAAAACAAACAAAGAAAAGATTCCGAGCCACATGCTGAAAGCAGTCTGAATGTATATTAATGCAAAAAATGCCCAAACCTCCACTATTTTTTAGAATATTGAAAACCTAACTTGAGCTAGGGATTTAAGACCTTCTGTATCTGAAAAGAACATGAACACACATCTTTTCTTATACACGTGCAAGGCCAGAAATCCTTTCCCCCTCATGGCCTACTCTTTCTGAGAGATGTTGCTACTGTCTCATTTATTGTTCCAGTCATCTACAATCATGACATTTTTTGTGCCATTTCAAGCACTAAAATAAGAAGACAACACAGAGGTCTGAGCTCTTTCTCCCCATACACCTGACTGGATGGGCGAAAAGGGAGTTGAGCTGGAGAACAGCAAAAAATCCTAACAGATAGAGAGGCACAAATAGAGAAAGACACTATATGGTAAAAAAACATAAATGGCTTTATGTGTTGATTGTAAAACACTCCTTAATGCTGTATCTGCTTAAGTTGAGCAAGTAGTTTGGATTAAAAAAAAAAAAAAGAAAAAGAAGAAAAGGATTGTATTCAGGTTGTGATTCTAGTTAAGTGACTAAAAAGTTATTTGTTTGTAAATGTTAGTCTCTTGAAAGGAAGTTTGATAGAGGTTGAATTAAATAATTTATCTAACATAAAGAAGGCATTATGCTTGCAACATGTAAATATTGACTGACTTAGCTAATGAGTGGCTGTGTATAAACAGCCTCATTTTTTTTTATTTCAACTGGAGTCTAGAGCAGACAGCTTTGTATATTTTACAGTCTCTTGTACCTGAGCCAACAATTGATAGTGCAGGAGATCAAAGCCTTGATACCGAGATGCCAAGCAATTTGTGTATAAACGTGCCCCTTAAAAAGCGATAAGAGCACAAAAGAAGTTTTAAAATACTTTCACCACGATTTAAATGGTAAACAGCTAATTACTTTGATGAGCTGTGTTAAAGTTGTACCCAACGCTAAAAATGTACCAACAGGATAGAAGTTCAAAAAATGCTTTCTTTCCCCCCCTCCCTCAAGATTTGTAAATGAGAAGATATTTTACATGAAAAGCAGCCACAGTTCTTTCTGTTCTGAACAGGAATATTTCATTTAACTGCCTAATTGTTTCTCCAGATTTTGCGCAATGGGCTAGGATGTAATTTTGTCTTCATAATGTAACTGAGGTATTTAAGGAGATGAGTAAGAAAAAATCTTGTCAATGGCCATAAGATGCTCACTAGTAATGTCTGCTCAATTAAAGTGATTCTTAACACATTAAAGTCTTTATTGACACATAGAGTGATAATATTCAGTCCAAGACTCAAGCCTCTTCATAGTTTCCATTATAGTTGTACTGCCTAATTTAGGAGCAGGCTGAGCATGCTATGCGTCTGTAAATTGTTGTGTAAAGAAAAGTCAATTAAAAGTATAAAAGCAGTAAGATATGTTTTACAACCAGCTTGCTGGGACTGTAGAGCTATAGGAAGTGTTGCCCTACAATGCCTTCAGTAATTTGAAAAATTGCATGGATTACGCTTTAATTCCTATATATTGCTTGAATGATTAAATTATGGGCACAAGTGTTTTCTACTCACGTAACAAAATACTTGGCTTCTTCACTATTTATTATGCAACAAAAGGCAAGTCAAAGGTACAAATGTAACACTCACTGTGACTATTAGAAAGAACATTATAACCCTCACTCTTGACTTGTTTTCTCACACTTTATCAATAAATTGGCTAGAACAAAAGGGAGAGGTGAACATCCCAACAAAAGACACTTAGTTGCTGATGTGTGGTACTAGGAGGCTCATAGGCTGGAAAGGAATGGAGAGAGAAATCACCTCTCCATGTAGATGTCTATTTAAAACAAATCCCCCCCAAACCCCCCAAAAAAACCCAACAGAAAAAGTAGTATCTTGCACTAATTCTGCTTGGTTACAAATGATGCAAGGCAATAGTCTACCAAACTTTCAACCAAGTTCAGGGTAGAGTTGTGTCTGAATGTATTTTGTGATCCTTTTTGATAAGGGAGTGCTTTTTAACAAAATGCTGTACTATTTATCAGAACTCTGCTCTTGTGAGTCCCACCTGGAGCACTGTGTCCAGCTCTGGAGCCCCCAGCACAAGAAGGACATGGATCTGCTGGAGAGGGTCCAGAGGAGGCCACAAAGATGTTCTGAGGGCTGGAGCACCTCTCTGATGAGGACAGGCTGAGGGAGTTGGGTCTGTTCAGCCTGGAGAGGAGAAGGCTCCAGGGAGACCTTATAGTGACCTCCAGGACCTGAAGGGTCTGCGGGAAAGCTGGGGAGGGGCTGTTCATCAAGGCATGAGGTGATAGGACAAGCAGCCATGGCTTTAAACTAGAGCAGGGGAGATTTAGATTGGACATTAGGTGTTCTTTACTCTGAGGGTGGTGAGACACTGAAACGGGTTGCGAAGAGAAGCTGTGGAGTCTCATCCCTGGAAGTGTTCAAGATCAGGCTGGATGAAGCTCTGAGCAACCTGGTCTGGTGAGAGGTGTCCCTGCCTATGGCAGGGGGGTTGGAATTGGATGATCTTTAAGGTCCCTTCCAACTCAAGCCATTCTAAGATTCTATGATTATGTAGCTAACCGTTCCTGCATCGTAAGATCAGCCTGGATACAAGGCGGGTGAGGTGACCCTCAGCCGGTATGTGCGATGCTGCTGGCAAATGTAAAGAACACTGGCTGCAGCAACAAAGGAGAGGACCCGGCAGGGGTGGGCGATTCCAAGCTCTGCTTATGTACGTGTGAATGTGGGTGTGTGTCTGCAGTGCAGCGTGAAGGGAGTGTTGTAGTGTCTGGAAACAGTTTGAATCCAACTAGCTCCGGCACAGAAAGCAGAGCACGTACGCATTCCTGGAACTAGAACACATCCCACACCCCAGCAAGCCCTGCACAAGTCTGGGTTTGATCTCCTGCTGCTGTTGCACTTTCAGCTCCAGCACAGACTTTCATCTCTGTAGCGGCAGTTTCCCAACCATAGGCAGAAAGCTACATCACCACCACCCTCGCTGCCTCTTGCTTGGCTCACACTTCTTCACTTTCTCTGTGCCTTGGGCGAAATCTGAACATAGACTTTTCTCCCTGGACATGGATTATTTTACCCAGATATAACGACGTGGGCCTAGAAAACTCATTTTAATATTTTTTCTCATTTACTCTAAATCAAAATGTTGTAGTAATTAGAAAAAAATATGGAGTAGGTACAAATCCCTTTATTATTCTATCTGGGCTCAAACTTACTGTACTGCAACACAATCCCAGGCCAGCGATAGGTGAGAAACTAAGTAAACACCATCAATCATAAAACTGACAGAAAGACAGAAGTAGGGTTTGCTGCCAGTTAAATTTAGGTTTCTCCCGGGAGGGTGATCCTGGTAAAGCACCCTGAGAATTCCAGGCAGAAGCCACTATAGCAGAGCTGGGCATGATCCTGTACTCTTGCTGCTACAGGACTAGTTTCTGGCTCTCACCAAGGGAAGATAAAGCCCTAATGAAAAAGGAGGAATGGGACGGGAACCTCCATATGACAGTGTGAGTACCCTCCATTTCTTGGAGAGAGTTGGAATGTCCTATGTTCCTCTTGAAGAGGAAAGGAGACCCATGTATTTAATGACAATTATATATATATAAAAAACATTAAAATCAATCTGTTAATGTCTCAGACTCATGGTATATCCAGTCCTTGGCATCCACAGTGCCTGTACACTCGGATGCACTTAGAAAATCTCCCAGTAAAACAAAAGTGAGTAATAAATATAGGTCTCTAATTTCTTATTGGATTTCCTACTCAAACTGAAAAGGAGTGGACACAAGACCTGGGACTTAAATGAAAGATTTGTCTTCATCTGATTTAAGTGTGGATGCATGGCAATAAAAAAAAAAAGGGATGGCAAATATACCCCAGAGCAGAAGACTAAACATGTTGTGTTTATTTAACTAACTACTAAGGAGTCCTCGGAGACCCCTGACATCAAGTAAGTTTCCCATTTATATTAATGATGTGCATGATCTTTCATGGCTGTTTATAGTCCAGAGCCGACATTGGCAAAGCATGAATCTGTGTGTAACAAGGTTTTTAAACAGCTCATGAAATGCTCTTAGCTTGGTAATCCAGTGAATGTCCTATGCAAACATGTGGAAATGCCAGGCACTATGAGAGTTCCACACTTTCCTGTATTTGGGGCTTTCCAAGCTAGAGAAATCAAATGCCGTCTTGCAGCAGATTACCCAGAGCTAGATTTATCAGCCACTACAATTTAGCAATCAAATAAGTCGTCATTTTAACACAGAATGGCATAAACACTACAAATTTGCAAAACCCAAAACAAACTAGCAGAAGATTGTCATAAGTTTATGATGATTTCTCTTACCTGCTCAAGCATCTTAGAAGCTCCTGATACTTGGCAAATTATTCTTCAAAGTTTAGCAAACAAGCCTTGGAAATTTCTTGAAGCTGTATAACTCCTGCTTCTTACTGTTTAAGAAGATTACCACAGCCATTTCAAGCAGCTTCCCAAGAAAAATGCTCATTCCATCCTCGTTTTTTCTGTTCATCAGTATCTCATTTTCTGTGGTTGGTCCTGGGAAAGCATATGGCCATGCGGAGGCCCAAGTAGTTTTAAATAATTTCTCCACCCTCAAGGTATTTGGCTTCACATTTTTCAGCTGTCTAGATCTCTATCAGTAAATTCCTAGCTTTGGGATGTGTCATAGTTTAATCTCTGCTGGCAGCTAAACACGACAAGGACAGTTTAATAAAACAACACAAAGAGAGAAGAAAACAACAGAACTAACGGACACTACTAATGAAATGATAGATAAAGTGAGTGATAGAAGCCAGGAAAGCTGGAACTCAGGACAGAATGTAAAAATCTCTCCTTTTTTTCCAGCTTGTTCCACAGTCTTAAAGACAGTGACCAAACTTAGAATTATAGAGCAGTTGTTCATCACATACACGTTCAACAGTACAGATCACAAAAATTATTTAAAATATCTGTAACTGATGAAGGCAAGTGAGGTACTTACTTTGTCTGAGGTCTTTCCCTCTCCTCTCCTGTTTGTTGAAGGGATGTGAACTCTCTGTGTCGCCTATTCCCTGTGTCCCTCCTGTGTCCACAGTTAAGCACCCTGCAGCCACCCTCACTTGCTTATAGACCCCTCTGCAGCAAACCTCCCAGGTCCTTCCACCCAGAAATCCGAGCAGCGCATGGCATGGGTGTCTTCTCGGTCTGTGCCCTGCCCAGACTAAGCCTGGAGCTACTTCCAGTGGGAGGAGAGGAGGGATGGTGAATGCAAGTGTCTCTACAGTGGTGGCTGAAGGGCCAGGGATTGCCCTTCTCCATGAATGGTCCTTCCCATCTGAAGAAGGTAAGTCTGTAATACTTGAAAATCTGCTCTTTTGCTGTCCAAAAGACATGCTTCGTTGCTTGGTAGACAATTGCAGTTTATGCAGAACAAACACTAGAAGGTGTTTCTGCTAGGATTTCACCATTGCCTGACATTTTCCAACATCTGCAGATTTGATGAGGTGGCCGAGTTACATTAGCTTTGAAATTATTGATCTGTTCATTACACAGGTAGCAACTTACATCCTCTGCTCATTCAGAGGCCAAGTTTTCTCTCACTTTCAATTTCTCAATAATATGGAACCAAACCAAATCTAACCTTGCCTTCTAATCCTGCTCCCATGCCTTACTAGTTCTAGAAAGAGTTACTCCTGAAACTATCATTCACTTGTTTTGCAAGCTATTATCTCATTTTTCTTTAATAAGTTTTCTGTTGAGAAGCCCATTCATACTTTCAGACATTGCACATTCAATCAATGGGTAATAAATGTATTTTTGTTAGATACTGGATGATAAAGTTACCACTTTCTGAGGACCCGAACAACTGATCTGTTTCTGCATGTATATCTATTATACTCTCACTGAGTACCTATTATAACACTGTAGATCTATTACAGGTCTCACTGCACGAGAGATAAAGTGAGGAACTTCAAAATGACTATAATTACGTCATAATAAATATCTGGAGAACCTTGTGTACATCGCCACTATCAAGGGGAGTCTCCCACTCTTTTCTGCAGAGTTGGATAAGACTTAAAGTAGCCTTTGGGGTTTTTTTGGGTAGCAAATTGATGCTTTTTAAAATTATTGTTTTACGTACAGATATTCTCACAATCTAACTAAAAAAAAAAAACCCAAACAACTCAATGCAAGCTCTAGCATCCCATTTAGTAATAACAATAAGGATTTCTAGTGTAATGCTTAGATTTGGGGTTGATTCCTTTGGAGTGGACATGCTTATCTCATTTGCTATAGCCTTCTGCTATTTCTTGCCAGAGTGCCCTAATAAATTTTTGTGCGTCCTTTAAAGTCTTAATAATTTTACTTTAAATATCTATGTTGTTCCTGCAGAAGTGCCATATTAAGCCCCTTTGGTCCCTGCACTATCCTGTAACATCACATCCACAATTCTTAATTCTTTAATTAATTTAATACTTACACGTTACTGCAAATCTCCCCAAACACTAAAGCAATAGTAAGAGCAAAACTCTGTTCAGTGGCAGACAAATAGATCAGATGTTGAGGTCAGGAAATGAAATCAAGTCAGGTCCTCTACCCTGTCATGACCAACCAGTTCGCTATAAATCATTAGCTAACTAGACCATCCAAAGAGTTACTTTAAAAGAGCGTGAAGATTTATTTTTTTTTTCATACCATTGCTCTAGCTGCCTATAAATTAGGTATTTGAAGTGGACATGTTCTTCCAGCATATTCAAGCATAGTTACCCTTTTAATTATACTTCATCCAAAGGATAGAAGTAAAATCTCTCATCATCCAACCTGAGAATGCAGATATCAAGAGTCAGAAGAGAAAAAAAGAAGGTCTCATACTATAACACCTTCAGTTACTGCATCTATTGTTACTTCAGCACCAAATAGGGGATATGAAAATGGGATTTAAAAGCACTATTTAAAATTTGAGAACACTAAATTAACCCTGAAGGTTTGCAAAAGGTAGATTTCCAGTTTATTATGGCACTCTGAGTTGTCAGTAGTCCTAGCAACTGGAATGCTTACATAATTGCCTGGGAAATAAATATATTTTTTCTAATTTTCCTGCAAAATTAAAGGAAGAAATAATCAAAGATCATTAGAAAATTCAAACTAAACACTGATACTAATTTTAACATTTCTAACCACAGTGAAAGATGCTCTACCTTTATTGTGTAAAGCATAGAAGCAACGTAAAAGGGTTTAGCATTTAAAAATAAATCTTTTCTCTATTTACATGTTGAATTCAACCCTAGATAACCACTAAAACAAATTCCAATTGCAATCCAGTTACAATGCACACCAAGCACAAAAGCCTTCTAATGATCTTTGATTAGTTCTTTATTAAATTCATCAAGGGAGCAAAGAAAATTTAATAATCTTCACCATTTGTCATCTTTCTGATTACAGTTTTGATTAGAACTTTCAGCTTTTATTTTCTTCCTATCTAGTCATTGCTATTACTGTGATAGTGCTGCTTTCCTCTAGACTAAGAACGAGATAGGGCAAAAAGAAACAAATTTGTAACTCTGGATATGTGTTTAACTTGGTGTTCCCATGCCCTGAAAAAGGCTAGCTAAGAATATGAGATCTTAACAATTCAAAATAGCACTTAATGGAACATCTCCATATTCATACCATCAGAATTTTCAGAGTCGCAGGTAAATAATACATTGCTTAACTAATCAGATACCTTACAAATATTTTACACAGACATTTATATACAAGCAAAAAAAATAGATCCAATGTTTGAGGAGGAATTTTCATTTTTTTAGAAACATAAATTTATTCTACTATTTTCATATTCAGTGATCCACTGTCATTCAAGCTGCTCTCCATTTGACTACTAGAAGGCAAGGTAAAAACACCTTCTGTGCTGAAAGAAAATGTTAGAAGCAACATAAACAACCCACAAACAATTAGAAAGGTGCTTTACCGTGCATTACTGATACAATAAAAAAACTGCAAAGAAAAAATATTTGAAATAATCTAAATAGATGAAACAATTTTCACAATATCATACATTGCGCCAGACAAAAATGTGTGCACTTCAGTCTTAGTTACAAATGTCTTCATTTTTCATATTCCCCATGGGAATCCTGCCCTGTCACCATGCAGTGTGAGGAAGGCCTTGATTCACTGGGAAGAGATAAGGGTGTTGCAGCTTTCTTATTTGCAAGGATTACTGAAAAAAATCTGCAGCAGTGTTTTCATTAGCATGCAAAGGACGTTTTAAATACTCAATGGGTAAAATCCTGAAACAGTCATGAAACCAAGGGATAAAAATCAAGAAGCCCATCTTCTAGCAGGTAGATATCGCAAGCACTGGCCTGGAAAGCTGTCCTTTCTCTCCATTCTTCCCTCCCCAGTACAGCTCTGTTCTTCTTGCAGAGCTGAATGTCTCAAAAGAAACAGAAAGTTTGTGCAGTCCCCGACTCTTTGTACGGATTGATAACTCTGCAATTCAGAAATTTGCCCCTAAAATCCCTGAGGCAGAGGACAGACTTCAGTCCAGGCTGTGTATAGGAGGCTCTTCCTGATAATGATGAGAAATGAAGGAGGAAAAATGACACTAGCCTTGTTCCAATGTTATTGCACACAGAGTTGTTGTGTGGACTTTACAAGAGAGCATGGCTTATACTCAGAATTTCACAGCCAGGAATGCTGGAGTGGTATCTTCTTGAATGCAAGGTAGAGAAAAAAAAACAAAAAAAAAACCCTTTGCTGATACAGCAAAATCTTTGTTACTGCTGCAAAAGAGAAATTCAGCAGTCTTACTCAGACTTAGGCAAAGCTGAAACAATTACAGAAAAATATCTCAAGCCCCCGGGGTTCACAAATGCACAGCATGAGCTCTCTCAGCAAGTACACTCTCTCCTGTCTGTTGATGGTCACCTGAGAATTGCTTCCTCACAGTCACCCCTGTAGTACTACTGATGACTTAAAGCTTAGGGAAGGTGTCTTCAATCACCTTGTACATTGCTTGGAGCAATGTGCTTCAGAGTTGCCTCAGGACCGTGGTCTTAAGGCTCACTATGACCAGAAATGGGGCACCAGTCACTATTAATACAAGCAAATACAATTATTTATTTATAAACTCCAAAACTGACAACACAAAGATTTGCAAAAGTTCAAGAGGTAACAAGGAAGTTAGAAACACACTTATTTCACTTCTCCCATCCCTATTACCCATCCCCCCTCAAAAACATAACGCGCTCTCTCTTTAGCTGGCTGATGAGTGGTCCAAGGGCATCTTCCCTATCACTATGCTGCATATATGAAAAAGGGTCTTTTGCTGTAGAAGGGACATCTGTCATAGCTACACCTTTGAATTGTGCTTGGTGGTTCTCCAAAATTCACATCTCTTTACTCCCTTGTGCCCCCTTTTACTCAGTGGGGAGCTGCAATACTGTCATCCAAACTCCTCTCCAGTTGACTGCTGGAAGGCACACCTTCTATGCTGAAGGAAAATGTTAGAAACAACATAACCCACTAAGGGATGAAACTTCCATTCCTACGAGGAGACCCTTCTGCACAAGTATCCCGAGCCTTCGTATATACAGAGCCTCAGATTCCAAATGGGCTGATCTTCCTCAGCCTAACCAGCCATTCACCTCGTCACCAGCCAGCCTTGGTCTCCATACATGGGCAGACACTTCACTCGTCAGCAGGGAACATCACATAACTGGAATGGCCACAAGAGGTTTTTGAAGGATTCACAACTACAGTCAGCTAAAGGAGCTCTCTTTTAGTGCAGGCAAAGGGACTTGATCTGAAAGCAAAAGGAAGAACTTCCCAACTCCCACTGTATTTGATTTACATAGTTTCATCAATCACATATGTACCATATGGGGATTTCAATCTTTTTGGTTGTTACTAACGTACCATTTTCTCTCCAGGATGATACTTATTAATTTCGCCTGGTTTTATCTCTTCAAAATTATTAAGATAACAGCTCGTCAGTACAAGATAGCCTTGCCCTAAAACACAATTTAGATTTAAACATATGTAAAAACCTGGACTTATATTACATCATAAACCAAAAAAGAGGTTCATCTTACACCCCAACCCCCACGTTTCAGGACATTTTAAAACATTATTTAATTGCAAGAACTGCTTTGTAAAAACAAAATGTTTATTGTGATGTTTACAAAATGTCCTATTGCAATGCTACTGAATGTTAACCTCCGTGCTTTTCAAATCTTTGCATTTCTGGGTGTATAAATGAGCACTTTCCCAAACTAATTAGAGCCCTTTTTCTTCCTCACAGGCTAGCTACAATCTCTTAAATGGTCTAAACAATTATGTGACGTCACAAATGCAAGACATTATATTGGAGCTTTCCCTTGTGCACAGTGATGTATTTGCCCTGTGGCCCCAGAGGCAGCAGTCATTTGTTTCTACAATATTTGGTTAAAAAGTAGTAGCAAGGGGAAAACTGAGGAGAAGGCATAGAAAGAAGGGAGACATTTAATATTGGTTTTACAGTAAAATCTGTACATATCTTCACTGTGGAAGATTCAGGATGTAGTGCTGTCACTAGGCTATTAAAGGCTGCATTTTTAAAAGAAAACTTTTCAGTCTGTGAAAAAAAATAATCTTCAGCACAGAGAACTTGCAGCGATCCAGAAATGGCAAAATCTGCAGAGAAGCTGATAGTGTCACCGAGAAGAAGTCAAAGTTTTACAACTCCTAACTGCTCTTTATTAGAAAATGATTTATTCCATATAAAATAGGTTTTCAAAATGATGATGGGATTAATCAGCTTGTTAGCAGAGAAAGTATTGAAATAACTTCACGGTTGGCATAGCTGGTTGTCGGATCAGCTCTCCCTTTCATAGGCACTTGTTATAACAGGCAGGGGGCTAACCCTCTCAGACATGGAGCTAATCAGTCCTTGAAAGTCACTTCATCCATTGGAGTGGAATAATGTACTCTAGCATCATTTGTCCACCTCTACCATTTGAAGTGATGTTATTTAGATTGTCCATTTTTGCCTCATCAGCTTCCATTTCAAAGAATTATAATTCTTTTGACAGTATCTTTTATCAGAATGTCAGGTTAAATGTATTGTCTTATACAATCCACTTTATAGCTGGCATTGTTAAGATCAGTTTGTGAATATATAGTAAGAAAAAGCAGCTGCATAGTTGGAAAGGCTATTCCTTAAGCTTGATTAAATTTTTATTTTTTTTATGTTGTTTTTGTTTTTAAAAAAAAAAACAGGTCTGGACAAGAATCAAGATCACAATTAAAGATGAAAACCAATATTTCCAGCACAGAGCTAACTTAATCAACCTGCACAATTAATGACCAAGAGCAATATTTCCAGCAAAGAGTTAACTTAATCGACCTACTGAACTGCAGGGTTCACTTACAATTGCCATGCAGATGCTGGTAGCTCTCTGGGTGCACGTGCCTGCCCACTCGGCCCAAACAGATGTTCTTTGTCTCATTTTGCAATATTTGTTGCTGCCCTCCACACCATGACCAGCCACTTTCCCTGTCGGCAAAAACTGGTTCTTTTCGTGAGTCTGGGCTGAGCCTAATTGAACATGAATAGATTCTTTGGCCCCAAACGAGATCGCTGAATTTGGAGAAGATAAAAGCTGATGGACAAGGACAACACAATAAACTTTTCTTCACTATTGGCTTTTCTTCACTGTCACTCAGTGATAGCAGCAAATAAAATGACCACAAAGAGAGGAGTTTTATAGAAGAGATAGCTCTTTCTCCTAGCCCTTGGATATTCCCTAGGTTTCTATTTCTCGTATAACTCATAAAACCAGTCTTACTGGCACTTTGGGGCTTTGGTACGAGCTGTTACCGAGTCCTTGAAAGTAGCTTCACAATTTAAGTACTCCTCAGTCAAAAAGTATTCTTCTAACAGTGTTTTAGACTTTTTACTATTGTAGTGAATCTAGTGAACTGTGTATTAACAAGTGGAAATTGTCTCTAACATATTGTTCTTCTAGCTGAACTTTCCTGAATATTTCACTACTCAATTAACCATGATTTAAATTAATCAGAAAATCCAGGAAATGAACAAAAGCAGGACTAGACTAAACAATGTTGACAATTTGATTATGTTATACACAGAATTCATCTATTCACTGAAATCCTCTTAGGGTGGTAACTCCACTCTTCTGATTATAATTATTTCATTTATGTAGTGAATATGTTTTACTCTTGTTCTAATCCCAGCTGTTACTTGAAGCAAATTTTTTCTCCTGTCTGGAGGAGGCTGGTATCAACAAGGAAATAGATGCCTTTTGAATGTTTTTTTCATCCAAATGTGTTAATAAAACAAGACCCCAGATGTATTCCTCTTTCCAACGCAGTAACAGTATACAAATGGCTATTTTAAAACATTTTCTCCTAGCCATGGTCACATCCTCTGTGTCCATGGAGCTATGATATGTCTGCTCGATGGCCACCATAGGGCTTCCGGCATCCCTATCTGTCTCACTCCCTCTTCCAGTGATTCTCATTAGCTACAAAAGATCAGCAAACCCAACTTGATTTCACGTTTAAATATCAATAGCCCAAGAAATGGTGCATGGGTTTAAGAGAGAACATCACTTTCCTCAATCTGGGAAGTGTACGGGTGTCAATGCCATGCACAGGAGAATACTGATGCCAGCAGGATGGTTTTCAAGGGAGTGACTGTTTTCACTGCTTGGTCCACAGGGTAAAAAAAACCCCTTACTCAATTAGCTTTAGCTTTTGTCGATGCCAGTATTCTTGTTTGTAATCACAGTGCATAATATACTCATTTCCTGGTCAAACAGTTGAAGCATAGAGCAAGTTAATCTGAAAGCAATGGCAATTCATTATGTACATTTTTCTATTTTGATTAAAGAAGAGTTTCTTCTTTATCTCAAAAAGCAAAAAAAGGCCTCATTAAAAATAAGGATCTTTAAGAAAATAAGTCCGATTAAAAAAAAAAATCTCCCTCATCATTTCCTGTAAAAGCAAAAACTTTTCTCATTTTTAATAACTGAAACTAATTTGCTTAGTTTTATGATATTTAATTAATTTATTCTCATGACATTTATCACAGTGTATATAGCACACACCCAACAGCAGCAATGCCACAAGGTCAGACAGCGCTTCTCACAGGGCTTGGTCTCCTGCTCTCCCAGCCAGATAAGGGTAAGAAAAAAATCATTAGACTGCAGTGAAGAGCAAATGGTGATGAAGAAGAGAAAGGTAACCAGCACAGGTCACATTCGCTGCTTTCTGACAGGAAGGGCTCCTGCTACCGTTGGTTTGAATAGAGAAACGAGTTGTATTTCTTCCTAACCTTCTCCATCCAGTTACAAAGGGTGTTATGCGAAAAGCTAACTCAAGTTTTTTTGCACGATAATGAGAGTAATAATGAATAATGGTACTTAAGTGCAGTAAATTAGGCCCTTGCTGATAAACACCGTTTTAGCCAGATGCTTACTTTCTTGAATTTCATAATAAACCAGAAATAATCTACATGGAACAAAATTAACTTAAGTAAAAGAGTAACTGCAGTATTCAGAAGTTACTGAGCAGTAACTGGCTTAATTAAACATACCTTAATAAATCAGAACTACAAAAAGAGTAAATTAATTAAAATAGTTATCTCAGAGTCTTCAGACCACAAATCACAGCAGAGAAAAAGACAGATAGGTGCAGATATTGAAGTGTGTTGTTTTCAGACATACCACCCAATCACAGATTTATCTAGGTACAGTTTATGTTCTTTGTGCTTTTGTTACAATCTTGCCAGATTTTCTCTTTGTATCATGACTCTCTCCTGCTACTGTTGGTCATTATTACATGTATTTCTGCCCCCCCCAAAAGAGCAATCTTGCTAAAAATCGTTAGTACTTCTGTATACAAGTCTGTAAGCAACGGCTCACTGAATGACCTGTTTTACACTTACATGAAAGGACAAGTTGAGGCTTAATCATTTTAGCAGAATAATTGGTGCTTCAAAGGAAACCAGGGGACCTTTCTGCAACTCCCCTGTAAAACTTGTTTAAAAGCACTTTAAATTCAGTATCTTGACAATTTCTGCCTGAATACATCAGGCGAGATCTTACATGATAGAAGTCAGCGGAAGTTGTTAACTAAGTTAGCTGAAAACAAAATTGAATACATTATGTGTAATTTCCATAAATAGTTGGAATCAGTTTAACATTGTTTACAGGAAAGCATAGTTACCTTTTTCAAAATCCATATAGATGTCCTGAAACTTTGCTCTTGAAGGAGGCACGGACGCCAGGGTTCACTGACTGTGCTTCAGTGCTCTTCTACAATGCTTTCAGTAGCCCAGGTGAATTGAATAAAAGTATTGAATAAAAGTATCGAATACAAGCATTCCCTTGTCATCTTTGCTTACAAGTATCACATCTCTCCAGTGTCCTCTCCTACAACTCCCCATCCTAAATTTAAGAGCACTGTATTTCAAATCCTTGTACAATTACGCGTAGCTACATCTCACATTCCGTTCTAAGATACACACTTAGTGCTGGAGTTGGGGAAGCCTGGCTGTTAATATTTCTCTGCTGTCTAACATTCCAGAGCAACTGGGGCAATGTTTCTGAAAGACCAGTTCAGCACATTAGCTGTCAAATATGAAAAAATACACTTTTATCACTGAAATTATTCACTTAAAGCAGCACTTCAGCAAAACATTGTCCACACTGACCTTGCAATTATATCACATCTCATGTGGACTGATGTACATACTCTATGCTTTTCCACTTGTAATTGAGGCTATTAAGCAGAATGTAGAGGCTGAGCTCCACCCTTTCTACCTACCTATACAGACAGTATAAACTCAACAAAACAGGTTGGGGAATACTGCTGCTGAAGATATGAGGGCTCATTGCCCGCCAGAGTGATGCTCCTCCTGCCTGGAAGGTGTAGCATCTTTTGTTCAGTAGAGCCACTGCCATTCCCAGTGTAAATCATAAGCACGGCTTAGTAAAATCATCCTGGGATAAACCAATCCAGAAAAAAAAAGAGAGACAATGTGATGACACAATTCTTATTCTAATCTAGAATTCTAATATATTTCTAATCTAATTCTAAAAATATTTTTTTTCCAATAAGTTTAATACTGCTGTTTAAATTACTCCTTAGAAGAGATGGTATTTCTCTGACTGAATAAGAAGTTTATAAAAATGCTGAATTTAAAGAAATTAAATCCCTTTCAGATTTAAATAATCATTTGCCCACAGACTTTTCAGGATTTGGGAATTAACATGTCAGCTTTGTCTGACTATTGAAAACACCAACAAATCAAAATCACCACTTTCATTCGTACAAAAATACCTTTAAATATTAATTATATTTACAATACTTGGTACACTGTCTCATATTATTAACACAATATGAGCTGAGCATGCTGATAATCTAATTTGCTTCTGAAAACATGGAAAATGTCTAAATCAGAAACATTCCTAGAGGACCACGAGAAAGAATAATAGAAGTAAAGCCATCTTGAGATCTCAATCTGAGATGACATTTTACATTGTTCTTGCCATATAAAGTAATTATTACATCAGCTCGTAGAGTATGCTGAATTAGAGTCTAGATGGCACCAAAAAAATCACTGTCATGAAGGACAGGATAGGGCATTTGCATGTGAAAGGATTGTGAACAGGACCTATAAAGAATTGTGAAATTACTACCATATTTATTATTATAATTTTGTATCATCACAGTCTCATTTCAGCATGACCTGTAAGAATAGATTAAATTAATGTCATTTTCTCTTCTTGTTAACATCTTTATCACAAGAGCAAGCTGTCACAATTTTAGCGTCTAAAATAGTCTGTGAATTACAGAGGCCAGGAGCTGGGCCATTTCCCCATTCCGTGCCTTGGTTCGCTCACCTCTCCCGGTTCTTTCTTCATTCCCCACCACACAGGGTGACAATCAGCATAAAAGCTCTTTGTATCACGCTCGCCGGTAAAAAAAGAAGACAGCCTTCACTGTTTTAAAACTCAAGGTGAGTTAAAACTGTAGAAAAATAGGGCTGGATGAAAAGGGAGCAGAGGAAGAGGAGGTTTGAATGGAGACAAGGATTAGGAAGGATAATGCAAGAAAATTAAAGGAAGTATATACATATTTGTTTTAACGTACATACAAATGTTTAGAATATATACTCAAAATAATTGGTTTTGTACCTGCAACCACCCAGTCCCCCCCCACATAATTTGGTGATAAGGAAAAGATCTAACTCTAGGACTTTGCCGGCAGTTTTCAGTAACAAGTATTTTGGACCTTAAAAAGGCCAAGACTTTTATATGAAAATAATTTGGCCTTAGGAAATGTTGCTTTTTTATATAACTGGATTATGAAAAACTAGAAGTTCAGATTGGCAATTTTTGTCATGTTGTTCCCTTCTATCTCCCATGTTCTTCATCAATTTCAAATAAAAGGACAGGAAAGGAAAGGCCAAAGCATCGCTAAGGAAATTTCCAAATAAAAATTTGAGATATAAATATTCTTGAGTAGCTTTTTTTTTAAAAAAAACAAACAAAAAATCTTTCATTTGGATACCCGGTGAGCAAAGGTTCTAGTACTTAGAAACTAATCAGTCCATCCTTCCTCAAACATTTTGTTTGCTTGGTTTTAAGGTACTATTCAATAAGTGAATATTCTATGAGACGTTACTGTTCCCGATTTAGCTTTGTTAATTGTTTGAGCTGCTATAGCCCACTCGCATCACCTATAGAAATGAGGTGTACGCCTCAGGTGCAAGTTACATGGCATGTCTTATTTTTTTAGGAAGTAAAACAATGGGATTTGAATATCAGCTAAAAGAATGCTGCAGCCTCAATCTATTGTATAAACATTACATCCATCTAGAGATCTCAGATCACATTGTTCACCGGGTATTTACAAAAAAAATAAATTGATAAACAAACAGTAACTATGTTCTGCTCTCTGAAGAGCATCAATTCACTTTTGTACCTTTCAGGACCTTTTTTGAGGGAAAAAAAATAGTTTTTTAGCGTGGATTTTTTAAAATAACTTATAACACTCCATGTTATTTACAACATCAGGTACAAGCACCTTCCTTCAGAGTGGAAGATTCATTTGGGAAGTCTTCAGGCTCCTGGTGTGAAGGTGCAATGTGACCACTTTCCTTCATCCTCTGGTTACCCATGGAGCAAATAGGACCTCCGGGTATGGAAAGAAGCCCTTCTTTTTCTTTTCCATGCTAAATGTTAGCTAACCAACAAAAGGGACAGGATGTGTGGGTATTTCACTAAATTCTCCAGCTTCAAATTCACTCTACAAATCCCTGGGGTTGTCTGTAATGACTCTATGCTGTGTGATCTTGAAAACGTACTGGTGCACCACTGAACAGATACCAGTACTGCTGCTGTTGTGTTATCATTCTCTTCCTATAGAATGTGATAGAAACATCCAGAGATATATAAACAACATTTAGAATGATGGTTTCCCAGATAGAGCTGACTATTCTGGACATATAGACACCGCACAGATAATGTTCCCTCTCTTCTCTAACCAGATGAGATTTATCCTCTGGTGCTCCAAGACCTTTGGGCTCAACAAAAGGACTGCATGCTCAGTTGAGTCCTAGACAAGCAAAGAGATATAGCACAGTTTCCAGAGGCAAACCATAATTCCAGAAACAGTTATAATTCCAACACTGCCTGGAAAAGGCAAAAAAATTACATATTCCACTGAAATACTGTCAAAGAAGAAAAAAACTGGTACCTCAGGAGTACTTTATTTGACTCCACAAAACACTGGTGCATGGACCTAACTTTGCTGAAAACCGTGACCAAACCGGTGTCAGGAGGGCTCTGCCAATGAACACGCTGTTTAAATCTGCTCAACATACAAGGCTTTTGGAAGACCCCATGTCTGCTCCCTTTTGGTTTCACTCTGCTTGATAATCAGCAGTAAGGTGAAACCAATGGCTTAAATAAACAGAAAAATTGTTCTAACTGCTAATGAACAGATTTTTGGCGGGAGGGTTTGATGCCTTCTTCACCTCAATGTGGTTTACAGGACTGCAAACCCAGAGGCTCTGCCTGTCTGAGCACGCATCGGACCATTCCTCAACCTCTATCTGCCAAGCTATCTGGGTTTAAAAGAACACTGCAAACTAATACCAAGACAGCAGCTGAACAGCAAAGCTGATAAAACTGTGAGTACAGTGAAGAATTGAGTTTGGGAGAACCCGCTCTTCCAGCTCAGCAGAAAAAAAAAAAAAAAAAAAAGCTGTTTGCAGCATTATTTTCGTGCATAATTCACATGGGTGCTTCTTAAAGAAAAGGAAAACCAAATCGTAGAGTTCCAAAGTTATCTCTACCTTCTCTTTGATATGCTGAGTACACTGACAGCTCTTTTGTATTGATTTTTTTTTTTCATCTAAGACTATCCAAAGGGTATAACTGCTTGCAAGTTTCCAGAAGGATTAGGAGAATAAGGGGTAATTTGATGTAGGTCATGTTGTTGTCAAATGATGGCTTTTCAATATGGTATATTTATATACCTCTAATTCCAGATTCCATTGTATGTAAAAGCTGATTACTTATTTAATGAAGAGACTTGACTGGAACAGAGATTTGTTGCAAGATAATGGTCTCATGCTGTTAACTAAATGGGAAAGCATTTACTGTCCAACATATACACACTAATTTATCAGATTAGCTTGTACAAAGGGAAGATTCAGCAATGGGATGTGGGTAAGTATAACAAAAATACATTATGAGAATAAGAATATTTGCTCATCTCTAACAACAAAAATGGTAACGCACGAAAAAAGAGGATGACTTTGTTGCACCTTTATGCAACGCTTACATTACATGGACAGGTCAATAACTGGTTATATCAGTGCAAGTTATATGGATCTGTGAGGAAAAAAAATGCTTAGTGGTGATTACTACTGAACTGCAGGATTCAACCCTTCTGCCACTGGTAACCGGGTAAATTATTTAAAAAAAAAAAAAAAAAAAAAAAAAAAAAAAAAAAAAAAAAAAAAAAAAAAAAGAAAAAGGTGTATTTTCTTTGAGTTTCTATGTATTTTGGCTCAGTTACCCTTCATGTTTAAATATGTTATGTTCTGCTTCCATCACGTGTTCAGGGAATGCTCCTAATGTCTCCATTTCCTCTATTTCTGTTACCAGTATAAATTAATTTGCATACAGGAGCTTCCTAATATTCCTGAATGTGATGTTAATATACAGCTGTAAACCCAAAGTGTTAATCAGGACTACCGAGACAAAAAGACCTCCCTAAGGGGAAATTGTCAGTTACATAATCAGAATACATTAAAATCTAGTAGACTGCATGTTTTTAATAAAAAAAAAATTTTTAAAAACTGAAGGACTGAATTTATAGCCAGCAGACAAAGCTTTCTTAAAAATAAGCCTATGAAAGCTTCTTGCAAGGTCAGATCAAGGGTGATGAAATGAGAATTGACTAAACACGAGAGCAATTCCCGGCTAAATAAAAAGCAAGATATTCTTTTCTTCACCGACAACAGAAAATGAACATAGAGACAAGAAGGGTTGATCACTGATGCCAAAAATGTGCTTTCCATTCTCTGAGCTTTCTAAAGTCTCCTCTTTTATCCATTTTCTATTTTTCATCATATTGCCATTCTCCCTTTTTTGTCAATGACCTTTCTTCAGTCCAACTCAGCTTCTGTCTAATGACCTGAAGAGGCCTTCTTCACAGGCTGGAAAGCTTTAGATTTAAGATCCCCCTCCTTCATTAGAGTGAAAAGTGAACAGCCTCTATGTGCTGGGTGTTAATGAATGTGAAGAAAGATTTTTTTTGTATGTGTTTTACACATTATGTTCTTGACTCCTTGAGGTGCTACAATAAATTGCTGTGCTTCATTTACAAGGAGTGATAACAGAAGCAAAATGAGGATCTGGCAGCAAATTACTTCTCAGTTCACCCTGGGTCAGGCTGCTGGGGCTAATGAGAAGAGGTGCTCTAATTTTAAACTCCTCCTCGACCAAGCTATTCTTGCATTAATGTTCACTGCTATAAATTGTAAAGTCAAATGAAGGAGCACTGTTGAAAATTAACCAGTATTTTTATCCTTTGAGTACCCAATAGAACATATTTTGGCTTCTAAGCCTGGTGGTTATCAAAGGCAGCACAGCTACACCAGCTGCTCCTGCCTCACCGCGGCAGGATGCTCCCAGCACACGCACACATCGCTCTTTCTCCCTTTTCTTTACGCAAGAGGAGGAAATGGTACAGGTTTCCAACAAGATTATAATTTCACCCAGAGAAGAAGGTGTTTAAAGCCAGCCTTTTTGTGTCACTTTAACAGGACTCTGCACACAGGCATTAAAAATTGGGCAGAATTACGCCACCCATTTAATGCTGCTGCATGTTTAATGAATTCTAATTGTGTATATGGAAAGACCCTGTAAATCACTCACCCTTTTAGATCTATGAGTACTTTGCTACTATAAGCTCAAAGCAGGATTTGAGTAGTTAATGAGAAACTAATGCAGCACCTGCTTCTCTCAAGAAATAGCTTCCTAAGCCTATATTTTGACAATTTAACAAAATGAAATACAATACAAAGGAAAAAAAAAAAAGAAGAAAAAAGAAACAAACAAATAAAACGGCAGACCAAAACCATAGCCTAGGGTTCATGCTAGAGGAGCTATGTATCTTTGAAGAACACAGTTCCAGAGTCTCGCCGCTGCATTTTTTTATTGATAACTTGGCACTGACTGCAACAACATTAATATATGTAAAACATGTATCAATGACATGGCATTCATTTGCTGTGTGATTTATCTGTCCTGGTACATTCTTCCATGAAATTGCTACATAACATACAAATTAACCACACTACCCTACTCTAATCATTGTAATCAGTTATGTTTTCATGTGTACATTACTAATATATAAGGTTGTTGTAGTTCTTGTGTGTGGTTTAATTGCTTGTTTTTGCATATCTTGTGTGATTGATGATGTTCTAGAAATCTTTTCCCCGAAAGGAGACTTTCTAAATTACTTTGTTTAGATGCTAATGATTGTATTTCATTAGTGGCCCTCTCATCCAGAATCATCTTTAAATGAATGAATATGCCATAATTAAAAATCTGAATTATGAATTACTTTGAAAGGAGACAACATTGTCCCGATTTCCCACTGCGACTCAGTGTTATTTCAATTATGTAAATATGTTTAATCATTCCCCTTTTGTTTTTCTAATTATTTAATATTAATGTTGCTTTACCCCTTTATTGCTACAAGAAGGGATATGGCATCTTAAATGAGAGTACTTAGACAAGTGATACACAGATGACTAGATTCAAGCAGACATTTACCAGAATGCATAACCCATTTCAAAAACAAACATGCTATTAACATTCATACTAATATAGCAACACTAGCAGTAATTGCACTTCATGCGTGGTTTGTCTTTATAAACCTAATGTATTCACAATGTACAATCTCCAATCAATTTTCTTATCAAACTTCAAATTCATTTGTCCGACTTTAAATTCTCTGGAAGTGCAGATTTTGAGTAATGAGATTTTCTCTGCTCGTAGGCTGCACTTTTTCAATAGTTTAAAAGACAGATAAAAATTATAAAGCATCTGGACATAAGATCTTGTTTTCCCACTGATACAGACAGTTCTGTTTTACAGGACCAGCAAGTCAATTTTTTCTCCTGCGAGTCAGAGCAACATGAAAAAATTAATGGTCCTGGAAATTCAAGAAGAATACAGCACTTTTACTGAAATTCACAAAGTCAAAGGACTCTGAAATTAATAACTGTATAATTACCAACATAAATCCACAGAACTGACAATAGGAATTAATTATAAAATATTTATACATATTGGAAAAGTCATGTGAGGTTCTAACTAAAAGCGATTATAGTCTAAAATGTAATAATTTAGCAATTGCTTTGAAACATCCTGAAGCAAAATTCCTGGAACTACAGTATCTCACTCCTGAGTAGTAATAAAAGTTCAAAGTGTTGTTTAAAATACTGGTGTTTTATGGGTTTTTTTTTTGTAAAAAAGCTGAAACACCACTATAGGAGATAGAAAGAAATGCAAGTTTTATTCCCATAGCCTTTAAAGACCACTGTAGCTCTGAAAAGGTGGGAATCTGTTAATGGAAGCTAACACATCTGTTTCAGTTCTTAGCAGCAACAGCCACAAAATTTGTCTCAAATAACAAAACCTCTGTATTTTTAATCATAAGTTTTACATTTTGTCAACTACTGGGGTCAGAAAGGATAATAAAAGGTTCATGAGTATTATCAGCAAAAACATCCTGCCAATTCCAGTTTGAGTTCATTACTCTACGCTTCGCAGTTTTTGCAGGGAGAATACTTCCAATTAACATTGCTGCTCTTTCAGTCTCTGAATTGCACTTCAGTGACTGAATAGAAATAAATAAAATTGCTAATAGCACGTTCTTGTTTTGCCTATGAAAACTTTTATTTAAAAGAGTTCAAAGAAGGGTGGTAATTTTCCATGGACTTTTCCAGACTGATACAGCCACGGGGATTGGTTTAGAGCTTTTGTCATCAGAACGAAGGTCTGCCTGCAAGTGGATTTGTGCATTTTATCAAACACACGTGTCTGGCCAGTTCAGCAAGCTCTTTTACAGCACATATTTTTGTGTAGATTTATTTTCTGTCAGTAGCTTCTTTCACAGTTTTCTTTAGTGGCACTGATCTTTCCAATCAAAAAAATGACACAAGGTAGCAGCTGCAATTTCCATTCTCTTACAATTTTTGTGTGTGTGAGAATTTCTACAACTAATTTAGAAAAATTAACTCCTTAATCTCTTTGCATATCAGTTCCAGTGAGCCATCATTTCTACAGAGACTACATTTTTTTGTGAGGAGATATTTTCCAAAACAACTTTGGACAAAAGTCAGAGGAGGAGAAAAGAGAGAAATAAATATCCAGGCTTTTATGGGCTGATACGTTAAAAATGAAGAAAGCAGACATCAAGGGAGCTTAGCCTGGCAGCCTCCATTTTGTGTGTCAAATATTTCACAGGACAGTTTAAATACAAAAATTAGGAATGGTAATTGCTGCATATAAAAGTAAAGTGTCTCTCTTGGCCCAGCACAGCGGGAGAAAAATCCCCAGCCAAATCCCAAACCATAATGCCACTCTCTGTTCTCAGGATTCTTAAGTATGCAAATAGTTTTTCTACTTAAGATCACACAGATACAGAGCTAGTCAAAGCCAATTACCCAAACAGTTTGCATTTTTCAGAGAGGAAAAGAGATAAGGCAGAAAAAAACCAAAACAATGAATGTCGACATTTTGAACAAAAGCCTGCCATTTTACAGAAGGAACTATTTTGTACTCTAATTCTCTGGTTATACAGGTAGAAGAAATTTATTTTCATATTACAGGATAATGTCAGGTGAAATGTCAGATAAAACCTGGCTTCAGTGAAGTGAATGGCAAGATATTCACTGACATGAATGGAGTCATTTTGTTCCAGGGAGTTTATACCATGAGTCACTTTTTCAGTGTTTGGTAAAAATACCATCCTCTTAAACAGAGTTCTTTAACATTCAGTGTTATTTGTACAGCCTATGTTGAGTCTGGAATCAATCATTAATCACATGGAATGAATTATCTGAAAAAAAAAATCAGCTAGAGTATTAGTTGTAATTCAATTTTATCATATTTGTTTTGTGAATAAAGTTTTCTCCTTTTTTCCACATTTTAATTAAGGTGGGCATAATGCATGGAGTTATCATGTAGAATGTTGCCCTGTGAAACATTTAATACAACTGATCCTCCAACAAAATACAAAGGTACATAAAATCTTATTCTCAATATAAAGGCTTATAAACTGTCTACACTTAACTCATATCCAGGGCTGAACTTGAGCAGTTGCCCTAACACCCCATGACCCCTCCCCAGCCAAGAAGAGGGGATCAGGAAAAGGGGAGGAGACTCCCAGGTTGAAAGGAAAACAGATTTAATGAAACAACCAAGCTAATACCAACACCAGTGTAAAGTAAAGTCATACTCAGCCCAGCAAGTGTACAACAATCACAGTAAGCAGGAGATTCCAAGAAGTAATCTGGTCTCAGCAAAATTCCACCTTTATACTGAGCACGATGTTAATGGCATGGGACGGGATGGGATGGGATACACCATGGCTACAAGCCAACTCGGGTCAGCTGCCCTGGATGACTCCAAAAGTGCTAATGGCCTGCAGACCACGGCAGGCCTGGGAAACCAGAACAAACCTCATTACGCAGCAAGACCAAACCCCTTGCTGAACATCCCAGTTCCTCTGTACATTTTGAATGCTCCTGCTCTGCACAGCAGGGTGTCAAGCACTCACCTTTGCCCACCTGAGTCCAAGGAGTATGAACAGTGGTGACACGGTGTTCTACTCGAGGTGGCGCAAACCACAACCGACCACGCAGGGGTAGCGGCCATCTTAAAGTGCCACTCTAAAAGGAGAATGGTGGCACTGTTGGCAGTTATCCGGGTGAGTCTAAACAAGCTTTCCAACGTGTCTTGGTTGAGGACAAATATTCCTATGATGAATAGCAACACCGATAATTAAAAAAATTACGAATAAAACTGGCTGCTACCAAAGTAAGGAAGATTAAACAATAAGACTAAGGAGTAACATGATTAACACAGCACATGGCAGCTGGAAAAGCAGGTGAATCCATTGCAATTACTGTTCTGGTTATGCTTCAGTCTCCTGGTTTTATTCAGAGACTATCACTGACCATCCTGAAGAAAATCTGTTAAATTCCTTGTCCTCCCTGTAGCAGACATGAAGAATAACTGATGGTCATCCTCTTTATCACAACTTGTGACATACTGAAAGATCTGTGCCTTGTTCCCTTTTGTGTTTCCCTTCATCTAGCATAAAATGATCCAACTGATCCAACACATCATGCTTCACACACAGTTTATCAAATATGACCTCTTTAACATTCCTGTGGCCTCTCTCTCCAGTGACCTGCTTTGTTCTGGAAGTACCATGTCCACAGTACTCAACAGGAGTGACCACCTCTTGTGTCCATGTTATGACGCTCCCATTAACAACTCTCAGAATGAAGTCTGCCTCTTTTTCAGCATACATTCCTCCAAATTATTTCCAGTTCTATTGCTGTTCACAATCTTTCCCAAATGATCACCTCTGGGATCTCCTCTGATGTGATGGATAAAGCTAGTCTGATTCTTACTTGTAAATGGATTTTTCTCACATCAAAGTCCTAGGTTAACCATTAGGAAAAAAAGAGATATTTGTAGTCTCTTGTTCATTTTATAACAAACAAATCACTCCAGACCATAAGGAGTGACTGGCACTGTCATTAGTAAAACTATCACCACTAGCAAAGCCCACTTAACAGGAAACAGTGTAACGGCTGAACGTCATCACAAAGTTCTTTTCACCTCGATCTGAAATAGAAACTTAACATTAACAGGCATACAAGAGGTTTTAATAGAATCAGTTTTTAATTGCTTACGGCTTTTTCAGAAGCTGTTGAGAATATTAAACCCATCAAAACAACAAAATCTTTAACATGAACAACATAAAAGATCTAATTTAACTTCACCTGCCTCCCCAGAGCAAGTGCTTATACTACATCACCAAGATCATTTTGGAAGTGTCCTTGTCATAGCTGAAAACACTTAAAGAAGCAGCATCAGAAAGAACTTCAGCGTTATTTTAAAGAAATAAGCTGAAGGAAATACTTCATTAACCAAAGCCATCAGTCAAGGGAAATTAAAGGGTCTCAGGTCACAGCAGAAGGCAGGTGCCAGGGTAAGGAAGAGGATCCTTGGCTCAGATGTAGGGTAGTTCCTCTGTTCTCAGTAGTCTGGGCACTGGGGAGTGGGGAAAATGAGACCTCACCTACATCAACTAAGCTCCTGTCAGTCTGCTGAAGAAGGTAAAGGCTGAGTGTCTTGTAGGGATAGCCTTGCTGTTGAGTTTAGAGGGGTGAATATCAGAAAGAAAAATTATTACACATTTAAAATTATTAGACTTGCTATTTCAGACCATAAAAAATGCCTGCCAAGATTGCTGGTCACTTTCAGGGACTGAAGAACTGCACTCAGGCCACCAAAATGAATTCTGTTTTTCTCATTCAATGGCTAAGTTGGAAATTGGTGGGAGAATAATTCTGTCTCGGAACTAGCAAACTTGTCTTTTCTAGCCTCTTTTTTAAAACCACTTCCAGGTTCAGTGTCTTGAAACTGAAATCAGTTTCAAAATGAGACATCAAATTACTTACTTTTGAAAATATTAAAAGAAGTTCAACTTCTTTTTCAACTTTTTTTTGTAAATATTGAAAGAATTTCAATTTCTTCTTCATTTTTTTTTTTGTAAATACTGAAAGAATTTCAACTTCTTTTTGTCCAAACTCATCACCAAATTTGA
The DNA here is from genome assembly GCA_013396935.1 of Baryphthengus martii. NCBI lineage: Eukaryota > Metazoa > Chordata > Aves > Coraciiformes > Momotidae > Baryphthengus > Baryphthengus martii. Next base: position 198,000 of record VWZK01019983.1, read on the forward strand.
CCTAATTTTATAGAAAGCTTTGATTCCTATCCCAAATGTTCCATTTGCAGCAAATGTAAAGTTCACTGAAAAAGAATTCTGCCTGGCTGCAATTCCCAGAAGAAAGATAAGATGTATTTGAGACAGGTTTGGGGAGACAGGATTTTGTGGGAACAGGGATTCCTTAAAAACCTTTCTGGATCTGAAGAAGAAACAAGGCTCAATATACATTACATGCTTTTGACAAAGAGCAAATAAGTTATAAAATAAGACATCCAGAGATGAAACATATGAAAAAGTAATTTAATTTTAATCTTTTGAACTATTCAATGCCTTTTAATGAATTTCTAAAAATGTCCCAGTTTCAAAATCCAAGCCATTTCAAAATGGTAAGTCACGTTCTTTCTTCAAATATACTGGAGTATTTCAGCTTCACCCTCTCCATTTTTTTTTTGCAATTCAAAATCTCCACCAGATTTGATTTATTATTTTTTTTTTAGCACTGCGGTTCCTCCTCCTCCACAAAAACCTCCTTCTTGAATAATTTTATTGATCTAGTAAATGCTAATACAAAAGAGAACTGTATGTAGGATAGGGGAAAAGAGCTATGATTTTTCTTCTGCTGTTGCAGTGTTATTTTAGTTTAAATGAACAGTAGCTTCATCTAAAGGGATAGACTGGTTAGAGGTCAAAAATCCATCCCAAACAATTTTGTATGGTAGCCATTTACCCCAAACTGATACTGGCAAGAACTGGCCACATCCCTGCTTTCCTCACTGTCCCATCAAGCGTCTGACTGCTGCTTTCTCGGATGCCAAGAGTGCTGCATTTATTTAGGCACAGTGGACCAGCTTCCAGCAAAAGGAAAAGAAAGCCCCGTGTTTCTCAGTGGTGAGTTCACCATCCTAGGAGATGGGAGCTGAGTATTTCTATCCTCAGCCTCAGGGGCATCTCTAACAGTGCTCTGAACCACCAGCAGATTTTAAGGCTACTCAGCTATCAATTCATTTTTAAGTATTTCCACCAGGACTTGAAACTCTGTTATTATAATAGATACTATCAGCAACTGTCTCTGCCATATGGATTGAGTGTCGAAGAAAGGATTTCTACTGGAAATCATTCATGTTGTAGAAACAATGATTTACAGCAGTAGATTGTTCCAATGGAAAAGCCACACCTACCTACATCTATTTATTTTATTGTTTCCCCTTCTGGTCATAACAAGCCAGTATCTGGGATCTGCTGAATTGTTGCTATTAGGTGGTGAAGCCTGTGATTTGAGTCAGGTATTTCTTTGCTACAATCCTTTTTATATACAAAGAATGTACATATTCTGGTTCTCCAAGCACAACAGGAATATACAAGAAACAGTTCATCTGGGCACGCTTCCAAGCTTGCCTTTTCAAACACCAATCTGCTCAAAAGAAGTTTAGTCTCGGCTTCTTCTCAGGGCCAATGCTGCTTGAGTGCTCCTGCCTCTCCTACTCCAGTTCTTGCCTATCTGTTTCCAGAGCAAACATCCACAGCTGTGTTTCACCCACTGCCCTTGCTCTGCCTCACCAAAGAATGGTAATTTTACCCCCATTCTGACCTCAAAAGAAAAATCACCACCTTAGTCTTTCAAAGATTATAAGTTTTTCTGCAGTATTTTTGACTGTTTTTCGCTTTGGGCACAGGCATCTCTTATTTAAGTGTTTGCTTTCATAAAAGAGCTTGAGTGTATTTTCTGTTCAGTTAAAATGAAGAGAACCAGCGTGCCAAATAGCTTGGCTATAATTGCCAAAGACAACTACACCTTCGATGCCACAGACCTCTTTATTGTCCAAGTGGAATACAGAACAGAGATGTCTTGTAGGACACATCTCTGATTCATCCCCTCTCTATTAGCAGTGCATAATTGTTTCTTAGCCCAAAGATCCTCTTATCCATGGCATTGTGCCTTGAATCATGTTTTGTCTTCCTCATTAATCCCTGATTTGACATTATTCAATTTGTCTTCTCTACATTTACATCTAGACTCTGCTAACAACCTGTGTTAGCTCCAAATGAGAGATCAAATCAGGCTTCGGAAGAGTTTGACAAGGACAAGGCTTGCTGGTGGACAGTAAAGCCAAGAATGACACTTCCATCAGAAAAGCGCAGCTCAAAGGCAGCAGCAATCTCATTGCAACCAGTGTTTTGAAGAGGAGTCCTTGTTCCAGACCTTCAGGTGGCCTTGACCACTCATCCTGTGCCAGAGTGTTGAGAACTACCTATAGGCCAGGCACAGATTTGCTGCAGAGGGAGGGCAAAGAGCCCCGTAGTTGTGCTGCTCCGGCAGTTGGGCACCTAGGCAGTTTTCAGGTTTAAACTCAGATTGCATCAGAGTTAAATCAGTACAGCCAAACCTGCTTTTGCCCAGGCCATATGCCACGAGTATCTTTGCCATTTCACTAGACTTTGTCATTTACAGACTGCGTTATTTCTTCTCATCTTGTCTTTTTTTTTTTTTTTCCTTTCAATTGCTACAGATGGATGGAGTGTGGCCAGCAGATAAAGAGAGGTGATTCTCTCCCTTTACTCTTCTCTTGTGAGAACCCACTTCAAATACTGCATCCAGTTCTGGTGTCCCCACCGTAAGAGCGACATAGATCTGTGGGAATGAGTCCAGAGGAGGCCACAAAGATGATCGAGGGGTTGGTGCACCTCTGCTATGAGGATAGGCTGAAGGAGCTGGGATTATTCAGCCTTGAGAAGAGAAGACTCGAGGGGTATCTTAGGACTGCCTTCCAATATCCGAAGGGAACCTCCAGGAAGGCTGGAGAGGGACTTTTAACAAGAGTGTCCAGTGATAGGATAAGGGGAAATGGTTTTAAGCTGAAGGAGAATAGGTTTAGACTGGATCTTAGGAAGAAGTTCTTCAATATGAGGGTAGCAAGACTCTGGAACAGCTTGCCGAGAGAAGTTGTGGATGCCCCCTCCCTGGAGGTGCACAAGGCCAGGTTGGATGAGGTCTTGAGCTACCTTGTCTAGTTGAGAGGTGTCCCTCCCCATGGCAGGGAGGTTGGATTAGATGATTTCTGAGGTCCCTTCCAACCTAAGCCATTTTATGATTCTATGAATATACATGAATAATTTTGAAGTTTGACCACCAGCCTGAGATCTGCCGCTTTTGTGCATTCTTCATCAGTGTTAGCAACAGTATGGGCTAACTAAACTTGTTATAATAAAGGTCATGCTATATAGAATCAGCTGGTTAAACTGTACGCAAAGCAATGAAATAAATCTGTGCATTCCAGCATCTGCAAGATATTCTTTGTGGAAATCTACGCTGTAGGTTACTTAAAGAGCTTTCATAAGAACAGTAACTGTCATGAGTAGCAGCTTAGTCATGGTCTAAGTGCAATGCATTTCAACCAAAGAGAGTCTTTTTAATGTTTGGGGAAAATTTATTAAGTGCAAGAGAGAATGTTGCCTTCTAGTTGAAAGAGAGAGATAAAGATTCAAAACCACAAAAACCTAAATATTGTTTCTCCCTTATGAAGATGTGTAGCACTGCTGTGATAAGAATACACAGGAAAACTCCCACAAAATATTTGGAGAAAACACTCACATGAAATGCTGGCAATGTTATGTAAATACTGATGATGATTAAATGCCTAATTAATTATTATTATTTGTATTACATCCATATTTGAACACTCTAATTAAGAACACAGATCTACGGAGTTCAGTGTTGTACAAATACACCAGGGGAGATGCTCCATTTCCCTAGTGAGTCGGCAATCCAAATAGCAAATGTGAAGTAGAAAGAGAAAAGAAATCCAGAAAGTGACAAACCCGAGGGTACATAGTCACTATCAGAATCGTAAAAAAAAAAACAAAAGAAAATTAAACACAAAAAAAACCCCAAAACAACAAGAAAAAAAAAAACAAACAAGAAAAAAGAAAAATGAACCAACCAACCAAAAACCACCACCAAAAACCCCAAACCCCACTCTTGGTGCTATCAGGCCACACTGTCTCTATTCAAATCATGAACCAGATAAGCCTATATGGCTCCATTTACCCACAAACACTTACCCTTCTCCTCTTGCATGACCCTGTCACTATTTAGCTTATACATCAACTGAACCATCTGAACATAATCAGACATTCTGAAAGGCACAGATATTCTTTCCATGTATCACAACATGAACTGGAAGTTTAGCCCTTTCCATGCTACATATATTTTATCTGCGATGCATGTAGACACACAAACCAAAATCAAATAAAACCCACGAGCTCACGCCAAGGATCCAAGAAGTCACTGAAATATATCAAAGGATGAGATAGCCAAAGGTCCCTCAAGCAGAAGAGAGTACGCTTGCATTGACAAAAAGGTGCTCTCACAAAAGGGGGTTCCCAGATTCTACCACAAAGCTGGGCTAGATTTCAGAACAAAGAGCAAGACTAGTCTCAAAAACAGGGTGAGGAACAAACAGCCAGGAGAAACAGGCACTTCACAACTTTGGTAATGGAGTAATACAATAGCATAAGCTGAATTCTCCAAAATTTCTCATTTTTAACTTGCTGCCAGAGACCTGCTCTCAGGCTGCGGAACCTTGCACTGGGTCGGTGGCACCTGCAGGTCCCAGCTGCAGTATCCCTCTAGCCCAGGAGGACTTGCTGGTCCCACTGCTCCCAGGTAATCTGCACAGAGCAGTAGAGGCGTGCAGCCAGAGCAGAGCATACCACAACCACTTGACAGCATTTCCACACATTTCTCTGCTTTTTAATGGACAAGGACAGACAGTTTAGCTGCAAGGAATATAGAAAATCTTGATAGAAACTGAGAGGAAAAAGATCCATTGAAATACTGGGATGAAAAAAAGCATCTTGTGCAATGGTGCTTTCCCTGGAACATTTTTTTTTCAATTTCAATGGAAGAGTAAAAGAAATTTCAGTTAAATACTTTTGTCCAAGTACAGAAAATTTAGATTTGGAAATGCTGCCACTGGGGCTCATGTTGCCACTCATCACCGGGGGACAAGGCTTTCTAGGCTCACTACAAGGTACTGTTTCCCTTCCAGCTGAAACATCCATCACATAACACGTGCCCTACAAAAGTCAGCCAGACAGGCGAGTCCATCTCAGAAAGAAAAGTAGACAAACAAACCACAATTTCCAGGTGGAAATTCCTGGATGTGTAATTTTGGTACTAAGCTAAGGTTTTGATCTAACCAAAACTACAATTCTCTAGTTTAATTTTGAAGCTTTGTTCAACTCCAGCCAAAACAACTTCATTTATGAAAAAGGCATCACTTCAAATCCCTAGTTTGGATTTTGACACGTTCAGGTTTTCCAAGAAATCTCTACCTTTTTAAGGAAAGCATGTATTATGAAAAGGAGATTTAAAAAATCATAATTTTATCATTGACTACCTATCTGACACTGAAGAATTGTTTCAGGCAAATTTTCAACCAGCTCTGTAAAGAATAGTTATTACTACACACTCTCTTATTCACACAGGTTTATATTTGCACCTGTCTGAAGAATTCATGGACCAGCCTCTGCAACTCTATTTAGAGATACTTTAAATATAAAAAAGTAACCCCCAAGATCTAGCACCTCTTTCTTCCATTCTCTTCGTGCCTGCTGAAACACATCTAGCTCACCTCAGAAATCTTTTTAGACGAAGATCATGTAATAACTTGCAATCAACCCCAACGCTGGTTTTATTGCAGTTACAGCCAAGCTGTACTCAGGACCAGATCAAGGGATAAGAAAAAGGTAATTTTCTGTCCCCCTTGTTATCCATCCACATCTCTCACACAGTAAAAAGGAGCTAATTCAGTCGTCAGGACACTTTAGAGAAGTTTTTTCTGAATTATTTATCTGCAACGAGCCTCAGAAGGCTGTCCTATCAATGGTAGGCAACAGAAGCTAAGTAGTGATCTGAGCTCACCTCACCTCTCCACAGCATGTCAGATGCAGAAGGAAGCTAGGAGGAACAGGACCTGTGGAAAGTAACCACAGCTGGGACCAGAAATAGTTATAAAATCCTGCAGAAAGAGTCAAAAGTATGCCTGAAACATTAGAGAAGATCAGACTCCTGTTCCTCTAGGTAATGGGCTATCTGAGGACTTCGGATCCTCAGATCATCACAATGGTATCTTGAGGATAAATAACAGGCCTTAGCTATTTCTGCAGGGAAATAGGTATCTACAAGTCCAGCTACTACTGATATTTTGTGCACAACCAGAGATGCCCCCAAGCCCTCTCATGATGTTACTGTGAGTGCTTCCATGATGCACCTGGGGTGGAGCAATCCCAAGTACACATACAGGCTGGGTGAGGAGTGGATTGAGAGCAGCCCTGCAGAGAAGTACTTGTGGGTGTTGGTTGATGAAGTGTTGAACGTGCAATGCGAGCTGGCAGTCCAAAAAGCCCCAACAGTGTCCTGGGCTGCATAAAAAAATGTGTTGCCAGCATGTCCTGGGAAGCGATTCTGTCCCTCTGCTCTGCTCTTATGAGACCAACCTGGAGTACTGTGTCCAGCACTGGAGCCCCCAGCAAAAGAAGGGCATGGACCTGTTGGAGATGGTCCAGAGAAGGCCACAAAGATGATCTGATGGCTGGAGCACTTCAGATTAGACACCAAGAAGAAGTTCTTTACTCTGAGGGTGGTGAGACACTGGAAGGGGTTGCCCATAGGAGTTGTGGAGTCTCATCCCTGGAAGTGTTTAAGACCAAGCTGGACGAGGCTGTGAGCAACCTGGTCTAGTGGGAGGTGTCTTGACACGTTCCTGTGTGATCTACTCTAGGTTCCTGCTCTGGCAGGGGGGTTGGACTCGATGATCTTTCAAGGTCCCTTCCAGCCCCTAATATTCTGTGATCCTGTGATTCTGTGTGTCCCTGTCTATGGCAGGGGGGTTGGAATGAGATGATCTTAAAGGTCCCTTTCAACTCACTCCATTCTATGATTCTGTGATTCTATGATCCTGGAGGTAGGGCTGATGGCCTCCACTGCCAGGAATGCTCAAAGCTAAAGCCACAATTCAAACACCTTGCAAACATTTTGCTGGTCCCACAGACTTCATGTCTACTAGTGACCAGAAGTAGGAAAGCTTTCCACTGAACCTATGCTGGTCTGTTCGAGTCCTGAGATAAATACAGTAGCTGTGCTCAATGTGACAGTTTGAGTAGGAGCAGCTGAGCAGTGAGCAGCCAAGATACAGACGCCTCCCTGATCGGCTTCATCAGGTACGTATCCAACTCTGCAAAGATCAGCAGCTTTTCTGGTAAAGAGCAAGTACTGATCCAGCAGCACCAACTGGCTGATGAGGAACTGAACTCACTGACACCACAAGAGTTCAATTCCCTCACGCTACCTGGATTGGCCTTGCTGCCCAATTTCCACCCTCTCAAACGCCACCAGACCCCTGGAGATATCGTACCTGTAACAGATGGATTTGTGTCTAACACGTGTGTGATTTAAATCATTTAAATTCCAAGAAAATGTACTATCTAGTTCATCATCTAAATTTCAATGCCGCATACCAACCAAACCTTAATTCATCAAAAATACTCCACAAAAGAGCCAAGGAGCAGATTATTTCATATTCATTGTGCCTGAAGCTTTCATTCTCTATAAGGGTTTGATCCTTTTTGCCAAGCCTCTTCAGCTACAGAAAGCTTTGGTTTGCTTTCCAGTTCAGGTTCCCGTCTGCCACTTCTAATCCTCATTTTCATTCTTGCCAGTTAGTCATCTGATCTCTCTGATCCTTTGTAGCAAACCTTGAACTCTGTTCTCATTCAGATTAGAATCCAGTGTCAAAAAAGAATGTGTTACTTTTTTCCCCCGTGGTTTTTAGCCTTTAGCTTGTATCAGCTTATTTTCTTCTTCCCAATTTTTTCAATCATTTCACCTGCATTTTTCTGTGGTTTCAGACCACACTTCTGACCTACACTCAGCGTTTGTGAGAACAGTTATCAGCCTCTGCTGGCACAACTGCAAGTGATGAACACCTTCCAGTTCTCTCCTTCCCAGTTGCTACACGTTGGTTATGCAGGACAGAGGCAGCTGGTGCAAAGCACTGGGAGACCAGTAAGTTACCCAGCTGGAACAGGCAGAGTCCTTGGACTCTGACAGCTTTGTAGGTATTTAGCATAATGGGGTCTTTCCAGGGCTTATGTTCTCAGGAGGGGGGAGTGATGTACCTTGAGGATCATTGTCATATAGGAAGTTCCTGAAAGCCCTTCAAAACTTAATAGTGGAGTGGGTGAGTGTCCAGACTGGCTACAGCATCTCAAAACACCACCACAGAGTAAATGATTACTCCGTGTATGTGCCAGAGTAGATCCCACTGAAGATGACCGACAAATACAATTCATCTGGCTCATGCAAAGGAAGGTGGTGCTTGGCTTCAGCATAGATCATCTAGCTGAAGATGCTGGTGGACATTAAGAGAACTGTGTCCAGCAAGTCTAGGGAGGTTCTCTTGCCCCTCTACTCTGCCCTGGTGAGACCACACCTGGAATACTGGATCCAGTCATGGGCTCCCCAATTCAAGGGAGACAGGAACTTACTGGAGAGAATCCAAGGGAGGCTGTGAGGATGATGAAGGGACTGCAACATCTCTCCTGTGAGGAAAGGCTGAGAGACCTGGGGCTGTTTAGTCTGGAGAAGAGAAGGCTGAGAGGGGATCTGATTCATATCTATAAATATCTGAGGGGTGGGGGTCAAGAGGAAGAGAACAGACCCTTTTTGGTAGTGCTCAGTAGCAGGACAAGGAATAATGGGTACAAGTGAGAACACAGGAGGTTCCACCTCAACAGGAGGAGAAACTTCTTTGCTGTGAGGGTGGTGGAGCCTGGACCAGGCTGCTCAGAGAGGTGGTGAAGTCTCCTTCTCTGGAGACTTTCCAAACCCGTCTGGATCTGTTCCTGTGTGGCCTGCCCTGGGTGACTCAGCTCTTGCAGGAGAGTTGGACTAGATGATCTCTAGAGGCCCCTTCCAACCCCTAACATTCTATGATTCTATGACAGTAGGATCACTTCCTTGGTGTGCAGTAGTGGTTACGAATCCTTAGTAGCCAGAACAGTCATCTGCAGTATCACCTCAAAAGGATCCAACACAATTTTCCTCAAGGTTCCTTTCTATAAAGAGAGAGGAAGGTTTTTCTGTTGAAACTAACGAAAACAATTATTTGAGTGGGGTTGATGAGGAATAGTACAGGCTTAGGAAGTGACAAAATTGACACAAACATCAGGGTTGGACAAGGTGTTAAATCCTCTATTTGGATGCATCACTGTTCCTGAATTGGTTTATCCTTATGGAAAGTGAAGTTGAGATTAGTACCATGGTTCCCTTCTGATCTGTCACCTAGCAGTGCATCCTGTACCTCCACACAAGGGGCAAGAAAGGACACTGAATCTTTAGCTTCAGAGCAGTATAATGTTCTTAGTCCTCTTTTTGAAGGATCCCATAAAGATTTTTGGAAACATTTTTATTTTCCATCAGAGGCTCGTTCATGGAGCCTTCAATGACATGAGCTTGAGTATAGGTCTGGCAACAATTACATTTCAAAAGTACCGAGATGACCAGTATTAAGGATGTTAAGCCAAGAATACTCAAACTTCTGCCTTCTCAGACAGAAGACAAATATGCTGAACATTTCTACCGGGGTATGACAGATCATGCCTATATATGAATCCCAAGGATTCAGAATTTGGCGTAGAAGCCATCACGGGTGCAAAATCCTGAATCATACACAAGGTGAACATGTGCCTCTGGATCCTCACCAATAAGACCTCAAAGAAGACAATACATTCCTCAAAACAGAAAATAGAGGACAAAACCAATTCACACCAGGCAGCCTGGAATGTATGACAGGAAGCCATGAATATTCAGATTTAAAACATTGTTGACAAATGTTGAGGTCGGCTGAGCTACAAGGTTCCCCGAAGCACAGCTAACAGAGAAGTTACAGGTCAAAGGTCATTGTAGGAGTCCTTCAGAATGGACTTTTTCTCCAGGAGGATGAAACACCTCTTTGTCCAATAAACACCAGCATAACTTCTCCAGACTCTTTTTGGCCCATAGATCTGGGAAAGGCTGCAGCATTGGTACTGGCACCACAGCCTCTTTGCTCTGATGTTCTGACCAGCAATGTAATTAAGCATCAATTCATTATCATTTCCACAACACATCCAACACTGCAGATAGGAGTCCTGACTGGGAAAGAGATGGTGTGAGAAGGCTTCTTAGGAAATACTCTAAAAGGAGGTGGTCTTTTTTTCCTCTTGGTGTTATCAGTCAGGCACTAACTGCTTCCCTGCTTCCCTATGGCTGTAGAGTTTTTCTTTTCCTTACTCTTACAAGCATATTTAATGCATTTTTTACTTTTATAGAGCCATTTGTTACCATGGTTTCCTTAAATGTTTCCAGGTCTGTCCTCTCCTGTTTCCCACAATATAAAAATCAAAACTCTCGACAGCCAGTGTTATAATTATTGACAGAAATCCACCTAAGTTAACCAGAGACCTGTATCTTTAACACCACAGTATATTGTATTTTGTGTTTTGACTTGGCCATTTTTTAAGATGTAACAGAAAACAATTTTCTTCCTCCTAAAGCCTTACTTCATTGCAACTCATAAACACCATAAAATAAGATAGACACATACAAAGAGTAAAGCTTTAAATAGAAAAATCAACTTTACCTAATTCTTAAAAGTCAGTTTTTCAAACATCTTGTCTAACTATGGTCTTCTAGGTCCCTATGCTATCTTCACCTCCTCTGAGATCTCCACATTGAAAGTAAAATACTTTGTCCAATTTGTGCCTTTAAATGGATGAAATTTAAAGTGAGTCAAAGACGAGGTTAAACAGGTGCTGTGGTTTAAGAGTTAACAAATTGAGGGGGGACGAACACGTGGTAACTCGATGACCCTGAGGGGTCAGAGGGCAGCTGGTATTCCCTCCCCTTCCCTGCCACACTCTATAAAATAACAGGAAGTTTGGTTTCACTCTTTTTCTTTCTCCCTTGGGCTGTGCTTCTCCTCGGGCCGCCCCTCAGCATAGCCAGGCCTGGCTCCACATGCTCTGCATAATCCATCCCCATCCCAGAGCTGGTTTTGTATGTGCTTGTACATCTCTCTGCCTTTCATATTTCCTTTTCCCTGTTTATCTCTGTTAATTACTCAATTTTGTTCATAGTCTTAACTTCCAATTCCATGTGAGGTACTTCCTTCCTCGTTCCCCTTTGTATCCTCCCTTGGGAGGGAAGGGGGAGGGGGAGAGAGGCCCGATAGGAACCCTGCTCTGTGGGGGTTTGCCCTGAGCCTTAGAGGGAGACAGGAAGTTGGCGCCCAATTGGCGCCCAACATGGGGCCCAAACATTAAGAGATTTCTTTGTTCAGGAAATTAGAAGTTAAGATAAAGATGTTCTTTCTGCAATATATACTATACCATGCTTTTTTGTACGTGTCCTTTAAGTTCCTCTACTACTTGTTGTCCTACCATATCTACTGGATGGTGATTAATGCTGAGGTGAGATGGATTAAGACTCTGCTTGTACGCCTGCGGTATTACTTTATGGACAGTATCAATATGAGAAATTATTCTGCTCCTTTCTTTAAGAAGTTTTCCCCGCCCCAAACTGGAATGTCCTAGGAGTGGCTGGTACTATGTGGCATTGTTGTCTTTTTGTCTGAATGGTGTTTTAGTACTGGTTTTCTCGTGGCGCGGTATTGTTAGGGGTCTGCGAGAGATCGCTATCACCTTAAGCCCTCCACGTGTCCTGGACTGGCCCCAGCCCTGGCCCCCTCCTCTCCAGACGCTGCCTCTCCTGCACCGGACCCCTCCCCTGCCTCTCCATCCTCCACCTCTCCTGCACCGGACCCCGCCCCTGCCTCTCCAGCCTCCACCTCTCCTGCACCAGCCCCCACCTCTGCCTCTCCTGACCCCACCGAGCTGGCACAGGCCCTTCCACTAGATAAAGGACTGACCACTCCCAGGAAAACAGCCCCAGTCTCCACCTGCAGAAAGCAGTTAACTAAGTTAGACCAACTGGTGAAGGCATTGCTGCGGAGACAGAAATGGGGGAAAACTCTTGAGGGCAGAAGTCGGCCTGAGCCAAAATCAGCAGACGACAGTGACTCCAAGTCTGAAGCTGCAGTTAGCAAGCACCATGCCGATGAAAGAACTGAGACATGTCAGAAGGGATTACGGCCGTAGTAGCGGTGAATCCCTGATGACCTGGCTGTTGTGGTACTGGGACACTGGGGCTGATACTGTAGAGCTGCAGACCAAAGAGGCCAAACAGTTGGGATCACTGTCCAGAGAGGGGGGTATTGACAAACATATGGGGAGTCTAAGTGGCACCCACACTCTCTGGGCACATCTGGTGGTAGCTGTAAAAAAAGATATCCTTCTAAAGAGGATTTGGTGTGG
>VWZK01019984.1:0-75638 GCA_013396935.1 Baryphthengus martii
GGGGCTCAGCTTCCGCACCACTGCAGGATGGGGCTGGCTCGTTCTGCTCGCCGGACAACGAGGGAGGCGAATCTTTGTGATCCCCTGAAATGGGCTGTCCCTGCACGGCACAGTCACCACAACAACTCCAGGGAACAATATAGAACAATTTCTTCGTTCTCCTCCAGCAACAATCAACACTAAAGGTGGTGTTTTCCTAGGCAGTTTCTTTAAGGCACAACTAAATGTGGAGGAGAAGAAAGAGAAGTTAGTAGAAAGAGGAAAAGACGGGGTGGGGGAGAGAAAGAGAGTAAGAGAAAGTTATCACTGCCCTTGGATCCAGTGCCGTCTCGCAGGATTAGTCCAAGCCTTCAATCTTTCGGTGGTGGGTGCGCACCAGAGGAATATTTTTCCGTCCCTTTGTACCCTTGAGACGCACGGGGGGCATCCCTGGTGGCCACGGGAAGCGGCGTCGATCGGCGGGAGCACCGGGAGCCGGCAGCGCTGGGGGGCTGCTCTCGGCCCCCGCTTGCTGCAGTTTGGCAGAAGCCCTTAACTCGGGAGAAGACACCGTCCCGCCGACGCAGAACTTAATCTCTTCCTTTTGTTAAAACTTACCGGCAAGGAACCGAAGGGGGAGAAGAGAGATGTTGAGCCTCCAGCCAGGCCTTGCAGATCTTAGCACCAGGTTTGAGACACCAGAGGGCACAGCCTGGCTCCTTCGCTGCCTCCTCCCCTGCCCCGCTCTCTGCCTTGCCAGGGGTTATTTGTAGGTGGGTTTGTGCTTTTTGGTGGAGGGGAGACGATGGTGTTTTTGGGTGGATCAGAAATAGTTCAGCAGGCAGGTGAGGGGTGCTCGTTAAAACCTTTGTGACAGGAATACAGAGGAAAGCGGTGTCGCGGTTTAGGGTCAGGGCAGCCCCAAAAGCTGACAGGTGCTCTCCCCCCTCCCTTCCCCAAAGGGGAAGAGAAAAGGAATAAGGAAGAGAGACTTATCGATTAGAAAAGGAAACTAGAACAGCTTGAATGAAAATGGAAAATAATAATAAGAATAATAAAATGGAATATATACAAGTATATACCCAATATCAAACCCAAACCCCCCTGATGGCAAGTACGTCACCGTCACCACTGATGTTGTGGCACCGGGAAAGTCGCAGAGAGGGCCCAGCAGCAGATGGGAACCGAGTTCAGGAGCTGGATTCTGGTGTTGGATTCAGGAACACTCCGATCAGGATCGAAGGCAGAACGAACAGAGTCCTCCTTGGATTCCAGCTGTTGAAGGAACGAGGAAGAATCCGAACAAGGACTCAGAGCAAGAGCCCCCGAGCTGAGAGCGACCGATCCAGGGCCCCCAGGAGCCGAATACGGCGTCTGTGGGATGAACACCCCATGGGGCAGTTGAAGGGCACCCGTCTGTCCGCTCCTCCTGCAGGGGCGGCTTTTCCTTTCTGCACCCCCAGTGTGGTGCACAGGATCCAGCAGTGCCCTTGGTCCGCACCCCAATCCCTGGTACTAACCACGGAGCGTTACCCCTGCCAGGAGCAGCCACTGCCGGCGAAAACAGGCTGCGAACTTCAGAAAGTGCCGTTAGTTAAAGGAACTGAGCTGGAAAGTACAAATCACTGAACAGAATTGGTCTGTTCTAACTCAAAGCAGGACAAGCGGGTTTCTCGGCGCTGCCCCTGCTGCCTCGTTTGCCCCTCGCCTGGGACAAAAGAATCCGCTTTAGCTCGCGGCTCGTGTCCCTCCTCGGGTCCCGCGTCCTCGCTGGGTGCGCCGCTGAGCAAACAGCGCCCGCCACAGGCGTGTCCTGGGCTGCTGGAGCTCCTCCGCGTGCGATTCTCCACCTGCCCCTGCTCTCGGTGTCCTCCTAAACATTTCACTTGGGTTTGCTGAGCGAGGAAGGAAAATTGTTGGCTGTCTTCGCGTCACAGAAGCGATTGCGAAGGGCTGGCTGAAGCCGAGAGTCTAGAAACGTTTAACACCTAATTCATCTGGGCAAAGTGTTCCAGGTAAGACCTGTGACAGGTCAGCAGGGACAAAAAGGTTGGTTAGAAGAACACGGGACGTTGGTGCCATTAGGCTGAATCGATTTCAAAGTGGCTCCAGGTTCTGAAACTTGCTTAAAAGGCACCAGGTGAACTCCGGGGGTTCCGAGCAACGTGGTGCTGCTGGGTAATGTGTGTTAAACCCTCTCTCTGGGTCTTTTCCAGCCCATTGGAGCTCTGCTGCTGGAGCACTGCAGGATCACCAAAGAGGAGGAGAACGTCTTCTCCATCAGTGAGTTCTGCTGCATGTCAGTCCCTGCGGGGCGCCTTCGGGGCGGGTAGTGCTGCAGGAATGGAAATGGTGTGCTGCTTAGTTCTTGCTTTTCACAGAATCCCAGCATCGTGGGGATTGAAAGGGACCTCTGGGGATCACCTGGTGCCACCCCCCTGCTCCACCAGGGTCACCCAGAGCAGGGGGCCCAGCAGCGCAGGGTCCAGGCGCCTTTGGAATCTCTCCAGACAAGGAGACTCCCCAAGCTCTCTGGGCAGCCTGGGCCAGGCTCCAACCCCCTCCCACCAAAGAAGTTGCTCCTCCTGCTCCCAGGGAACCTCCTGGGTTCCAGTTGGTGCCCGGTGCCCCTTGTCCTGGCGCTGGGCACCACTGAGCAGAGTCTGGCCCCAGCCTCTTGCCCCCCGGGGGCCCTTGAGCTCTTGCTCAGCATTGATCAGCTCCCCTCTGGGGCTGCTCTTCTGCAGCTGAGCAGCCCCAGGTCCCTCTTTTCCCTGTTTCTCTGGTACCAGTGGGATTCGGTTCCTCAGCCTTTCTCACTGAGGTTGGTGCTCCTCAGCCCCTGTCTCACAGCTGCTGGTTTTTTTCCGGCGAGGCCGTGCCCTGTCCCCAGGACAGCCGGATTCCACCTTTGGCTGACCCAGCGGCGCAGCCACGTGTGGGGAGAGCAGCAGGAACAGACAGCGCACGGCTCAGCGCCGGTGGAAGTGCCTGTTGAGGAGGGCTCGCTGTTGACAGATCGCTGCTTCCGTGCAACTGCATCTTAGCCAAAAAAAAAAAAAAAGCGAGCCTCAGATAAACCGCCTGCCAGGCTAATCTCGCCCCGGTCCTCCCGCCGCTCTGTTTGGCCTTGTGGTGATAGCCGCGGCTCCAGCTGGCTCGTGGCGTGGTGTCCTTTGTGGGCAGCCTTTCATCCGACGCCTAATCGGTGTGTGAAAATAACAGGATGTTTCTCCAAGGCCGTCCCCGTATCTTTTGGCCTGGTTGTCAGGCACAGCTGCTTTTCTGGGCAGAGCCTCGTCTGCTCTTTTAGCCGGGAGAGGTGATGTTCTGGCCGCCTCCAAAGAGCCCTCGGGCACCACCACGCTCCGGATTTCTGGGGCTTTAGGGCTGTCGGGAGCGCTGGCGAACGAAGATTTCCCGAGCGGAGCGTTAAAGCCGACGGCGGCTGGTGTCAGGTCGTGTCCCCGCACGGCAGCCCCCGGGGCTTTGCTGCTCTGACCCAGTTGGTTGGCAGCAGCGGCTGAGATCTCTGTGCTCCAGAGCAGAGCTCTGGGGACAGCGTAATTAATTAGATGTCCTGAATCTGTCTTGGTAGGGAACTGCACTCGGATGGGGGAGGACTCGCTTCCCACTGTGCCCAGTTACCAAATCCCCAAAAGCTTCCAGCAAAAAGAGCTCAGGGCCTTCTGGACGTGCGGTTTAACTCCTCAGGTGGCCGCCCTCTGCAAAATCACCTCCTTGGGGCCCCTTTCCCCTGTGATCACTGGACCTCTGGTGGCTGTTTGAGAAGAGTCTCGGGCTGTGTCAGTCCCAAACGCAGCCCGGTTCGGTCCCGAGCCGTCACTTGCTGTTTCAGAAGCTGACAAACGCTGTCAGCAGCTGCTCTGGGCCAGCCTGGAGCCACCCTGGGTAAGGGCAAGGGCAAGGGGCTACCAGCCTGTTCTGAGCTCAGTGCAGTTGCTCTGAGATGCTGACTGTGGCCTGGCAGAGCCCGGCTGGTGCTGGGGGGAGGGAGCCAGCGCAGCGCCGGCAGCTCTGCCAGCGCCTCCCTAAGGAGCCTTTTCCTCATTCCTGGCAGGTTTCGTTGAGGAGCCGGAGAGGAAATACTGCTTTGAATGTGACAGCGAAGAGCAGTGTCGGGAGTGGGTCGAGGCGCTCAAGCGAGCCAGGTACGGAGCCCCTGGTGCGTGCGGTGCGCTCCGTGCTGGTTGTTTTCTGGCCTGAGCTTGTGGTGAACCCAGGGAGGAAAGTGGTCATGTCCTCCCCGGGCGAACTTCCCTTCGGCTCTAAATAGCATCTGAAACTTCTCCACATCCTTTTCTGCTCAGCCTGGTCTGTTCCTGTCTTACAGCTACGAGTTCATGAGGAGGAGCTTGATCTTCTATAGGAATGAGATCCAGAAAATGACTGGGAAGGTGAGTCCCTTGAAGTCAGATGCCTGTCAGGTGGTGACCGAAGGGTTTGGACCGGAGCAGGGGCTGGTGCTCTCGGGTATTGCCACCAACCGTCCTGCCCAAGGCTGTTTGCTGCCCTGGGTATGAGACGCATCCCGTAGTCAGCCTGTTCCTGAGACCAGTTGGTCTCACCGGCCAGACCTGAGAGTCTTCCTGTGCCACGCAGCCCACGCTGGGCTCAGCTCCGAGCCCCGTGCACAGGCTCTTCCAGTGGAGGAGCACTCCGAGGTTTGCTGCTGGACAGGCCTGGCCTGGCCCAGCTTGGACTCCCTCCGGCTCTGTGGCAGAGCTCAGAGGCAGCCCCGGCCCGACCGGAGCGTTGCACGGGCTGAGGTGCTGCCCACAGCCCTGCCTGGCTCCTCGGCGCCTCCCTGCTCAAGGGCTCGGAGGCGGCTGTGCTGGCTGAGCCCGTGAACCTCCGTTACCTGCCGTGTCCTCCCCGGGGGCTGCTGGACTTTCTGCACCGGACGGGGGTAAATCCAGCACGGGACTGGAATCGGCACCCAGCCCAGTCCCGGGCTGCAGGATGGTTGGGGGACAGTCCCCTCCTTGTCTGCATCTCACCGGAGCCTCCCCTGTGCTCTTGCTGCAGGACCCCCTGGAGCAGTACGGGATCTCCGAGGAAGCCCGATTCCAGCTGGGAACACACAAGCAGTAACCCCCGAGCTCCCAGGCAAGAACAGCAGCGGTTCCTCACAGCAGTGACCAAGTGACTTTTTAATTTATTAGCCAAATAATTTTGTATGATTTTTTTTAAAGGGAATTCACTGCACATTCCCACTTGCTGGGGAGGCAGCCGGTCCATGGATGTGCCCTTGAGCTGACAGGCTCTGCTGCAGGGTGGGAGTGAAACCCCCCCTGGCTCTGGGGAGAGCAGAGGGGGCAGGGACGGAACAGAGCCCCCAGCACCTGCTGTCCTCCTTCTGGGGCGGGCCCTGAGCCAGCTCTAAGCCTGCTCTTCCTCCCTGCCCCTCTCCTGCCGGGAGCTACTCGGCTTCTTTGGCTCAGGATCTTCCTGCGGTCTCGAGGGAGAGGATGCTCTCGCAGAGTTAACCACTTCGGGCCCTCTCCTCTTCTTTGGGAAGGAGACCTGCTGGCAGAGCCCGCTGGCCAAAGCCTTCCAGTAACACTGGGAGAGCTCGGAGGGGGTACCCACGCCCTGTGCCAAGGGCTCTGTGCAGCCACTGCCACCCGCCCCTGGGCGTTGTGTCCTCCTTGTGGGAGGTGCCGATTCCCAGCGGCTGGATGAAGCCCACCCATGAGAGCGAAGCTGGAGAGCAGGAGGGAGCGGAGCTGGGGGGGGCGGGGTGCGATCCTGCCTCCCCCTGCAGCGCTGGGGCTGGGCCAAGCTGTGCAGGAATTCAGCTTCCCAGAGGAGAGCAAGCTGGAGGGGTCTCTGAAGGCAGGAGAAGGTTTGGGGCTGCAGAGGTGAAGCTCAGGGAGCATGAGCCAGCTGGGCCTCAACTCTTCATCCTCTGAGCCAGTGCTGCAGCTTTTCTCCCCTTCCTGAGTATCCAAAGGGAAAGCCCAGAAAACCCGTCCCAGGGAGCTGCCGGGGACCAGGGGCTGCCCTCCCTGGGGCTCCTGTGGTGAGGAGAGGAGTGTTCAGGACCAGCTCTGCTGGGGGATTCGCACCTTCAGCTTTGGCTCCACAAAGGAGAACTGCCCAGAGATTCTGTGAGATGGGACGTGAAAGACTCTCCCCACACCCAGGGCTTCAGGACACCCAGTTTCCTGACTCCCGTGGCAGCAGGTCCCCTGGGACTAGACCAGGAGAACCTCCCAGGAAGGCCCCTGGGAAGGTCCCAGATGGTTGATGACAGAAGGAACTCAGGGCTGGGAAGGTAAAGGCAGCCCAAGGGTTTGGCCTGAGCTTCAGGGATTTGCAGCTCTGGGCTTTGTTCCACCGCTGGAGGGAAGGCTGCTCCGCACCGAGCCGGCCTGAGGCCGAGCTCTCCTGCGGTCGGGACTCAAAGGGAGATCTTGGGCCTCATCCTCTTTGGTTGGGAACGGACACCAACCCAAGAGCCCGTAGTGCAGGCTCGAGGGGCCTGGCCCTCGCTCTTCACCTCGCGCTGCTGGGTACCAGGGGCGTGGCAGATGTCACTGATGCTTTATTTTTAACCTCGAAGCCAAGATTTTTCCTTTCCCTCTCCGGATACTCCCTTTCCCTTCAGCGGTTCCAGGTGCTTGCTCTAGAAATCACCAAAGTCGGCAGCGGGACAGCTCCTGGGTACGGAGCTGGGGACACGACAGGGTGGAAGCAGAAAAGGGGGAGGGTTTGCAGACAGATGGCAGCTCCAGCGGTAGAGGCCGTCAGGGATTAAAGGCAGGAACATACGGGAGCTGGAGCTTTAGGGAATCAGTGTCCCCAGCTGACACTGAAGTGCATTTCAATCCTCACAAGCCTGCTCTGCTTTACCTCAGCGCCGGGGCACGGGCCTGGCCTGCCGGTGGGGTCCACGGCAGCTTTATTTACTGTGAAAGAGAGACTCGTCTGTCTGGTCGCTCGAGAGAGGACAGACGGACGCGCTCCAGAGCCGCGCTGTGTCCGGGGCCCCTCCAGCGCAGATCCCCGGTTCGGCCGGGGCTCACCGGCGGCCAAGGCTCCCACAGCTCCCGGCCGGCCGGTTTCAGAGGCAGAACGTCCGCATCCAAACAGCTTCCCGGGGTTCAGCGTCAGGGAATTCTTCGATATGCAAAGTTCAACCCATTTATAAACAAAACCCCGGGAATTCTGCCAACGGTCGGTGATTCCCAGCAACCGACAGCCCAGGGCCAGGGTGAGGCTCAGGGGCTGGTTTTGCAGCCACCTCCAGGAGGTCTCGGCCGTGTGCCTTCCAGGAGCAGCACCAGAGTCCTCCCTCTCCTCACGCACCCTGCAGAAGGTCCAGCTGCCACCCACCCACCCACCCACCACCTGCACTGCAGGTACAATGGGCATTTTACTGAGATGTGCTGGGGAAGAGTTGGGCGAGCGTGAGATAATCCCAACACATCCTTAAAAAGGCACCGCTGACGTTTCTTAACTGAATGAAAGAAAGACAAATGCTGTGAAGCGTTACGGGGGCCAGCGGCAGGCCCCGTAACCTGCTTAGATCGACCAGCGCTAGGACACGGGTCAGGCTCCCGGAGCGAGGGAAGATGGTACTTACTTGTAGACACTTAGAGATCTGCTGGTGATTTATAGACAATTGTTTGTGTTTCACACTCTGGTCACTGTGCTCTTTGTGTTTGGGTGCCTGTTGCAGCGAGCGCTGGGCACAGGCTGCCTGAATGTGGACTGAAGCCATTTCTCTGTTGTACAATGAACATTTCCAATAAAAACTCATTTTAATTTTCGTGGCAGTCAGACCTTGAAAGCCGGGCTGGGAAGGGGTGGCTGCGGTGAGCTCAGGGTCTGGCACAGGACCGGGCGGCTCACCCGACCCGTGCGGCAGCAGGATCGTGATGGAGACGCAGCAGCAGATGCTGTGAGGAGCCACCTCCTGCAGCCCCGTGAGGAGCAGCAGGGTGGGAGCTGGAGGTGAGGCTGGGGGTGTTTCCACAATCTGAGTTTCAGAGGGTTTTTGTTAACGGGGCCGAGCACTCGAGTGACAAATGTGCCTGACAAAGGTCAGGCCTCTGCCACAACCTCTTGCCAACATCCAAACCTGTCTGGAGCCATGAGCTGTGTGAGCAGTTGAAGCGGGACCTTCAACCTCATTTTAAGACTCCTACAGTGAGTTTAGCAGCCTTCTGGCCATCGCTGCCTAAGTTTAAACACAGAGAATCCCAGACTGGTTTGGGTGGGAAGGGACCAACCCCCCTGCAGGGAGCAGGGACATCTGCAACCAGAGCAGGTTGCTCAGAGCCCCATCCAACCTCCCCTGGGATGGTGCCAGGGATGGTGCCAGGGATGGGGCAGCGACCACCTCTTGGGGCAACCTGGGCCAGGCTCTCACCACCCTCAGCAGCAAAAATCTCTTCCTTCTCCCCAGTCTAAATCTCCCTCTTTGAGTTTCAACCCATCCCCCCTTGTCCTGTCCCAACAGGCCCTGCTCCAAAGTCTGTCCCCATCTTTCTGACAGGCCCCTGGAAGCCCTGAAAGGCCCCCAGAAGGTCTCGGCAGAGCCCTCTCTTCTCCAGGCTGCACAAGCCCAACTCTCCCAGCCTGGCCTCCCAGCAGAGGCTTCCAGCCCTCCCACCATCACTGGGGCTCCTCTGGCCCCGCTCCAACAGCTCCCTGTCTCTCCTGGGATGAGGACTCCAGAGCTGGACCCAGCCCTGCAGGGGGGTCTCCTCAGAGCCCTGGGAGTAGAGGGGCAGGATCCCCCCCTGGCCCTGCTGCCCGCGCTGCTGGACACGCAGCCCAGGCTGATTTCACTTTTATTACACTGGTGAAAAAAACGACTAAACAGGAACTGGTGCCGGGGTGGGTTTGCAACGTCAGGAGCTCAACCCCTCGGCTTTTCCCTGCCCTCGGCTTTACCAGACCTAAAGGCGCTGCCCAGTTCAGGAGGTGGGGGCGAGAAGCGGGGCCCCGTCCCTGCCTGCACCCATCGCCGCCGCCGGGTAAACCACGGCCCAGAACATCCCGTTGCCGCCGAGCGCCGGCCCCTGTCCTGCTGAAGCAGTGAAACTCCACAACGGTACGGTTATTAAAATACATACACTTTAATATAAAGACAAAACTTCAAAGCATCGTTTCAATTACAAATCAAGGTAAAGACACATGAAATTAAGTGGAGGGAGGGGAGCAAAAACTAACTCTTACATTGTGGAGAATTAGAAAGGCAGGGTGGAAATATATATATTATACATACATATATACACACCAGAAGAATTCACGCTACTTCTATGGAAGAATGAAAGGAATGACAGGACAACTTACCGGTATAAAAAAAAAAAAATAAAATAAACCCCAAAAAAAAAAAAAGATAAATTAGGGGAAGTTTGAATTTTAAATAATTCAGTTTAATAGGCTAAATTATATAAACTAATTCCTATTCACTAGGAAACATCCCATATCACTGTTCTAAGAAAATGGGGTTTTTTAAAAAATCCATTGAAAAATGGATTTTTATTAGTAGTTAAAAGTTTACTAATCAATTCCTGAGCAACAGCAACCTCATAATCTACTGCTTTCCCCATCGAAGTCCCACTTAGCGAGGGCAGGCTCCCACTCCTAAAAAGTTTAAGTAGAACAGAGACCTAAAAAGTTGCGGTTTTTTAATTACAAATTGATCGCTTCAAAGATTAATAGGTTAAAAAAAGCCAAGCAGGATGGATCAACTCATTCCACCTTTTCCTCACCAACTCCAGACCTTCCTAAAGAATTATTTGACTGCACCAGAAAAGCAACCAGATGTACCTTGAAAAACCCAAAGGATCACAAACTTGAGAACTTCAGGGTTAGCCTCGTAAAATGGCCAATTTGAAGATGTGATTTTGGTTTTAAATCACAAAACTTTAAGAAACTTCTTCAGAAAGAGGGTCGCAAACAGTGACTATACCGAAGCATTTCCCATTTTTTTTTGTCTTGAGTTTAAACCCTGAAGTTCACAACAACAGCATCTTTTATTGCAATAATCAATCTAAATATTTATATATTTATAACGCATAAGGATAAATAAAATATGGCACAACAACAGGTTTTAAACTAATAATCCATCTTTTAGTGAAAACTTGATGTGCGAGCTACGGAAATGTTGGAGCAAAATAAAGGAGAAGGGAAAAAAAAGGTCGTCTTTAACAGCCCCAAAACTTCACTGACTACGCATCTGTGCTTCCAAAAATCCCAAATTCTTGTGATTTTTCCTCAGTGCTGCTAAGATAGTTCACAAAAACACTGTCTAGTTTCTTCTCCCCGGGACGTGACTTTCACCCGGCGTACGACGGGCGTTCCCCAGCGGAAGGAGCGTCGCTGGCAGCTCCCAGCGCTTAATCCTCTCTTTTGGCTCAGGCAAAACACGAGCAGAATTTTTCAAGGCGGCGTGAGCCGGGACAACTCCCTCCAAGAAACAATAAACACATCGATCACCTGCAGGTTTCCACAGCCTGGATTAAGAGGGTTGATTTCAACAGAGAGCCAATGGACCCCATTGCCCAAAAGCCACCTTAGGTGGGTGCTAGGACAGAATTCCCGAGCTCCAAGGAGCGGCTCCGGTGACGGGCGCTCAACCGAACACTAGTTTGTTCCCAGTGCACGGAGATCGGCCCCGGCTGAGGAAGGGGCGGCCACGGAGAAGCCCGAGCTGGGAGGGGAGTCACCTTGAGCAGCTCGAGACAAGTCTCCTCTTCCAGCAATGAGGCAAAACCTCGAGCGGGGCAGGGAAGGGCCTTTTGTGACATAAGGGCCCCATCCTGCAACCCTCCTGTCTGGGGACACCCGCCCTGTCCTCCAGAGCCACCCTGCTGCCTGCCCTCTTGGGGAGCACCTTGAGCCAGCGAGTCCCTGCTGCAGCAGCGTCACGAGGCGGGCACTGATGCTGTGTGCCCAGGAGTCAAAAAGAGGTGGGCCCCCTGGAGATGAAAGCACCTGCTGGCCCTCAGGCTGCGTCCCAAAAAAACCAATCACCCGAACGAGGGCCAAGCCCACCCTGCTGCAGATCCTGGCTCTGCACCCGCTGGTGCTCTCCCCTCGCTCGCCTCTCCTCTCCTCAGATTGTCTTCCAAGTGGAAAAAAAAAAAATGGGTGGTGGGAGCAGATGCTGCTTTCTAAACACAAGGTGCCAGCAAGAATCAAAGCAGAGGGGTCCTGGAGGTGACCCCAAGCTGCCCGTCCCTGACTTTCTGCAGGAAGGGGAAGCCTAGCAGCACGGGAAGACACAGCCTCCTCTGCAGGGAAGGCCAGGATGGGACAGAACCCGATCGCCACGGGGAGTGAATCCACCGTGTGGATGGTGTGGAGCACCCGACCTGCAAACGCTGCTGCAGCCCCACCGCGTTGGGGGTCAATCCGCGCTGCGAGGAGAGCAGGGGAGGCAGGTCTGGCCGAGACCCGGCTCCTTCCTGCTCACACCCCTCCCCTTGATCTTCTGAGGCAAAGCAACTATCCCAGATGTGTCTACAGAGAATAACAGAACAGTTTGGGTTGGAAAGAAGCTTTAAAGGTCATTGAGTCCAACCCTGGAAGAAGGAGGTTGATGAAGAAGTGTCACCAACACCTTTCGGAAGGAAACTGGTTCCCAGGCAGGGCGACATCAGGAACCTACAGGCAGCCACAGGCCTGACCACGCTGCACCGAGCCACGCGGTCAACCCCGACCGGCCACGATGGCCAAGCAGCACTTCAGCAATGCTCCAATTTGAAATGTTATTCCTATGCAACCGAAGAGCTTACCAAGCCTGAAACTCTCTGCGCAGCAGATTTAAAAAAGAAGAAGTTACTTGCTCGGGCATTAAGTTTGACTAAAGAAAGATAAAAGCTACTCAACACTTTTGAGATGAAGTAAGCAAGAGTGACAGTTGGGGGAGTTTCAGGTTGAGTGTCAAGTTCTGGCGATTTGAAAATTCTTCGTTCCCAAAACCAGTGGCCAGTAAATCCCTTCACGATCGAGTGATGCAACCAACCTTCCTGCCTGGGCTCCTTCAGAGGCTGAAGGTGCAGAGTCAACAAGGTCACCTTCATCCCCACCTGTGCCCGTCCCGCAAGCGAGTCCTGGCACAGGGGGAATTGGGGTGTCACAACCCAACCGAGCCGGCACCCAGAGCCGAGCCAAACCCCGGCCAGCAGCAGGGTGAGCACAAACTGGGTGCTGAAAGATAAGGCAGCTCCCGCCACTAGGAAGGAAGGAAACAAGATGGAAGCACAAGAAAATATTTCTATGTTGGTCTGGCCAAGGAGACACCAGTTGTGGCTATTAGAAGAAACAAGCTGGAGATGGGGCCGTCTCTTAACGTCACATCCATCCGGGAAGCGCTGCACTCCCGGTCGTGGGCAGCTTCCCCAAAAAGCAGCTTCCCCCCTCGCTTCTCTCCCACTGTATCCACACCCTGAACCGAGAGGTGATGGTGCTTCCCATCGTCACGCTTGTCCAGATCCAAGAGCAACCCAAGCCTCTGGCCTTTCTCCCTCAGCTACAGGCGAAGTAGAGAGATCCAACTGTCGGGTGCCCCCCACAGCCCTGACTAACGGAAGAATTGCTGCGGAATGACTGATCTGCAGCGAAGAGCGACCTCAGGTTTAGCGTTTTTGGAGCACTCCCAGCTTCACAGCACGGTGGGTCTCGGCAAGCACGAGCCAGAGGAAGCAAATCACCGAAAAAGGAAGAGCGTGCAAGGCGTGTTCCTCAGGGCTGACATTTAGCAGCGGGGCACAGGTTCAGCTCAGCACAAGGCTCATGAAGTTCCGGGTTTTTTTGGCACCGTATGTGCTACAAGATGTATTTTAGCTTCCTGACGAGTCCCTCGCTGGCGGCACCGGCGGGGAGGAGAAGGAACGTGTGCGACAGCCACGGAACGACTGGACCTGGCAGGATGTGGTAACGCAGAAGGAATCCCTTTTTGGAACTGGGTGTTTGGCTTCGATTATTCCAAAGTTTCTCCAATTAGTGAAAACAGGTCTTGAACCTCTGGCACCGCCCTCCCCTAGGGTAGGGTCACAAGGGTCTTATGGATCAGATCCTAACACCTCAAAGCAAGGTAAACGCTCTCCCCGATCCGCAGGCAGAGGAGAAACAAGTTGAACTTGCCCAAGATTATGGCAAAGTGATAAAAGATCAGGGAGGGGAAAGATGACAACATAAATCTCTTGGCAAAGCCACCTCCCAGCTAACGCAATCCTAAGGCATCGGTCCAAAATCCGCTCTCGCATCTCGCACCGCTCCCTGCGAGCGCTGGCGCTTCTTTATCGGGCACCCTCCCGGGAGCGCATCTCAGCGGGGGTTACGATGAAGGTTTAGGGAAGAGCCGCCGCCCAAGCGAGAGCGGCGCAGTTACGCAAAGCGGGGCAAGGCGGAGGTGCCAACGGTGCCAGGCACGGGTGGAAGACACCGGTGAGGCCGGGGCAGCTCCAGGCTCCTGCAGAGCAGGCCGACAAGAGGGAAACATCGCGTCGCTGGGAAGGACAGCACTGAGGTGGTGAGGAGGTAGATGAAAGCCCGGTCCCAGTGGATCCCAGGAGGCTGAAGTAGACGCTCAGCAGGTTGGCCAGAAGACTGAATACCTTTCAAGTACGTCCCAACCGCACATCTGCTCTCCTTTGGCCTTCCCCGGTGCCAGCTGGAGAGTCACAGACTCCAAAATGCCGGGAAGCTGAGAAAGTCTCGGCAGCGCCCGTGGGCTCAGCTACAGCGCGTGGGCTCCTGCCGCCCGTCTCTGACAGCTGCTCGTGAGCGAGTCCTGCAACGGACACCGGCTGACTACCGATCACCAAGGCACCCGCCACCGCAGGTGGCACTGGGGACTGGGAGGTTTGCTTTTTCACATCAGCACCAGAGAGCAGATGCTCTCTGAAGGGTCAGAGAATCATAGAATCACTCAGGTTGGAAAAGACCTTTAAGATCGAGTCCAAACGTAAACCCAGCACTGCCACGTCCGCTACAAACCCACATCTAACAGTTGTCTCGCTCCCCAGACCCCGATTCCTGAAGCGCTGTGAACCTCAGGGCAAAGCAAGTCATTCCCACAAGGCTGTGACCACCCACTTCAGCCGAGCAGTGCCAGGATCCGGCTGGGTGACATGGGCCTCGAGTAGGGCTTGCAAAGCACAGCAGGTTCTCACAGGGCTCTGCGAGGCGGTTCCTCCTCCAAACAGGTGTCTTTGCTACTGTCCTGCGAGCGCCTGGGGTGTGAGCACCTTCCCACCCAGGACAAGTGATGGTGGCCAAGTCTTCTTGTTGGATCTCTTCTGTGGTTTGAGATGAAGGAGGGCACCAAAGGTCCAAGGACCTCTTGGTCCATTTTCAGAAAAGGACCTGATAAAAGCAGAGGGATTAAAGTCTTCTAATTGATTTCCTGATCTTTCTCATCGGGGATACGAATCACAGGGGGGAGACGTAATTAAGGCTGCTGCTCCCCCTCCAGCAATCGCTCAGGCACAGCCGACCAACATAAAGCCTTCAGAGCCCTGAGCACTCTGCCGTTTGCTGGGAAGGATGCAAAGGCAGCCCTGCAACTCCCAGTTACCCAATCTGGAAGATCTGGAAGAAGCTGGAGCTTCCCAACTCCCAGCTGCAAAACATCTGGGTTACATTGTCCTCCTGGATTCCAGGACATACACTGTGTACGGCTTCTACTAGAAGCTACTGGATGTTTCTCAGCTATCGCCCTCTGAGCTCTTTTGCCCTTTTCCAAGTTTCCATCTCGCCGTCCGTAACTCAGCAGGGCGCGTGGCTGTCGAGTCCTTTCCCACAGGCAAAGCAGAAAACGGTTCCAAAACGTCCCCGGTTTCCACGGCTAAAAATCCCCTCCCTTGCCAGCCAAGGAGGCGGCAAAGTCGGACGCGCGGTTTCTGCGCACAAAGGCTGCCTATGGAAGACACCCTTGGGAACCAACCAGATAACGGCGCTTTGTCCTAAGCCTCTACCAGGATTGCCAGGGAAGGGGTCTGACTGAAGCTGGTAGAGGGCAGGAGCTGCTGCAGCCCCTCACCGCTCTCGAACGCGCCCGGCAGGGCTCCCAACCGTTCCTCCTGGGTCCGGGCAGCAGGAAGAGCACACGAGGGCAGAGCTGCCCGGTCTGCTTCAAACAGAGGCTGGAGTGAAAGAGCTGAGGGGTTCAGCCCGGCTTTTGGTGAGCCGGGATGCTCCAGCCTGTGGCCAGTCGGGCAGGGCTCGGGCTGAGGTGGGTGCCCCATTGCTGGAGGTGGGAGACTCGTTAGGAAGCACCAGTGACCTAGGAGGGAGTTCAGGGCAGCGAGCACCTCTGAAGCACAGCAGTGCTGTCCCCAGAGCACCAGCACTGGCAGGAAGGTGTCTCCCAAAAGCCTAAATGTGTCTTTTTGCCGTTGCGATTCCCCTTCTTTCACTGTAGTTTCCTTTATTGGTGCTTGGGCCGGTCTGGACTACAGACCAGCGCGATTTCTACTTAACGGATCATCCTTCTCCTCACTTTGTGCACTCGAATAAATAAGGTTTTTTTACAAGTTTACTGTGCATCGTACAACTTAAAAAGAAACGAAAGAAAGTATAGGAAATGCATCATTTTTTCATCACACCTCTACAAAACGCAGCCGCTGCTCGGAGCGGCGCTTTCCGTACACAGAACACCGAGTCACAAAACAATTAACGGCACCAGTTCGAGAGCGTGGCAGCCCAGTAAGCTAGATCGTGGTGTTTTTGTGAACTACCCAGTCAAGCCCTACTCAAAGCAAAGAAACACAAAAGCAAAATGCACTTTGTCAACAAATGTACAACGGCTACGCCATTTCTGAATCAAGTATCAAAACCCTCCGAACGAAATACATCGTACTTGGAACAAAAAAAACAACAAGTGGAGAAAAATCTGCTCCCTGCACCAGTACAGAAGCACTACGCCCAGTCTCCCCAAGGTTGGTACAAAGGCCTGAGCCACCCCAGTGATTACACACCCCGTTCACGTGCCAATCACATCCCCAAACGAGTTACCAGACTAGCTACCAAAATTCACAGTGACTTGAGTGCCACCAGCAACTGCAAATGGCCCAGTGAAGTAGTTTGAGGAGGACAGGACTTGGAATTTCTCCTGTTCAAACTGTGCCTGCGCTGGCTGAGCCGGCCCAGGGCCACCCCGGGGGCTCCGGCCGCCGCTCCCGCGGGGAGGACCGAGCTCTCGTTCCTAACGAACGCCACGGAAACCCACCCAGTTAACAGAGCGCCCGGCTCGGTTCCCGTGAAAAGGAAACGCCCGATCGCAGCCGGCCTCTCTCTGCAGCCTCACGCTGCTGCGAACCAAGCGGATTTGGGGACGTGAACAGAGTCAGCGGAATAAATAAGCTGCGGACCTTTCTGAGAACTGGGTTTGGCATCGGTCAACCCTCCAAATTCAGCACCAAGGATTCAAACTAGAGGCACAGTTCTGACGGACGAAATAGCACCGAGAGGAGGCTCTTTACACCTCTGCTGGTGTGCCAGTCCTTTGTTATTCAGAGAATTTCATAAGAAGGTGTATTTACGGTTCTAGGTGGAATAAAATAAGTCAAAATTGTTTTCACTTTAAAAAAAGATAAATACTTTATCTAAACTATCGACAATACAAACTGGAGCTTTAAGCATTTCTTTCGCCTTTTTTTTTTTTGCCTTTTTTTCTTTTTTTTTTTAACTCAGATTCACAGTAAATATTTTCTCTGTCGTTTAGGTCTTTGTGTTTTTATTTTGTCCAGTAGTAAGAGAGTAGAAACCCCTGCACAGGCCAGGTGAGCACCTTTCAGTGGAAGCCGAGTGAAGTTGGTCCACGTTGTCCTTGCATAGGTCACATTGGGTTGAGGTAGAAATCCTAGTTACCTGCACGACAGGAGGAGAGGAAGAGACTCATCTAAATCAAAAGACAAAAATCTACCGGGTGTTAGACGTGTCAATCATTTCCTACATCGCTCCAAGACCTCATTAGCCGGCAAAGAAGGAGCAACTCTTGACCCGACCGCAATTCCACACAAAGGATGCCCCCGGGAGTGACACGCGGTCCCTCCCGGCCCCTGCAGGTTTTAAAGCTTTCTGATGGCGTAACCACGCTGAACTCCGTTCTCCTGTCACTGACCTCAAGTGGTGGTGGGACCAAAGCACTCCCCACTCAGTACTTTCCCTTTTTCTAGCACACACTAATCTGCTTTGAATTTTTATCACCCTGGGGGAGAAACATTGAGAAGAAAGCAGTTTATTTTAGCCCTCGGCTCCAGTTTTCAACCTTGGTTGACCCAAGGGCTCTGAGCACACGTATCCACACCAAAGTCAAGGGAACCGCTCCAGTATTTGACCTATGTCCAAGAGTGACAGGGAGCGGGACCGTGGCTACAGTCCGTCTGTCACGCACCATCTCCTGCTGGCATCATTTCTGCTCCTTTGCTCCACCATCCAGCTTTGCCAGCCAGCTGCGTTTCTCCGTACGTCACTTTGGGGCTTGGCCTATTTGGCTCAGACGCTTTTTGTGACGGGGACCATCGCGTCCGATGGAGTCTAACTCAATGTGACCTCAGGTCCAGGTAAGGCGACTGCTCCAGCAGAAGCTCTCACACTGTTCTTGAGTCGCTCACACGTACGAAAGCCCAGCCTAACCCTCCTCGCCCCTTCTCTCCCACCTTGTTTCTACTCAGGGTCTTAAGCACGAGCTGGTCTCTGCGGGCACACAGGGACCACACCACGTTACTCACAACTCGTCCCTCTCTTGCTTGTACAGAAGGACGGAGATAATACTTACGTGCCTCACAAAAGCCTAACGAGGATTTATTTGTGTCTGTGGAGCAATAATTGGATGATGAAGACACTATACACAATGCACAGTCAAAAGAATCTCTCAGGTATATTGTAATTGAGTCAGAAGTTTTATAAGCGGCAAATTCAACCACAGAGCGTACGGAGCTTTGGTATCAGTGAACAGCAACATCATCACAGACCCACGAGAAAAGCACGGAGCGAGCTCTGGGGCCTAACATTGACTGAGTGAGCTTTGCAAGCACGAGTTGTTACAGCAGGATGCCACAGAGTATTTTCATTAACAGCAGTACCCAGCTGGGGGGTGGTGGGGGGTACACTTGGTTCTGGAGTTGTCCTCAAGACATTTATCGATCCCTGCTTCAGTAAAAACACGTACAGTTCTCCAGAAACCCTCCTCTCTTGTACGGCCCCAGCCTTTACAGGGCACGGAGCGGTTAACCCTGCGGATTCCCTGCGTTCTCAGGCACAGTCAGCAGCAAGGCAGCGATCGCCCCGTGAGCACAGCGAGAGCAGCGGGTGGCGGGGTCTGTTATTGTCAGCCCTGGCAGGCAGGTCTGAGAAAGCCGCAGCGCAGAGAAAAACGACGGCCCGTGGTTGTGTTCCATCGACACAGGGGCACAGCCACTGCAACGCCAGACCGGTGCGTTTGCTCTGCGAGACAAAGCTGCCGCTCGTGACCTAGAGGTTTTTAATTTTAGGATTACTTCGAGCAGCTGCTGCTGACGGGACAGTAAAAACAAGACCACCACATCGCCACGTACAGTCACGAGGCAGCAGCACCGCGCGTCCGGACGCTGTGCGAACGTGGACTCGCGGAGGTGCAACAGTCTGCGTCGGGGGGGCAAGAGGGGAGGGGGGAATCAAAGTAGGCAACAATCGCTTCCGAGAACTGTATAAAACCATACTTAAAAATAGACATTTCCTCTTAATTGTCGATCTTCAGAAATAAACATTTTCGTCAAGTGATCTCAACCTGAACATAATCCTCAGGTCAGATGAGACAGACCAGAGTCACCGCTGCGAGTGCTCCTTGTCGAGAAATCCTGACTCCCAGAACAGAGAGCGCCAACGCTCTCCATCCTCTGCCATCAGATTATTCGCTTCTCACATTTTAGGGGTTCCCCTGTTTTCGCAGAGCCCATCCCCAACCTATCTCTGAAAAGGAAGAAGCATCATTCAGCATCTCATACAACACTCCTCTGGTTTTTTGTCTCTAGCCTTACCTTACAAAATAAGAACTGTTAGCTAAGCAAGCTCTTTATCGTGGCTTAACCCCAGAAAGGTGCGAAGCGTAAGGAGGCTGCATGCCAAGTGTAACCCACATAGCGGCCGTGCCAGCTGCGTTGGACTGCGCCAGCACGGGCGCCGACTGGGCCAGCGCCAAGCGGGGCAGAGGCGGGTGATGGACTGTAAAGGAGGGGCGGGAGGTTTTGTGCTGGAGAGAAGCTAGTTTAATAGACAAAGAAGCGTTAGCGGATTGGACAGAAGCGGCGGAAGAGGATGGCAAAAAAGCTTCGGAGGGTGGGATGGACGGGAGGTTCTGCAGAAGCGCGGGCTCGGAGTTAGAAGCAAGCAATGGAGGAGGTGGGGGCAACGAAACGTTAGGAGGGGGTGGAGGGGAATGGAAAACAGATTGCACTGGCGCTCTGTTGAGGTGCTGAGCAGATCTAGTCTCACTAGATGTTACTAAATTAGAGGAAGGGGGTGGGAAGGATGAGGATGAGGTGCTGGCACCAGCCTGCAGAGGGTTTAAGCTTAGCACTGTGCTGCTAGAGACAGCACTGCTGCTGAAACTGGCTCCAAATTGATGAGGAGAGGAGGCAGAAGGCACCGCATGGTTAAAAATACCTGCAAACAGGAGAGAAAAACTCAGCTTCAACAGATGGGCTTTGTACAGTCTCAAGTGACAAGAGAAACAAAACCAAAAAAAAAAAAAAGAAGCAAAATTATAATAGTTACAGCCCCATACAAAAATATGCAGCATGAGAAGGCAGCAAGCAATGAGAGATAATGGTGCAGGCCAGGAGGTACAAAAGACTTCACTTACCTTTCCTACTGCCAACCTCTAAATGCCACCAGTCAAAATGGTCAGACCCAAGCACTGTCAGTTCTATACCACCCGGGCAGACTTTGGATGAGATTCATGGTCTCTAGAGTTGGTTTATCTGAAGACTCAAAACTGCTGCTCTTCCCTCCCCACCCTCCTGCTTCCCCGCTTACAGGGCAGCAGAGGGGAGATGGTATTTCCAGCAAATCTACGTGCTGAGAGATGCGAGAGTTAGGATTTCCCGACATGGTGCCCGAGTGATTACGGACAGGTAAGAAAATCTGCCTTGGACACTTAGCAAGGGCAGGTTCAGACTCTGTTCTAGTCCTGCCAGCTTGTCTGCGGTTTGGGCCACAGAAGCCAAGCCTGGGCAGAACCCCAGAAGCGCAAGGTGCATATGGCATTGCCCTTCCTGGCAAAGAAACGCTCTTCAGGTCCGTTCGAGAGCCAGAATGCTACGCAATTCCCCACACCATCTCCTCTGAAGAGGCACTGACGTTTTGCTCTTCCGGGATCACGCTAAAGCCATTCCATCTCAACCTTTACTCAAGTTGACAAGTTAGAGATCCTTAACTCGGTACCAGGACAAGTTAAATCTTTTACCTGCAGAGGGACCCAAGTTGGTTCCAACACAGCAACATCTGAACAAGCACACATTACGAAACCACAAAGTCTGGGTGCATTCTTTCATTAAGGTGATACAACAAGCTCATCTAGTAGACAAAGCTCATGAGACTTCACTGTGGGGAACTGAACTCATTCTAGCATTTCCGAGAGAGAGAGAGGAGACTGGTTATGTGGGACAGATCTGCTTCACATCCTGCAGAAATGAAAGAGTTTCACCCCTGGAGAGGCAGGGTCAGACTTTCCTTTAAGCCCTGTCTTATACCAGAGAAAGAGTTCTGCCTACCTCCAACTGTTCCACCTGTAACCCCAGGAGAGAAGTTCCCCATAGTGTGAGAATTAGTCAGTCTGGTTGCGGCCGATGACACGTGGACCAGACTGGCAGCAGCTGGCATTGAGTTAAATAAGGACTGCAATACTGAGGAATTTGTCACCGAGTTGAGGTTCGCTTGCAAAGCCATGGGGCCGAGGGGGAACTGCGATCCAGTGGTCAGAGTGTTTAGGAAGGGATGGTGCGTCTGAACAGAAGATGCTGGGTTGCCTGCTGAAGAAACAGCAGTAGAAAGGCTTTTACCATTCAGAAGGCCACCGGATGAAACAGCAGCAGAAATGAAAAGGTTGTGGCCGTTTTTAAACTCCACATCTCGGTCCCTTCCCTTGCCGACCTTTCCGTTATGCTGCAAAGAGTTTTTGTCCGAAGAACCCCCCGTGCGAACGCTTATTTCGCCCATCTCTTTGCCTTTGACCCCCGACCGACTTAAGTCCTCTCCTTTCGTGCCGCCGAGACCTTCGAGCTGCCTCTTGTTCAAAAAAGGATTCGTTTCCGATACTCCCACATCTTTGCTTCGCTGCGACTGGAAACCCAGGGAGCAGTTGGAAGCCGTCCCGTCCGAAGCCTTATGCGGAAGGGAAGCACCATCGATAAAGTTGTGTAAACCGAGGTCAGAGGACAGTCCACCGTTGTAGGCGAATCCGTTACTGGAGTTGGTAGCGGGGCTGAGCCCGTCGGCCCCGGACGAGGGCAGGGCGATGCTCTTCCTCGCGTGTGCCGTGAGCTTGGCGTCGATGGCCAGGCCGTCCTCCGAGGGCGGCCTGAAGGCAAACAGCGAGTTCTGGCTCAGAGCTGAAACCGCCTGCAAGGGACTATCTGTAGTTTTGGTCGGGTTGATGTCGGATATCGGTGAAAAAGTAGATTTCCACTTACTGCTGTTCATGTTCTCGTTGCTTTGTGCTTGTTTCCTCCCAGATAAGCTGCCGCCTAGTTGGGAAGAGAATTGATAAATGTCAGAAAACACCATTCACTGAATCTGCTCATTAACAACAGGGTTTTATCTTCCAACACCCACATTCTTTCCGTTTGTAATTCTATTTTTGATCCGAAGGCAGAAACGTTTGTGAAGTCGTCTAAAAGTCCTTAAAATATAGGTTAATGCTCTGAAAAGGTTTGAGAACGCTGATCTACTTTTTCCCCTCAGTCCTTCTACTACAGATCCCTCCCCAAACCCCACGTCAGTGAAAAAGAAATGGTCAGACCTTTGCTGACCTGTGACTACAGAAAGAACTGACTCCAAACCTGTAATTAGCAGCCACTTGTCTCAATTATGACGATGCAAAGCCCTGGCAGAACTGCGCTGTGCTCCGCAGCACAGGAAAGCCTCTCACTGACGACTTCAGTCAGTGGCAGACACCCATTCCCGAGACCAGCAAATAATTAACATTCCTCACACGTACCATTTTCAACAGTCTTCTGTGGAGATTTGCTTTCCAATGATATTGTTGCAATTTTCCTCTCAATTCTAGTGGGAAAATAAACAGGTTAGAGTGCCCACTGCAGACCTTTCCTTGCACATTTACCCTCAAAACCCATCTTCTTCCTGTTCACCGCTTAACAGCTGACTAGAGTACGTAAAGCCAAGTCAGGTAGAGAGCTGTGTGTTCCTAAAGGAACATAAAACCATTTTAAAAATCCATCAGAAACTTTCAACAGAAGCTATTACAGAATTATTGCTCGTTAATAAGACTCCTACAAGAGCAGGGGCAAGAGGCTGGGGCCAGATTCTGCTCAGTGGTGCCCAGCGCCAGCACAAGGGGCCTTGGGCACCAACTAGAACCCAGGAAGTTCCCTTGGAGCAGGAGGGGAAACTTCTTTGGTGGGAGGGGGTTGGGGCCTGGCCCAGGCTGCCCAGAGAGCTTGGGGAGTCTCCTTCTCTGGAGAGATTCCAAAGGCGCCTGGACTCTGTGCTGCTGGGCCCCCTGCTCTGGGTGACCCTGGTGGGGCAGGGGGGTGGCACCAGAGGAGCTCCAGAGGTCCCTTCCAACCCCATCATGCTGGAATTCTGAGATACAATGCAATCTAGTAAAAAAAATATATATATATATAATTTCTACGCTAATTTTTTCAGAGGCCAGACTCTGTCAGCCCTGCAAACATAGCAACGGGAGGTTCCCACATTCAAGTACTACTTCCTTAAAACCCTCCCTACTCCAAAGGGAAGGGCGTAAGAGCCTTGGCACAACAGCATCGGTCTCCAAGAGAAGGGAACAAAGGAGGCATAAAACACCTCTCCAGTTTAGAGCCCTGTTGTCAGCCTGAAACCCAGGGTCGTGTATTCACCTGCTGCTATTGTGCTCATCTTCAGATCCCTGCTCTTCGTCGGACGTTAGAGGAGAGTAGTGAACGCCGTTGGTCTGAATGAGGGGCTTTTCCTTTTTCAGGACCGGGGGCTGGTCATTGTCCTGGTAAGGAACAGGAGAGTTCTTCAGGGAGTTTTCAGGAGAGGAAATGGCTGTTATTTCTAAAGGCTGGTTAATGTTATTGACCTGGGCAAGAAGGAAAGAAAACAGTTACAGGTGAGAGTATCCCTTTAGGAACAAGGCATCTCATTCAGGATATCAAAAGCTCAGCTTTAGGCTATGTCAACATCTGCTTGTTTAGCTCTGCTGCTGCTATATTCCACGCAGGATGAAAGCTTAAATATAACCTGGAAAAGTAGCTAATTTTCATTCTTTGATTTTACCTCTAAACGCAGAAATGAAGACATGGGATAATCATGTTTGTTTTCAAACTCCCACTGCAGGATCACATGAACACAACTTGTGGAGCAGGCTTAATTATGCAAGACGCCATATGCTTCTGGCGCTCTTCTGCTACTTAGTCAATCTTAGTTGAAACTATTTGTAAAATATTTAACCTGCAGCCTAAAAATCAACTTCACTGCAGAAACAAGCTCTTTGTCATAAGGGAAGAGATGAGTTTTAATTTTTAATGCTCTGACAGTAAAGAACTCTCTGAAGATGCTCCACCTCTACAGAAT
Source organism: Baryphthengus martii (assembly GCA_013396935.1). Classification (NCBI taxonomy): domain Eukaryota; kingdom Metazoa; phylum Chordata; class Aves; order Coraciiformes; family Momotidae; genus Baryphthengus; species Baryphthengus martii. The sequence continues at coordinate 23,752 of VWZK01019984.1, forward strand.
TAATTCACCAACTTTTCAGCGATTCTCTCGCCTCTCGGAGGGGCCATTTTCGCAAGGGGTCTTCACACCAGTTCTAGCTCCTGGCACTGTCACAGCTCGCGACCGCGCGACAGATCAGAGCAGTCGAAGCTTACTCCTAATCCCAAGAGCGTTCCCAGCCCCCGTCCTCTTGCCAGAGCTCTTTGGTTTTGCCCTTACCATGGAGTTGATATTGAGCGGTGAACCTGACGGCTGCGTAAAGAGTCCAGACACAGTAGGTAAGGATTTGCGTTTAGGGGAGACCCCGGAGTTCCCGCCGAGATTCCCAGTAGAGGATCTCTTCCGCCGGCCTCGCTTCTTCCCATCCTGCGTGTGTGCTTGGCCACAGTCCAGCCGAGCGCTCGTGGGCAGGGGACTGTGCTTGTTGGAAGGGGATTGTTTTACATGTCCTGTATTAGGAGAGATTGTAAAGATGATTCTTCTCTTGGCCTCGTTCTCAGGATCTGAAAACGCTGCATCAGACTGAAGATCCCCCTTTGTTCCTTCGGCAAACATCTTCTGAGCATCTGCATATTGCAATACCCCTACCAGGCTCTGGGACGTGCCATTTAACCTGGGGCTCGCTGAGTGCTGCTGAGCAGGGGAGTTTTGCCCAGAGTTCCTTGACTGCATCATTAGCAAAGGATGTTGTGGAGTGGAACTCCGAGACCCTACTGAGTTAAAGAGACTCCCAGAGTCGTCCAGAGCTGCCTGATCAACACTATGGTTAAGATGGGCTGGGCTGTTTGTAAGATTTCCATTGACTGCCACGGAGCCAGAAGAGTAAGAAAAACCTGTTGAAAGGGAAAGTATACATCATTGCTCCTGCGGAGTGAGAGATCCACCACGGTGCTAGAGCGCTGCCATGACCGGCGCTGGTCTCGGCTCTACCTGCCTCAGCTCAGCCAGCAGCCGGGGACGACACGGGGGACACTGCAGAGCTGCTTCTACACAGCGCAGTGGAGAACGTGGCTCGGTGTGCCGACGCCACAGGGCAGGGGGCGATGACTTTCGCTACTCTCTTTTGCCAGTTCAGGAAAATTCCTGTGTTATGTACAGAGCTATCCTACGCTCTGCTCAGTTTTTAAATGGAATTCAGGTGTAAGCTTGTTTTGAATTATTACACCTTTTGAAATCAGGGCTCCTCTACTCTCAACTCCTTTCCATCATGAAGGAAACAGACGGCCAAATCTGTTTCCTTCCCCCAAAAAAACAAGGGACTTTGTCACCCATAAAGTTCACACCTCTTTCTCAAAATTAAACAAAAGGCTGTGACTTAAGAAGTGACAGGGGATCTTCAGAGCAATGGTGGCAGAGGAATGCCGTGCGGGAGGAAGCTTAGAAATGGAACTAAGTATTTGTCATGGTTTAGCCTGAGTGGGTTTAGTGCTCCAGTAAGGCCTTGTCTCTGGGCTGTCTAAAAAGGAGTAGAAGGGAACGTGGTGTTGTTTTACCACAAAGGTTTGGGTTTTTTTAATCCTCCATTGGTTTTACAGAAAATTGCAGCCAAGCCCTTCTTTGCAGAACAGATGCTAGGAACAACACAGGCCCCTCGAGGCGGCAAACACGAAGGACAAACGCACTCTGGTGAGGGATCGGCTGTAGAACAGCTTCTGTGTGCTAGAACCTACTTTTCCCGGCCCCCAACATTTCCACATCCTGCACAGCTAAAGGCCACCATCTCAACAGATGAGCGAGTTCAGAAGCAACGTCTGCACTTAGATGTATCCCCACCCGCTCCCGTTTGACCTCCTCCCCACCCAGATACTTGTGCCTTTACAGCTGCTCACGAGGCACCATCGTGACCTGCACCAAGAAATCAATTTTTGCTATTAAAAAAACCTCCACCAGCCTGTAAAATAAAACTCGTGAAGCCCGATCACCAGCTCCTAGCACGGCTACGCACCACTTGGCCGGTTTGCCACATTGTGAAGGGAGAAATTTCTTCGTCCGCGTTGAAGGATTCACAAAAGCAATTATTTATTTACACTGCAAGGTGCTGCAGTTCGGCTAAGGGCACGTGTCAAACCAAAACAGGCACGTGTCTCCAAACATCATCAGCCACGATTCTTTGGTCTCGTTACAAAACACATTTATCTAGCGCTCTACTGCCTGAACAACCTGACAAGAGGCGCTCAGAAAACTCCGAGGCGTGCCCCTGGGGTGCTGTCACCACAAGACAGCACCTTCCCGTAGGTGAGGCCGTTACCTGAGGTAGCCAAAGCCAGTGGCTTGTTTCCAGCAGCATTGCTTACGCCATTATGAGAACTAGCACCAATCTGCTTTTCAAGTGTCGATGAGTCTCTACTCTGGTGAACTGGGCTAGGTGTGCTTCTCTGGGGGGAGAGAAACAGGCATTTTAGTACAGGAAACGTACTCACAAGTCAGCAGTTTAAACACCAGACATTCACATGCATCAGTAGCTCTACTAAAGAAAGCGGCTCTACTTGCTAAACATCCTAGATTTTTGTTTGTTGTAAGAAAAACTTAGCTCAGCGTGTTACGGGACACAAATAAACACGGTGATTAATCATAGCGCAGTAGTATCTAGCTCACAACAGAGACCAGGCAGACAGAGGGAGAAGAAAGTTTATGCTCAGAACAGCATTGCAATCGCCTCAGGCCAAGGTTTCACAGGCAGTCAGGAAGGAAACAAATGGTGGTACCAAGTCCCCCCCAAAACAAGCCCAAACTGACCATGAAACGCGTTCGGCCGCGCTCTCTGCTGCTCTATCTGAGGGGACAGGCAACAAGTGGCGTTTTCCCAACGCAGGGAAACAAGCGTGAAATGGCAGCCTGAATAAATCAGGAGCTGAAGTGAGAGAAGCCACCCAGAGCTAACGATCTCTCTCTCTGAGGACAGACAGCTCCTGCTCAGTGCTGGGCAGACTGGGGGGTTCTGCTACAACCAGGAGTCTTCAGCTGGAAGAACTGGTTCAATGCTCTGAAAGAACTCCAGCCCTCCAGATACAGGATTGTAAGGCGAGCACCTGCGGACGGCTTCTAAATTCAGAGTTCTCCTGGCAAAGCAGCGAACGCTTCGCAGTTCTCCACGGTTACACTTCTGTGACAAATGCTTGTGAGAAAATGGACCAGGTTGTTTTAAACTCCTCTGCTGCTGAGAGCGGCATGGACTCATCAGGATTTCAAAGAGATGGTCCCAAGAGTTCTCTAGGTGCTGTCTGCAGCTACAGAGCAGTCACTGGCACAAGAGCGGCTACAGCCTCAAGGTGCTACTCACGTTCATCCTACACACCTATCTGACAAAGATAAGACAATTCTGAGATGACCAAACTACGGCAGAAGAATTTGTCTCCCAAGACATGCAAGAAGGGAGGAGCTATGAACAAGCTGCCACATTCAATTCTTTGCTTTCACTGCCATAAACTCTCTGACTCTACGTCTCTTCCACCCAGCCAGACATTTCAGACTGGAACACCTCCTCTGAGGAAGGGCTGAGAGCCCTGGGGGTGTTTAGTCTGGAGAAGAGAAGACTGAGAGGGGATCTTATTCATGTTGACAAAACTCTGCAGGTGGGGGTCAAGTAGAAGGGGCCAGGCTCTTGTCAGTGGTGCCCTGGGATAGGATGAGGGGCAATGGGCACAAACTGGAACACAGGAGATTCCACCTCAACTGGAGGAGAAACTTCTTTCCTGTGAGGATGACGGATCTTAGACCAGGATGCCCAGAGAGGTGGTGGAGTGTCTTTCTCTGGAGGCTTTCCAACCCCACCTGGATCTGTTCCTATGTGGCCTGCCCTGGGTAATCCTGCTCTGGTAGGGGGCTAGGACTTGATCCCCAGAGGTCCCTTCCAACCCCTACCATTCTATAATTCCATGATCTTCTGAGGCATGTACTTTCCTGAACCGCCACCGCCCCACAGACACACGAGAGGAAAAAAATCTACCAAACGACTAGAGCCAAAGGACCCATCCCAAGAGCAGCCTCCCCCACCACATCAGACATTCGAGATTAGCAGCCCACTAAGGGTTCTGGGGCACAGCACCCCATTCCTGCCCAGGGCAATTTTAGTTAGGGATGGAAAGTGTTGACAATCCCTTACTCACCACCTTCTCAACACGGCTAGGTAGGACTACGCTGGCCAGAGGGATACTAACAGGGAGTTTATTGGGCTGCACTGTGCTCAGAGGAATACTGATAGGTAGGCTGGTGATAGTTTCTCCATTACTCACAGAGGTTCTCTCTCTCAAAACCTGGAAGCGCAAAAGAGAAAATAACGTCCTTAACCACGTGCTATTACTGAAAAGATTTTTTTTAATGGCAACTTCCTAATTTATAATTTGCATCCCCTCCCCTGTTGTTTTGGGTTTTTTTAAAGAATTACACAACAAAAAGTGATGACTATGCAGCAAAGACAGGGCATGCACAGAGCAGCTTTGTTAGGAACACCAGTCTGCGGGGACAGTGACATCCAGCTGTATAGAAATAGGTACATTAAAGCTACAGCTGGCCCCAAGCCTAAGGAAACGCCTTCAGCACGCTCGTTTCTAGTGTCTTTGTCAGAGCTCTGTGACAGTGCCCATCTCATAGAATTCGTATCTTGAGGCCCTTGGTAGACAGAAGATGGAGCAGCAAGAAATATTTATGGTTACCTCCTGTTGGAGGGCATCTGCTTGCTCTGAAACGAGCACCAATGTGATCCATGTCTGGACCAATTATATGGCAATTTTTTGGTTATTTTTATTTTTTTTACTATGAAGGAGTCTACTTTTCAAGTCTAAGTAGCCAGGCATCGGACCAAAGAGAAGTCCTACTGCATTACTGGTGCAGTTCATATGCAAACCAGTAACTTAGAGGCAGGTATGACTTTCATGAGCACAGCATTCTCTCCCTCTAGCCAGTTCCTTTATATTGTATCACACCTGCTGTGTTTCAGGTTATTTTCCAAGCCAAGCTGGCCATAGAAAGGCCCAGGCTAACATTCCCTAGTTGGGCCAATTTTTGCCTTGCTTTCCCAGGTGAGCACAGGCTGATCTCTTACCTTCTCTCCTGCAATCGGTAAGGCCGCTGGGGAAGAGGGCCGAGTTTCCTGAGGACTCAGCTTTATGCCATTTGAAATACCAGGGTTTGGATATGTAAGGCCATTCTCTTTGACATGGTCAGCTCTGGAACAGAGATGTACAACTGTTAGAATACAAAGAGTAAAGATTTCTCTTTTTGTAAAGGATTCCTGAACCAAACTGAGGATTTCTGCACCCTGTGCCTCCTTAGTTACCCATCAGCTGGCACCGCTGCTGCTCTTGAAACAAAAGCAGTTGGGTGTGCACACGTCGGGTGCATCAGGAAGTGTGTCCAGCAGGTTGAAGGAGGTTCTCCTTCCTCTCTACCCTGCCCTAGTGAGACCACAACTGGAATACTGTGTCCAGTGCTGCGCTCCCCAGTTCAAGAGGGACAGGGAAATACTGGAAAGAGAACAGCAGAGAGTTATGAAGATGATGAAGGGACTGGAACATCTCTTGTGAGGAAAAGCTGAGAGAACTGGGGGTGTTCAGTCTGGAGAAGAGAAGACTGAGAGGGGATCTTATTCATGTTGACAAAACTCTGCAAGTGGGGGTCAAGTAGAAGGGGCCAGGCTCTTGTCAGTGGTGCCCTGGGATAGGATGAGGGGCAATGGGCACAAACTGGAACTCGGGAAGTTCCACCTCAACTGGAGGAAAAGTTTCCTTCTTGTGAGGGTGACAGAGCCTGGCCCAGGCTGCCCAGAGAAGTGGTGGCATCTCCTTCTCTGGAGACTTTCCAACGCCCCCTGGATCTGTTGCTGTGTGGCCTGCCCTGGGGGATCCAGTTCTGGCAGGGGGGTTGGACTCGATCTCCACAGGCCCCTCCCAACCTCTACCATTCTATGATTCCATCAACACTTTTAAAGTGCATAAATCTCCAAACCATATTTTTTCCACAACCTAAATAAATCATTGCTATTAAAACAAGCAATTACCCTCCCACCCTTCCCATCCTAGGAAAGCATCACTCTCACCTCTGCATCTCATTAGTCTGGACTTTTCCATTGACTCCGTGGTCTTGATTCAAGTGTCTCCGTAGTGCTATTTTTGCTGGGGAAAACCTGGTATAGTCGGGTAAGGACAAGCTCGTCACCTTGTCTGTCTTCTGCCTGCTGCTGTGGTTCGGGGTACAGGGAACAATGTCTTGGTCCAGGTGAGAGGTCGTGTACTGCGGGGTGTTCTGCTTGGATGAGGGCCGGCTAAAGGTGTTATGGATTTCGTAGGGAGCAGCATGGCCGTTCATGGACAGTTCGGGGCTCATGCCGTTGATGTGGGGCATAGGAAACTTAGGGCATTCGAGCTCCAGCTGGAACCTGCCGTGATCAGCCTCAGGATCACGGCTCAGATGGTTTTTATTGCGTAGCTGTACGGACAGTGACTCATCAGATGGTGTGTATGATTTCAGCTGCATGAGCTCCTGCTGTCTTTGACTTTTCTCAAGCTCCACAATGCTGATCTTTAAGCGAAGAAGAGGGCAACAATTAAAAACCACACTTAATTCTATCACCTTACGGAGTTCTGCCTCAATATGCTCCTCGGGACAAGTGGCCCCATTTGTGGGAATGACGCAGAGCAACTGACCCAAAATTCGAGAAAACAAATTTCAACAGACTCTTAGAAAGAACTTTTCATAGCTGAAAAGCAATCATAAAATATGAGCTTGGAGTAACTCAATACTGCCAGTCACTGAACGAAACAGTCGCTCTGTGTCAAGGTATCCAGCAAAAGGCTGGATTAGCTCTAGAGCTCATCTCACAGGGAAAGAAAAGCTCTGTAGACACAGGAATTTAATCTCTTTTCACTACGGCAGTGACATTCTGTGGGAACCAACTCCTGAGTTGAGACATTAGAGCACACACGCAAACAAGCAGGACCTTTCTTTTCATCAGGTCATGCCTTTTAATTACATGTAGTGGTAAACCATGATTCCTTCTTCCATAGCATCACCAAGGAATCAGGTCATAGTCCTGTAAAAGTTACCCGCATCCTTATTCTTCAAGTTTACTATAATCCTCTAATAGACTCATCTTGGGAAGGCAGGGGGGAAATAAAAGAAGAAAAACAAAAAAGAAGGAAGGAAAGGAAGNCAAGGAAGGCAAGGAAGGCAAGGAAGGCAAGGAAGGCAAGGAAGGCAAGGAAGGCAAGGAAGGCAAGGAAGGAAGGAAGAAAGAAAGAAGGAAGGAAAGAAAGAAAGAAAAGAAAAGCCACCATCTACTTTATCCTGTAACATCCTATTTAGCCAAATACTCTTAACTGGCCCATTGCCCAAGAGCAATGAGTCACCAAGTTGGTGACTCTAGATTTGTTTCTTGCTCTCTACCTGCAATTCCAAACAATGCTTTTGTTTCTCAGAAATCTGGTTCTTCAACGCCTGTTTCTCTTTCAGCAAGTTCTCCAGTGACAATGTTGACCAATCCAGCTTCAGTTCTTCACATCGTGCCTTAAGCTGCAAAGACATTGGGTAAACAGATCAAAAGACAACTTCCACCACTTCCCGCCGCCCGAGGTGCAAGCTCAAAGCCATCCACTTGGGAGGTGCATATAAGCAAAAAGCTTCCGAAAACTCCTCTCAGCTTAAGCCAAATGCCAGCAAAATGGTCCTGTGGTCCCCACAGAACGTGACAGGAGGACGCCTGGTGCTTTCTAAGAGGAGTGTTATCACCCACCCTCCCTAACCACTTCCACGTCTCGATTTCCCCCTCGCCTACCTTAACAGTCTGAGTTACTGAGATGAACACAAGACTTGCAAGTGCCACACAGCAAGCTCTGTGTGAACTTCTTGGCCAGTAAGATCCAGATTCAGTGACAAGCACACAGAGAGGTGCAGAGCTGTTTATGGGACAAAGCTGAGGCCAGAGCCAGCTGTCACCTCAGCTTTTGGTTATCAGGTCAAGTAAAAGGACCACCTGCATCCTTTCCTCCATCGTCCTCCATCATCATCCAGAGCAGCAGGAGGATTTTTCATTCCTTGACACTGAAGACAGGGGCAGCCCTGGACTCATGACCTGTCCTCCTTAAATAACTTACAGCCCCCTGCCACTCAGACCCAAGTGTTGTACACACCAGCTGCAAGCTCTGGTTCCTGAGTTCGCTGTTATCCTTCTCCAGCTGTTTGGTCTGTTCTTTCAGTTGCTGGTTGTGAGCAGAGATTTCCTTCTGAGCTTGAATCAGGTCATTGTACGTTAGAGCTTTAACTCCCAACTAGAAGATGAAGAGTGAGAAGAAAAGAGCTCATTCAGTAAGGTCCTGACCCCCTAATTCCAGACAACTGCCACATTCAAAAGAGACACCGAGGAGATCTGCAGAACTTCTGGAGCCCACAAGAAGCCCCCCAGCATTCTTCAAGACACTTTGTCATTGCTACAGGAGCAATGGACAAAAGTAAGGACCAACGTACCTCACTCAGAGCTGCTGTTCCAGCAGTTCCACTTTAAAACTGGCCTTGAGTTTCTTGCCAGCCCAAAGAACACTATTTTTGTAGAGTCACCACATTCCCTTCTGTGCTTCTGAATTTGCATTGGCAACACGGGGTTTGTTCACCCAGCAGGGGCTGTGTCCTTTACTAAAATACCACTCTGTCTGTGGTCTGTCACCCCCTCCCCTCTTGGGCACGTGACGATTTCAACAATGAAGATAAAACATAACCAAGGAATGACAGAGATTCCACGTTATTTAGCAGGATCTGCTGCAAAACAGAGGCTGAAGACCTGAGCCTACTCTGGTCTTACTTAAATCTACCAGAAAAGTTTGCATGCAGATGACTAACAAACATCCACTTTCCCCGCATCAGGGCTACCTCATCAAGTTTCTGCTGAAAAAGACGTTTGATTTCCTCTTTCTGTGCCTGGCAGTGGGTGAATAACTGCTGTGCTGTCCCCAGTAACTGAGCGTTCTTTTCCTGGAAGAGGGAAGAGTGAGAAAATACACTTTTAGCACCAACTGCAACAGGGTCCGTATAACGATTTTTACTCCTAGTTTGTATAGCAAGTTGGGAGCAAATCTGAGGAGGGGAGATGCAGGAGGGAATCTAGCTCTGTCTCAGACTTCTCTGAGCCTGTATTTGGTAGTGTTCAACATGTGGTGAAGTTAAAGAGCTGAAAAGAGCTTTTAAGTATTTTTTGTTTGTGCTCTGTTAAAATATAATCAGGACAGTCTTCAAAATTAATTTTTATCCTCCTAGGGCATTGTAAGGAAGTAGTAATAATCACATCCTACAGAACAGAAATAGAACTGGAAAAGATTATCCATATGAAAGCTGTTACTAAACTGGGAACAGAATCTAAATCTCCAGAGTCCCGGTTCAGAGCTGTCCTACACAATGCTCATGGAGGACATGAAGTAAATGGAAACACACTGGGAGGGAGAGGTAGGAAAAAAGTCCTAAATAAGCCGAACCACTTGGACTTCCAATGTCAAAATTACTTCAGTGGGCCCCCCAACCTTTCCACTTGCCGAACATTTCCTGCTCATATCATTCCTTAACTGGATACTGGCTCACTCAGTTCACGGCCGTCTGCTACGTGAGCGGCAAAGGGCGAGGACAGGACGAGCTGAAGAGCGTCAGTTACTCCAATTTAATGAGGAGTGTGGCAAGAAGAGCGAGCTCTGGAGACTACACTTTTCTCCAACTTTTGCTGTGGAGGCGAAATAGGAATTGTGCAAAAACTGAGGCAGCACTTCAGCTAAAGTGGAGGACCGGCCTGGTCGATGAGGGAAGAGCTGTGGACATTGTCTATCTGGACTTTAGTGAGGCCTTTGACACTGTCTCCCACAGCATTCTCCTTTAGAAACTTATGGTGCAAGGCTTGGACAATCACACCCTGTGCTGGATAAAAAACTGGCTGGATGGCCAGGCCAAAGGAGTGGGAGTGACTGGAGCTAAACCTGGCGGGCACCCGGTCACAAGTGGTGTTCCCCAGGGCTCAGGACTGGGGCCTGTTCTCTTTAATCTCTTTATTAGTGATCTGGATGAAGGAATCGAGGGCCCCTTCAGTAAATTTGCAGAAGACACCAAGCTAGGTGGCTGTGTTGATCTGCTTGACAGTAGGGAGGCTTTACAGCGGGACCTAGAGAGGTTAGATCATTGNGGACACAGAAGTGCTGGAGCGTGGCCAGACAAGGACAACGAGGCTCGTGAAGGGTCTAGAGCACAAGTCCTACGAGAAGCGGCTGAGGGAGCTGGGGTTGTTCAGTCTGGAGAAGAGGAGGCTGAGGGGAGACCTTCTCACTCTCGACAACTCCCTGAAAGGGGGTTGGAGCAAGGAGGGGGCAGCCTCTTCTACCTGGTGGCTGTGACAGGATCAGAGGGAATGGCTGCAAGCTGTGCCAGGGGAGGGTTAGACTGGACAGTAGGAAACATTTCTTCACTGAAAGGGTCATCAAACATTGGAATAGTTTGCCCAGGACAGTGGTGGAGTCACCATCCCTGGAGGGATTTAAACAGAGTGTAGAGCTGGTGCTGAGGGACATGGTTTAGTGGTGAGCTTGCAGGGTTTGGTCGAAGATTGGACTAGATCATCTTGAAGGTCTCTTCCAACCAAAGACAACCTGTGATTCTGTGACAAGGGCCAAAAGCACCTTGCTCTGCCAAGCAGCAGAGCAGCAGCGCTGGCAAGTTCCACGTGTGCGAGGAAACACAGGTCCTGGCAACCAGCTCTTGTTGCCTCTCACGCCAACGGCCAGGGAAACGATTGAGTCACTGCAATGCTACATGGCCTGCTAGAGGTGATATTGAAAAAATCATCCCTGCTTTGAACGCCAGTCATTTCACCCAGCTTTTCCAAGCAGTGGAGGAGCTGACAGCTCCATCTAAGGGTAATCTGGTGAACTAGCAGCTCACAGCACCTTGTTTATTTTAAAATCCTATTACAGAAACGTTTCACTTCTACTTGAAAGACCTTCATGTGAGAGGGAGTTATTAAATAGACTGTACAACAGCACCTCATCCAGCAAAGTCCTGCTTCTGCCCTGGTGGAGTTTAACTTGCCACGCTCTGTGTAACACTTCATTAAAAAAAAAAGACGTTTTCATACCAAATTCTTCATTTCAATGTCTTCAAGTATAAAACAGTTGTCAGGACCGAGATGAAGCGATTACTTTCCCAGATCCTCAACTTATACTTTCGGTGTAGGGCACAATATTTGCACACTAGCATTTCTCATGCTATTTTCTGTGCAGAGAAATTAGTGAACTTTATGCTGACTTTCCTGACAAGTACAGAACAAGCAGAAAATACGCTGCTCAAGGTAAAAAGGTGACAATTCGAAGTGCTGTTCGACTGTGAGAACAAATGGAAACAGCCACAGAAGAAAGGTTTGTATGAAAATCGGCATCAACCAATTCTCAGTAACAAAGAAGGTGGCACAAGTTAGCCTCTCTCATCTGGAAAAAGAGTTCCTGTTACGGAAAACCTCCAAAACAACGCTACGGCTTTAGGCTGACACAGTCACAAAGGCCACAGAGCAAGGGAAAGCTTCCGTGAGGGCTACCAAAAGCTGGAATTGGCCTGAAGTTAAAGATGATGGTTGAGTTGCATGGAGAAGGGTTCCTTCACAGAAGTAGCAGGACACTCTCTCTCATCTGGGCTAATTTATAAAGCAATTAAACGATTGAGGTAAAGCACTAGAAGAAGAAAAGATGTTTAGCTGGTAAATCTTCTCCCTCTGCTGGGGAGATGGCTTCATAGCAGAGAAAACCACCACATTTCCCAGCTGCAGGGTTTTTTTGCCTTTCCATGTGTTTCAACCTACGACTTGGTAAATTTGCACTGTGCAATCTTAATGTGTTAAGATTCTGTATCCTTAATATCTATATTAAGGATGCTTTATTAAGTCTCAAGTCAGTGATGGCAGTTTGGTTCTTTTAATTCCACGCTTCAATCTGTTACAAGTTTAAAGAGCCATCCTGACGCTGCAGTACTCAAGTCATTTAAAGCATCCCAACAGTGGGAAAAGAATAGATGTCAAAACGCAGGAAACTCAGCTCCAAGGAATTGGTATCTTTTGTGTTTCTGTTGCCACAATCTGTAGCTAGATTAAGCACAATTTAATTATCTAAAAGCAGCTCACGGGGAAGGCTCTCGAAGCGGAGGGGCTGTATTTGGGCAGTGCTGGAGGGGTTGACCACCACTGACCATCACGAGCAGCCAACCCCAGATAGGAGCACAGGACAGAACTCAGGACACCAGCTCCCTGCTCAGCTGTCACATCAAAATGGAGAAAAACAGAGATGCTGAAGTCTTGGGGGTGGGGAGAGAGCACCAGAGGGAAGAGGGGAGGTTCCCCTCTCCCCATTTGCAGATGGGCAATTTAAGCACATAAAGACTGACTGAGTTCCCAATAAAATCCCCAGGTACAGTCCTTCAGGCTGAGCATTACTCTGGTGGAGTCTTTATAATGGGCCTGGTGCAGCACTTGTGTGACACGCACACGATCCTCATCTTCCAGCACGGAGGGCGGGGCACAGCTCAGCTAGCCTGGCAATTTTGTTTAAAAATGTTAAAAGTGAAACCTACCTTTTCCTGCTCCAGTAACTGTTGCAGATTTGCTTTATACTGAGGAGTTTTCATGTACGCCATGAACTGCATGTACTGGATCTTAAAAGAGTCTGCAAAATAAATAACGAGAGGATGCATTTCAAGTGAGAGGAAGTGCAACGCTCCTATTTATTTATCCTGATTTGCTCCCCTGACACCTCTCCTCGCTTTGCTCTCTCTCGTTTTTCATTTGGGCTGTAAGTCAGAACAAGCCATTAAAGATCAATTCAGAACATGCTAAAAACCCATCTTCTGCTGCAAGCTGAACTCTTGGATCCATTAGCTACTTAGAATAGGTACCCCCATGGAAGTCATGGCAACGCTTTCAAAACCACAGAGAAAGATGATGGGTGCTAATGGTGTGTTTGCCTGATGAAAGAGGAGTTGAGCAGCTTTTAACGCACTGGAAGTAGAAACAATAGAAGAGATTAGAGCTGTAACAGCCCGGAGCCAGCCCTGAGCTCCCAGCACTCCTCCTCTCCCAGCTCACAAAACAAGGCAAGCTGCAGCCCCCCCTGCCTCCACACACACCCCCCCCTGCCTCCACACACACACACACACACACACACACACACACCCCCTGCCTCCACACACACCCAGATGACAAACTCTACACCCACATTTACTCTGCCCTCCAGAGAGCACTTGCTTCTCATTGTCCTTCCATCTCCAGTCTCCAGTTGCACAACGAACCTTCCTTCTCCCCAGCCCTCACCACTGGGGCCCTCTCACCATCAAGCCAACAATTAAGTCCGGTCTGCTGCAAACGCAGGCAGCCAAACACGGACTAGAGGGTGTAGACTTTTGCAGCAAGGTTTACTCCAGACAAACGTCGTTCTCCCACTCCCTCCACTGCCCCCGACAGGAAAGGTCCCTCTAAATCTCTTTTTCCCTCTTCTCAGTAAGAGATCGGTCGTAACTGTGAGACGTAACAGAAAGCAGCAGTTAAGGACATCACAGATGCCCTAGGTCACTACATAGACAGGAACCTTACATTAGATTCCCAGATGATCCTTGACTGACTCACATCCAATGCCAGAGGCCAGAAACTGTTGAGGGGGAGGAAGCAGAAGACCCAAAAAGCCACCCTTCGTTTTCTCCTTACATCTGTTGCACATGAAGTCTCCTTTCCAGCCACATCACTTTTGTGATCTCAAAAAAACTCAAGACAGCTCCTCATTTATTTTTCTCGAAAGTTTTTTTTGCAGAGAAAATGGAGTGGTGTTCCCCAAGACTGAATCATTTAAGAATAAGGAACGGTTTCATTTAAAATGAAGCTATTTCTGACCAGCCATTTCCATTTAAAGTTAATTTTGCATTCCTGCTAACCTCAAGCTTATTTCCTTTTGTGCCAAATGAGAGCTGAAACAATGTCCAAAAAAAAAAAATGCAGACCAAGACATAAACTTCAGCAGAAAGCAAGAGAAGAGACCTCGTGGTGATGCCAACAGAAGTGGAGCAGGCAGGGGAAGATGGGGAAGAAACTCTCTCCCTCTTCTGATCAATATTCAGTTTTCTTACTAAACATTCAGAAAGCTCAGCGAGTAGAGGTTCCTGTGCCCAAGGCAGCAGCCTTACCTAGCAGCTTCTGTAGTGCGGGGGGGGTCGGTGACACCAGTAGCTGGTTGGATGAATGCCGTTGCACTTTAGGAGGTAGTTGGTAATATGGACTATGAGGTGACTTGTATGCATCTAAAGAGAGACACAAAGAGAACCTTGCAGGTGATCACAGTCGGTGTTTCCGGCAAGTCCAGCAGCTGCACCACCGGACATCCCGGCGTTTACAGTGTGAGATCCAGGAACGGAGCTAAATCAACACGCTGTAACAAACCAGTTGGAAGGACACCTACAGTTTAGCCTCAGAACAGTAGGAGCAGAGACAAACTCTCACCACAGCTCAGCCCCATCTTCTGGCCGAGTACCTACAGACAAGTTCAACCCCCATTTCCTCACAGGAGCACAGCACCATCTCCAGAGGAGCTTGGCTTTGGTGGCAAGGGGGAAGTTCTGACACAAAACCAAACAAAACCTAGCAGTAAAGGAAAAATGACCTCCAAGCACACATCCAGAGCCTCAGATACCTCTCCAGGCTCAGGTGACAGGGGGAGGTTTCTCCTACTGCCAGCCTTGAACTCACCCTGAGGAGAGGATGAAGATGTCTGTGACACGGTTTGAGCATGCAGAAGTTCTAGTGCGGTCTGGTTCTTCTTGGTCTTGCGCTCTGTATTCGCAGTGTTCATTTTCTTGGGACGTCCTCGTTTCCTGCCTGCCATTTTCCTGCCTTTTTTACTCAGTTTTTTCTTCCGGGCTTTGGAGGGAGATGGCTTTTTAACAGAATTCGTTGCAGCCTTTTCTTCTTCAGCACCAGAATCCTAAGAGATTTTTAAAAGCCAAAAAGCTCTTTAGTTATTTCCGGTTACATAAGCCGCAATCCTTTGAAGCAACCATTAATAACTTTAATGATTTTATGAAAGCAAACTGATGCACTGTAGTTAAATAAACTCCCAGTGAAGTAGACTTGCTTGGGATAAGAGCTGCCCCCAAAAGCCAAGGTGCTGTGCTCATTGTGTTCTGGACTTACTCATTACAGAAAAGGAAATCCGTAACTGTTGTCTAAAAAAGCTGATTATTCACCCTGTACTGACTGTATCCTTCAGCTGAATATCACCAAACAGTCTAAGTGCATTCAATACTTTATATTTTTGTCCCTCCGTTTCTAACAGTATCGTGCAACGAGAAAGGAAAGGAGTCTTTGCAGAATTGACTCAGGAGACTTTTGAGCTCCATTCAATGGGTTCTACTCGAGGAAAGTTCTGCAAGCGGGTGCAGAAGGTAAGCAAGGGTGGACAACCAACTATCCTATTCACTTTGCAACACATTTTTTTTCCAGAATTAGTGGTGCAGTTCCCGAGTGTAGCTTTTATTAAGTCGTTCCATCTTATTTCTGTCCACAGCAACAGCTATGCCAGTTCCCATGCTCAGAACACAGTCGGTCTTCCCGCAGAACCAGGCTCCTCCTGACACATAGCAGGAGTTCGGCAACAGCTAAAGAGAAAATACATTGAAATTACAAAAATAAAGGATGCTCACCTTGTTTTCTTGAACCTTCGTCGGAGTAGTTGTGTTGCTCTTATTTTCTCTTTGTTGACGCCGTCTAGCTGCCTCTTGTTCCTCCTGCATAAATGTTTTCAAAGCTTTAATGATATGCTCATATATTTATCATTTTTTAATACAAACACACACTGTTTCCCAGCCTAGTCTTCCACAAGAGTTAGGTGTAAATATTCTTACCATACAATGCCGAAATAAATTTTCACCCTGCCTCAGGCAACACTCCGTAGGAAAAGGAGGTCATTTGCACCGAATTACCTACCACAGTGGGTTTCAAATATGCAGCCACAGGGCAGTGGAAATTAAGCCCCAGTCTCTTCCCTTATTCTGTCCCTTCCAATCCCACTCCCCAGATCACACACCGCTGATTTGGGATTGTTTATCTTTTTTTAAATTATTATATATTTCAACAGTTTTACCTACCCCCAACATTTCACGTGTTGATACATCACTTTAAAAACCTTACAAGACTTAAAATGGCAAAGCCATTAATCAGCATCCAATTCAACTTTAGCCAAGAGGAGACTAAAAGATAAAAGCAGCGGCTTCTAAGGTTGATTTTCTACTAGGCAGCAAGGGCAGGAAATTTCAGAGCTCACTCAAAGCCTTTCTTGCACCTTCCAGGTGAGGTTTAATTTGCATAAGAATTCTGGCAATTCCAACCCCTCTGCCATTTAAGCAAGTTATCAGCCACAGCATATGGCACTGGAACTGCCTCACCATTAAAAGCCAGAAGTTCAGAGGTACAAGGATGCCACCCGGCATTTTTTCTTACGACTCTGAGAAGTCTTTTTTTTGGTTGTTGTTCCCAAGTCTGACTTCAGCAACCTGGAATAAGCCAGTCTCAAAGCTACCATTAGTCCCTTTTCAACACTTACTAAATAAGCGAGTCAATCTGAAGACAAACGTCCACCTGAAGTTTGAAATTCAGTGGCCTCTCACTTCATTGCCTTACTGGGAATACCAGTCCCATTGGTTATTTCAGACTAATACAGCCCAGCACAGGCTCCAAAATCCTCTGGCATTTTAATTCCACGGGCAGTAACACGGCCTGAGGCAACTGACAACACATTTCATGTCTCAAATAGCATGTCCCTGAAGTAACATCTCTGAGCACTCTCCAGCTTCATTTCCCTGCAGCTGAACACCGGGACCGATTCAAGCGACCGTTTCCTTCTTCAGCCTCAGCGCTTAATGGAGGGAGAGCTCTTTATAGACCTCCCAGCGCAAGGGAAAAAGACCTTGTGGCTGCCCCATTAATCCTCTATTAGAAAGCTCTTGAACATGATTGTATTAGTGCTTGATGGCTTATGATGCTTCACTTCAATCAGCTCCACGCCCATGTTCCTTGCTTGTCAAGAAAAATTTCATTTTCTATCAGTTCTGTACATCTTCAACAAATGACTGAATTCCTCAAAGTGCCTGCTCCGTTATTATCAGCTTTCTACAGAAAATGACTGAAACTTACCCTGAGTTTTGGATTTTTGAGACTAGAAAAGTAGTTTTCAAGCTGAAAAATAAAAAGAGAAGATAGTTGTTTTCAAAGCCACAACAGATGAATACATAAGAACAAAATATTATCACAGAACGGTCTGGGCTGGACGGGACCTTAAAGATCATCTAGTTTAGCTTAAGACTAATGCAGACCTGCATTCATTCTGATCAGTTTTCTTCTAATAAGCTACATCAAGAAGCCATTTATATCCATTCTTTGGAGCAACACAGACACATTGATTGGCAGGACAGCATCCCAACCTCAACTTCACCGCTGCCCACCCTTGTTTTAAAGCTCTGGGTCATCTGTCTCCACTGAGTAGGTTATTTTCAACGAAGCTACTTCACTCTTGTGCTCCACTAAAATATTTATCTGCACTCGAGCGTGTTCTTTAACAGAACCATTATTACACTAAAGCAGGCTTAAAATTTTAAATTTCTACAGGGTTGTTTCTGTTTCCTTTAACTGAAAAAACCCAGTGGATGCATCAGCATCGCTATGGAGCCTTGGCTGGTTCCACAGCAACTGAAAGTTCAATCGAAATTGAGATTTACTGCTTGAATACGATAGAATGAAATGCTCTGTACAGCACAAAGCGACCTGAAGAATTCCAGACCCACCAGTCTTTACTCGGTGGGGAAGCTATAGCACAAGAACCCTGCAGAGCGGCACGGTGTGGGGCATGAGAAGGAATTATACTGGTAAATCCATGCACCTTCCCCGAGTTCAGAGACTGCCACAGACACTGTTTGTGCAACTGAAGCCTCTGGAGGCTGAGCCACGCGGTGTGATCTGCGCACTCAGCCAGGCTGCACGGGTAACGGGGGAAGCCCACCCCTTCCAGTTAGCTGGGCTACAAGCCTGGAAATAGGCAAATGAATATGAAATCAATTCCCAAGAATCACAGAATCACACAATGTCAGGGGCTGGAAGGGACCTCAAAAGATCAGAGTCCAATCCCCCTGCCGGAGCAGGATCACCTAGAGTAGGTCACACAGGAAAGGATCCAAGCGGGTTTTGAATGTCTCCAGAGAAGGAGATTCCACAAGAAACTCCACAAGAACAAGAAACTGAAGTTGTCACGTTGACTCCTGGGCATATAAAGCAGCCAGAGGTTGTACTGGCCCGTGGTTATACTCACTATGGTTCGGTCAATAGTATGTAGGTAGTAAGAAACTGGTTTCCCGGTCCATGACACAGACCCTTTCAGTGGTGACAGCTCCACAACTCTCATTATAGTGCCAATATCTAAAAGAAGAAAAGTCAAGTTAGGGAACCAAACCTCGCTCCGTTTGCTGCTCAGCTCTACTCTGCTGGAACTAGCCAAGCAACAGCAAAGGCATTTCCAAAACCCAAAGTTCAACGTTTGTATTCAGAAAGCAACGTGCCAGAAGCCAGCGCACCCACAGCCCAGCGACAACACATCTGTAGTAACGGGCAGGATTTAATTAGACAGGGCCAGTAACAGAACGTCGGTAGAGCCAACCCCTGCAAACTGTGACTGCACTATATTTGGACTGGGGACAAACATGTTTTGTATTTGCTTTCTTGCCTATATTTGTTTTGTTCCCTAAAATTAATAGGTATGGGATGTGTCTAAGCATTTCCATAACCACTGAACACTGAGCGAGCGGCATGACTGCAGAAGAAATTAAGGCACGCTTCTAATTCAATAAAAAATTACCCAGAAGAATCAAAAAACAAGGTTTAGGACTCAGTAACTTCAACCACTATTTTAACCGCATTTTAATACTTGTTTTGGTTTGTCCCAACTCTTTCCACATTTCCATTTCTTTTTTCCAGATGGAACTGCTAAGGACTAAAACAGCGTTAAGAAAAAAGTTTGCCTGCTTCTTAAAGCTTTCTCTTTTCCACTCTATTTTTAAAACTATTTAGCTGTTCATACTTTGGATCTAAACATTAGACAGAGAAGCCATGTGACTCAAATCATAGGCAGGAAAAAAGAAAAAAAGAACAAAAAAGCAGCTGAATAAACGTATTATGAAAACCGTTATAGTGCAGAAGTATAAAGCCAGCACAGCAAAGCGGAATCACCTTCTCCGTGTCTGAAGGGTATCGGTCACATATGATGCCATGAGCTCTAAGCTGCTGACATTTCCCTGGAAATGTCACTTAGAAGAGGCCATTGAGACCAGAAGGAGCTCCAGGCCCAGCACATCCCACTCATGTTCGTTTGATACTGGTATTTCCCAAGGACACTTCAGTCACAGATTGGGATTAAGACCTAAAACCAATTCCCACAATTTTCCCCTCTCGGTTTGTAGCATTCAAAGCTCATTTCTTTCCAGAACCTCTTCTTTGAATCCCTGGAAGAGTTTCCTACTAGTGGAATCTGTTATCTACTCTGACACTAAGCAACCTCATTCACCCAAATCTTAATTAGCTCTCTCTGTATAATTTTAACATCAATATTCACATTAACAATGAAATAACAGTTGATATATAAAACTTGAGCAATTGTAGGAAACATTCCCAATGAATCTGCACTGGGGTGAATGCTGAAACAGCATAAGGAACTGGCCCAGCTGACAGTCATAATCAAGGCTTTTATTAGGTGAAAAAAAGTCGTGCACATTGGCCCCTTTGCCTCCCCACCCCATTTTTAATAAGGGCAGCCTCCCAAACCTAGTAAAGAGAGAGATAAGAAAATGGTCAGAAGCCAGGAAAGAAAAGGCTTGAGGCCAAAAAAAAAAGTATTTACACAGGCAGGTCTCCTAATGGAAACCTCAGAAATGCCTTCTTACATTTCACCTAGTTCAAGAGTGCTGTAAAAAAGGTACTGGGCTTTACTTAGGGACTCTTTGTCTTATTAGCAAACTGACAAACTGATCCCAGCTCTCTGGAGGTTTGAGGATTTCCAGCACTACTATTCTGCCTTTTATTTCCAAGTGCATGTCTACAAAGCCAGGACCCACTGGTTAATAAGGATCCAAACAATCAGATGCCCCAGGAAAGAGGATCAAACAGGAAGGAAAAGGGCAGCTTTGGGTGTCCGATGCACGAGGACATTCACAACAGTTCAAGCTTAGCACAAATAACTCCCGATGGCGCTATTTCAGGGAAATGCCTTAATGACACGCTTCAAATTACTGTTCTTGAAAAGCACTTTACCAGGAGTGTCAGGCCAAAACCAGGAAACACAGCTGGAGATTTGCAACTCAGGACGTTACTGGCTGTGTTTGCACAAGGAGGGGAATGAGGCGCTGTTAAAATTTAGGGAGTGTTCTGCACGGGACGCAGTAAATACGTGCAAGACCCAGCTTGGATCGTTCTTTTGCTTGAGAAATTCCAATAATAAAAATTGAATAAAAAGGTCAGAAGCGAACCCAACGACACAGGGTGTTGGTAATCTCAAAACCTCATTAACCTGCGCCTCAAAGGACAACGGTGACAAACATCAAGTCTACTACCTTCGGAAGAGAAGGAAAACCACAAAACTTTGTTGGCGAGAAACCAAGACGCGGCAACTGGGCATTGATGGGATAGGTCTGTTTGGTCCACTTACAGCACAGGAGACAAGGCAAGGTTGAACATTTCAGCTTCCAAACCTCCCAGATTCTGGCTGGTGGGATTTACCTGCTCACACTGAGCTACAGTACAAGGAACTCACACACAAGTTACTCACTGCAGCTTCTCTGCAGTTAAAGAAATTAATCACACCCTTGAAACGCCTTCTTTCTCTTCAGCTATAAAAGATGCCCAGCCAGGGAAACATTGACATTATTGACATCTGAACACAGCAGGATGAACCCCATAAAAAGTGTCTGCTCCTTCCAGCGTTGGGCGGATGTTTTGTGTGTGTTTGAGTTTAAATACACGTCACTTTGGCACATATGCTACAAACAGTCCAAAGGCATTTTTCTACTTACTGAACAACTCTTTAAAGAGGAACAAAACCCTGCTACAGACAAGTTCAGATAAGGAAAACACCGTAACTGTAATGGACAATAAAAAAGGGCAGTCATACCGCTCAAGTTTCGACTGTTAATTCTAAAATTCAGAGGTGCAAAAGGTTTTGAGGACACAATTCTCCCACCTGGAAAAAACAAAACAAAACAAAAACGTAGTCAGCCACCATCGTTTCTTCTCAAAATTACTACTTATTAAATATAACCCAGCACAGAGCCCTCAAGAGCCGCCCTAATAAAACTACCGCTTGTCTATCATTAAAAAAACAATTAAATTAAATAAATTACTTAACGGTCATTCTGATAGCATTCAAGAAAGTCAACGTATTAGTCTTGTTGGCGACTTAGTGTATTAGTCTTGAGGTGACACCTGAAGAATCACTTGAAAATGACAGCTCTTAAAATACTTCCCAAAAAAGAGCAGATGAATTCTCAGTGGTAATCTCTAGAAATTTCAATTAGGAACTGGGCTATCTCATTCCTAGTGCCTGTTTTACACCAGCCCCCAAAGCCCTTTGATTTAAAAGAACACTAATCTCCATTTCACAGCTATTTGTGGCCATTCAGCCCAAGGCACAGAGCCCAGCACTTTCTGGTGCTAAGGCTTCTTCATTTTGTAAAGAGCACTTGACCTTTCCCCGCCTCCTGTCAAGCCACCACTAAGTAGAAGTTTTAAAAATTAAATTAAAAAAAAATCAACTGCAAAAATTAAAGACAACGGCTTCAGTTTGGGAGTTTTATGGTTTGCAACAGAGCCCAGAAGTCACATCGTTTACTTCAGCACAAAGCTGTGGTGTGGGAAGCCACAGCTTCTTTGGTCATGCCACACATTTTTCTTTTGAGAAACACTTCTTTTTGTAATTTCTGCCACAATCAAATAAAATGGTTCGATATCCAAGCGGTTTAGAGGAAAGAAAAAAGACACCTCTGGCAAAGGAAGGGCCACAGTGGGGTTACTGGGCACCCCGGTCGCTCGTGTCTGCAGCGTGACTCCTCCAGGAGTGCACAGGACACCCAGCGACAGTCGTCTCCAATTTAATTAACACTTACTAGTTAATATCCACCACTAAATGTACCAGCCGTGCACAGGAGAGCGCAGGAAGTGAATTCAGTGTGTGGTTACAGAACCTGGGCACGTACAAAGCCAGGCCTGCGCCCTCGGGAAGCTTTGCGGTCTCCGCCGTTGCATGTTTTGTTGGCTCTCCTAACAGGTAAGAAAGGATCTGCAGCTCCTCCCACCCCAAGAGTCCTCACATGCAGAGCTACCTCCAAGAGATCAGGTTGGTCAGAGTAGATATTAAGAGGGGAAGTAAAAAGGCCAAGAAATAACCATAGCGGTGCAAGGCACAGAACGAAAGCCGCTGATGGTTGTAGCTAAGCCCGCACCACCACCACCCTCCCGCAGCAGGAAACCCGTGGGGAAAGGTTTTCAGTTTGATTTGTTACCTTCCTTCATGTTTGCAAATCGCTCCTTCAGTTGGTGATCCACCTCAGGACCAAAGGCAAAATTATTCACAAAAATAACACTGCAAGATAAAGGTTTAGTTAGTGCACAGGGACAGGCGAGCGGCACCCAAGTACGTACACACACAAACACACACACACACACAGCTGGCCGCCCCCCAACCACAAGTCACAGCCACTTCTGAAACTGAAAAACACTGCATCTCATAGAATCATAGAATCATCAGGGTTGGAAGGGACCTTGAAGATCATGGCCCTCCTGCCACGCTGCCACGGGCAGGGACAACTCCCACTAGAGCAGGTTACCCAGAGCCTCATCCAGCCCGGCCTTAAAAACTTCCAGGGATGGGGCTTCCACCACCTCTCTGGGCAACCTGTGCCAGGGTCTCACCACCCTCATGGGGAAGAACTTCTTCCTAACGTCCAATCTAAATCTCCCCTCCTCTAGTTTGGATCCCTTCCCCCTTGTCCTATCACTACTCAACATCCTAAAAACTCCCTCCCCAGCTTTCTTGTAGGGCCCCTTCAGATCCTGGAAGGCCACCAGAAGGTCTCCTCGCAGCCTTCTCTTCTCCAGACTGAACAACCCCAACTCTCTCAGACTGTTCCCCGACTATAGAGCTTCTTCCATCTTACAAAACGCTTTCTCCTTGCCTAGTGACACAAAGCAGCACCTCACCTTCAGCACTCACACGCTGCCCGCGTCACCACATTGCAAACGTGCTACAGGCGTCCTGCTCTGACAGTTCCTCGCAGCAGTACCCTAAGTAAGGCACCCCAAGTTTCAACAGAAAAACAAGGTGTAAAATGTCACCCCTTTGCTGTGGTGAGATCAAACACCAGCACAGCAACTACCAACACAGGTACAGTAGCTAATCCACCTGTGAGAAGCGATACTCCAACGTGACACATGTTGGATCCCATTGCTTCTTCACGTGCGTTTAAAATATTATAGCAAAACAGCAAAATATGCTTTCTCTTCTAGCTCTAAATTCACCCTTAATGCAAATAGATAGTTGACATCTCTCTCCAGTTTTTTCCCTGTCCTAAACCCCACACTTCACCCTAACCCGTAACAGAGAAGTTGAATTTTTCTTTCTGGGTTAGAAAATCCCGTGAGGGGGTTTTGTTCCTGAAAAAAAACACCGTCTGGTGGAAACAAAGAAATCTGCACATAGGTAGAATCCCTCAAATGATAAATACGTTTGGGAAAGAAACAGAACACATCACAACTTAAAAAAACCAAATACTCCTTTATGTTTAAGGGCCCGGGCCTGGTCTAATTGTCCCTGGTGCCCATTTCCGACCAAGAGTCCTCCACATCTCTTGGAGGTCACTGAGCACCCTGCGCACGTCGAGCACACCCCAAAAACCAGTCGGGCACGTTGTTCAACGTGAAAACTCCTTTCTGTGCAAGAGGTCTGTTCAAAATTTCCCCTCCTTGTGCCTCCACGCACGAAACGTGCTCAACGAGGACACAGAGTTTAAGAGCAGCAGCCAAAGTTATTAAAAACCACGGATGAAAAATGTTTATACATCAAGAAAAAAAAAAAAAAAGTTATTCTTGCTACGCCTTGCACTTGGAGATTTGGGAAACCCTGCCTGGCAAGTAAGGCTAGCGGGGGTTTCTTCCTCCTCCTTCCCACCGTGTGCCAAAAAAGAGGCCTTGCAAGAGAGCCAAGCGTATTAACGGGACTAGAAAACATCCAGGAAAGGAAGGGAAAAAGCCAGAGCTTGCCAGACAGACTTTTTTTTAGTGTTCCTTCTGGCACAACATTTTGTATGCACGTGACAGAAGCCCAGGAGCCCCCCGTCCACCTCGTTTCGGCACGTACAGCTAACCCCGAGCGCAGGCACACGGCGCTGCAGAGCTTGCTCACGTGTCACCACACAGCCCCGCAGAGCCCCGGCCGCCGGTCCCTGCTCGCGGCACGGGTGACACTTTGGCTTCCTCTCCAAGACTGGATGGTTCCGATGTGAGTTCATCAGACCATCTCGGTCTCACTAGAGAGAGGAGACGCCGTTCCGAGCGCGCCGACTGTTCAAACACCAACACCTGACGGTTGTGAGCAAAAAGTTACTTCTTCTGGAACGTCTGTGTCGGAGAACAAGGCGGCTGTGGATCAGCAGGCCCACAATTAGCTGCCCACCACACAAAAATCAACGTCTCCCAGCATTTCTGCACGCGGTTTTAGCTGCACTGCAGCTAAAAATGAAAATAAAAAATGAAATCTGTTCCAAGGAAAGTTGCACAGACAGCAGAGGAGAGTGCATTTGGAATAGCAAGTGAAAAGCAGAACCCTGCCACGCTGCAAGGCTGGGATAATGTCTGTCCACAAATTAAAAGGCACCTCCTCGAGTTTAACGAAGGTACATCTTTAACGTCCAAGTCACCAGCCTGGCAGGCGCCGTCTTGCTGGAGCGCTCTTAAAACTGTGTCTTGGAAGCGATCCATAAGTTGCCACAACGCTGAAGACTTTCAGAAAGCCCTCTCTTGGACAACTTTCTTCTATTCCCCCACAGACCAGCGTGGCTCAGAAGGTCGTATCAAAATGAAAAGGTTTTTTTCTGTCCATAAGACCAAAATAAATGCAAACTCAAACCCTTTACGAATACGGAAGGGTATTTTCTTGCTTTTAACAAGTTGACTCCCTTTTTGCTACCAAAGAGGAGTCGAACTCTCTATACTGATCATTGTGGAAATAAATCTTCAATACAATCAGCTTAAACGAATTCCCAACTTAAGTTGGAACAGACGGGGTCTTTTGCTTTTTTTCACATGGAAAGTGAGCCTCGCTGTGTGCCCCAAGAGCCAAGATAACTAGAGCTCTGCCAGAATCACTGACACCAGCTACAGGGGTATGCAAACCAAACAGGGCTTTATACTTCTCTGTATAAACAGAATTTATCTTGGATACACCCTTGGATGTAATGTCATGGGACCTGCATTTAAACCCATTCTTCTAGGCAGAAAACAGGATCTAAAGAGGCCCGTGTAAAAGCTGGCAGATAGACTTTTGGTATTTGCTATGGAAATTCTATATAAAAAGCTGGCCAGCCTCCCAATTTCCATTATACAAACTCCCAAATATTCAGTTCATAAAGCAGCATTCAATCGCTGTACCGTACCTTGTGTTCGCAATTCTCTCTCTCCATTCTTCTGAGAGGAAATCACCTCTTTCCAGCTTAAAAACAAAGACAAAGAACACAAAAAAAAAACAAACCACACACGCACGAGTTAACATTGTTCCTTTCTGCTCCGTATCCCTTTTCCTTTGGAGAAGGCCAAAGGCACTGTACCACCTCAGCGAGACCACGACAAGAGAGGCCACGTGAAGTCTTTAGGAAATGCTGAGGAGACCAACACCCAGAGCTCAGCACCCGGCTCTGCCCATCCCTCGGGTCCCGGAGGTGCTTCCCTCCCTGCTCCCGCCCCCAGTTGCTCTCCTGCAACAGGCTGACTGGGGAAGGGTCTCCGGGTATCGGGGATGCCCTACGAAGACTGTGCTCCACGGAGAAGCCAGCAGCGCCGTACAGCACCCACACCGATCAGCAAATGTCTCCACAAGGGCCCCGCTGACTCCCCAACCCCACTCCCCCAGTTCCACCAGCCCCTCTCAGCAGAGGGGGAAGAGGAGCACAGAGCTCGGCCCAGCACGCGCTGGAAACGCCGGCTCGGAATTCGGGCTCTTGTCGCGATCGACACACGAGCATCTGATTTTTCTGCGGTACTAAATATAAATCTCGAATCTTCTAAGATTTTCAAGTTGGAAATCAATTAACATAAAGGCCTGATTTGAAAAGAACTACTGCTCTGGCTTCAGGGACATAGAGAAAACCTTTCTGATGAAATCACATCGAGTTCCAGGTTAATATCCACAACTACCCAACTTTTCCACAGAGTAACGTTTTCTCAGTCGTGCTCTTGAAATGAGAGGAACCTGCGGGCTGTGCTGGTTTGCTGTCCACAAGTGAGGCACAGGGAGAGTTTGGTGGCAGGGGAAGATAAGAGAAGAGGAAAAATAATATGCAACTCTATAATTAATGATGGTGACCCACTTTGAAGGGGCAAGTAAGATGATGGCTTCTATTAGAACCTCTGAAGCATCAAAGCAACGACAGCGACAACTTCACACCCCTTCTCTGCATCCGCTCCTTCGTATGGAAAGAATGGAAACCCTCACAAGATTATTTTGAAGAGACAGTTTTGCCTCAAAGTCTTATCTGTTCTTGTAGTAAATATTTTCATGGCTGAGTAACCAAACCAAGACAGAGTAGAAAACCCACAGAGGAGGCAACAATATTTATTTTACAACAATTTTTGCAAGTCAGCCTCTCTAGGGCAGTTCTCCACACCGGTTTCTAATGCCTGCATGAGCTTTTCATACACCAACAGGAGAAAGAAAAACCTTTGAAAAATAAGGAAGTGTGATTATGAAGCCACAGACCAGCAAGAGAACAAAGAACCAGCGTAACATAAAACTATTTTGAAATGCTAGCTTCATATAAAGGTCTGGAAATGCAGCCTAAGTGGCTGTGATCCTTTACTTGGATCCAGTTACAGGCCACATTTGTCCTGCTGATGTGGTTGGGAAGAGCAATTATAACCCAAATCTCCACGTTTTAGCCGGATACAGCACACGGAGGCTGAGCACTTTTTCCCCTTTTCTATTTTTGCAAGATAGAGCCGTGTTACAATTCAAATGAACCACAGCTCTGTTTAAATCCCTCTGTTTTTGTATTGTAACGTTACCCCAGCTCATACTTAGCCAATAGCTGAGGGAAAAATCTCACCAGGAAAAATATTGGAGTACAGAAGTGACCAGATGGTCAACTGTGGTTGGAGAAAATTGGTTATTTTTTTCCCCTCTGGAAGCAAGACAGAGATTCCTGGATCAGTGGTTTGCTACGTTCAAAGCAGCACAAGAGCTAGCTGATTGACTACCCCTGACAACCAGTTTCTTCACCAACTGTACTTGGGGAGCTATGATCAAGAAATGACGGCCTAAATGGAGGAAAGTAGGGCCTTCCCCAGCAGCTGACACTGGTAATCCAACAAAAATCCCTCAAAATCCCAGTCAACCCTGTGGTTTACAATAATTCTGAGAGTGAAACAAAAACTGGTAAGGAAACTCTAGCTAATGAACTCCTGGTCAAGAGCTGCAGTAGCTAAAACAGCCAAAGAACATGGTCCACAGGATCCATGGGGATCTTCTCAGTGCTGATCAATAGCTAAAGGGCCCCCAGGGGGCAAGAGGCTGGGGCCAGACTCTGCTCAGTGGTGCCCAGCGCCAGGACAAGGGGCACCGGGCACCAACTGGAACCCAGGAGGTTCCACCTGACCAAGAGGAGCAACTTTTTTGCTGGGAGGCTGTTGGAGCCTGGCCCAGGCTGCCCAGAAAGCTTGGGGAGTCTCCTTCTCTGAAGAGATTCCAAACCTGCCTGGACAACGCGATGCTGGGCCCCCTGCTCTGGGTGACCCTGCTGGAGCAGGGGGGTGGCACCGGATGATCTCCAGAGGTCCCTTTTACAGGAATACACTCAATCTCTTCCACCCAGTGTCCCCACCCCCACAGTGTTCCTCCTCTCTCTGCGAAACTTAATCTCCTTAGTGAATAATGAATGGAAGGGACCATCTGTAATGCAGATATTTTCATCTGATTAGACAATGCAGGAGCCGTGCTTTATCTAAAAGGATAATTAGCTCAGTGAAATCCGCTTCAGAGAGCTGCCAGCCTGCATTGTTTCTAAATTTAGAAGCCAAAACAGGTTTTTATTCAGGTTTTGGTTGTTGGGGTTTTTTACAACAGATAAAGTTACTCTACAGAGACGGCAGAAATACGCTCAGCGGCATCCGATTCCTATAACTCAGCAGGTCACCGCCCGGGGGAAGCGACCAGAGGTAGGACTCCAGCGGGCGCACATTCATCACGGAGCAGAGCAACAGTTTCTGAAGGTCAAGCCCCTGTGCGGTGGCGGGGAGCTGGGTTCTCGCCCCAGCGCCGGGCTGCGAGTCTCTCTGGTAACGCTCTGTTTGACCGGCTACACAAAGCCATAAATTCACACGCAGAACGGCTCCTTCCAGCAGCCTCCGTGCGAACGCTTGGCTCACAAAAACCACTCGTTTCTGCCTGGAAAAGTACACATGGTTATTTTTAGGTTCCTGTTCTTTTCAAAAATAACTGGAGGCAAGAATCCAAACCTCCAAAACGTGGCATCATTTCAAAGCCACAGGGGACGTCTGGAGGGCTTTTCAAATAGGGAAACATCAAGCTTCCCGTGGAAATAGGGCAGTCAGAACTACCTGGGACAAAGAGGCGTCCTGTGCTCTCCTCGGCTGCAGGGCACTGCTTGGCAAGGGATGCGTTTAAGGGCAGTGATGTTGGTTATCCCCACAAACCAGCTGCTAACAGGAGACAACGAAGCTCCTCCAAAATTACTCTGCTTTTGCTGAGAACAAAGATTTCCAGGAAAATAAGCCAGGCAGGGCACCCCAGACTCGGAGATGAGCCTGTGCCAGGCTTCCACTGCTTTATGCACATCAAAAGTCACCTCTGTCACCACCGCGGAGCATCTCCAGCAACTGGAAGCTACTGGTGTTTCCTCTGAGCAGACAGCACGTGTGTCAGATGTCCAGCCAGCCTTGAGCAACACTAACCTGGGCTTTCCCGCACTCAATTTGGAGATTGTAGATGATTCCCACCTATTGCTAAAACAAGCTTTTATGGGACACGGGAAGGTCTCCTGTTATAAAACCCTGAGTAAACAAAACCAAAAGCAGCCCTTGTCTTCAGCAGAAGTCCCACACGCGACTGCAGCCACCACCAACTTCGCTTGCAGAGACAGACTCTGAGCTACGACTGGGAGAACACCCTCCCCTGGCAGAAGAGTACAACAGGTAGTAGGCACTGAGAAGACGCTGAAAACTTCCTTCAAGGGCATCCCAGGAAGAGCACTGAAGCACTTTCTGCTGCGTGGCAATCTCAGCATTGTGCCCTAGATACCTGGAGATGGTTCTGATTTTGAGGCCACATGAGGATATTTACAGTTAGAAACCATGAAAATCCATCTGCTTCTTAATTGCAATACTGCTTTTTAATTGAGGACCGTACATGTGCAGAAATTCCCCAAGAAAGACTCGCTAATTATCTAGGCCTAATGACCTTACAAAAGCCTCTGGTTTCCTTCAGACAACAGCTTTCTTGAAAAGAATGGGGTAAGGCTAATCTTGGAAACTCCTTGGAAAGAGAAATGAGAAGACAAAAGGAGTTGAAACAGAGTGAAATGTATTGGAAGTGGGACATTCTAGCCCAAAAGGCCGAAGAAGGTGATGATGATGAAAAAAATCCCTCGCAGTAGAAGGCACTCCCTCCGAATGTAAAAGAGAAGACTAGCGAAGGATACGATTATCCCTCAGCAATCAAGAATTAGACATTAACAGCCCTGCAGACATAGCACGGGGATATAAACATTTATAGCAAGTTGAAACATATCACAAATATAAAAACTAAGGAAGATTCTTATCAGAAAGCCTCACTCTCTTGTTATGTTGGGTTTTTTTCCAATTAAGAATCATGAGCTTGAACAGCTCGTCATTTAAAATGAAACTCCGTTCTTTTAACAGGATTATGAGATACGATTACCTACAACAGCTGGAGATCAGGAGACTTACAAGTCAACATATGATGAGCCACCTTTCTCCCACTCCTCTCATGTCTCAGATGGACCTTCCCACCATAAAGCTGCAGGGATGACCCATGACAAGCAGTTGGGACTCTGCAGAAGCCTTCGGCATCCAACTCGCCTCAGGACACCTTGCCCCTGGCTATTGGAGAAGTCTGACATGCAATTAGCATCTGAAAGTGCCCACAGGAGAGAGGGTTTGTTTTACTGAAAAGATCTGCATCTAGTCTCCATGGAACCAGTTCTCAAAAGAGACTTTTCTTCCGTGACTGTGGACAAAATAGAAAGGAAATCGACCATCAGGGTTTATGTTAAATGTTGTCACTGGACCCTGCTCATCAGAATTCAGGTATCCAAGCTCAGAGCTTTCAGCAGTAACGAGAACACCAAGGTGGGGAAGGTGAGGAAGTGAATCTGATGGCTGCAGAGCTGGTGCCTCTCCAAATCAGACTTAAGACAAGCAGCAGATGACTTTTACAGGGAGAAATCAAAAATCCCTTTGTATTGGAAGCCTGTAACTGTACCGGGCTCTTGGCTGTTAAAGAAAAAAACAAAACCAAAAAAAACCAAACCCCATAACCCTGCAGGCCCAACTCCAGGATTTATTGCTGCCTTATGGGCCACAATTTTAACTTTTACATCAAGGCAGCAGCTGTTATGTGCGTGAAGACAAAACCACCGTCCACGTCATTCAGTCAAAGCTGCAGGTGGGATCTAAGACGCCTTCCCACTGAACTTCTGCCAAGCTTCCCTCCTCCAACACTTCATTCTTCTCAAAATATTTATTTTTCACACGATGGCCTAAAATATTAGGGTGGAATTCACAAGTTAAGCTCTGATGATGAAGGACTATTTCAATTTGTGCTTATTTTGTCTCCATTTAGAATTCTGAGATTCCACTAAGTATTTTGCAGGGACAAGGTTGTTTTCCAGGAAGATAAAGATACCAGCCTTTTAATTCTGTGCCTTCTGGGGTTTTCTAGCTGCGTTGTGAGACAAGTTTGCTCTCTGTTTAATGACAGTCACCTACAGAAAATACTGTGTAAGGAGTTACTAAAGAAAATCCACTGTTTGGCAAAAGCCCTGGATGTTTGATGAAGCAATAAAAACTAACAAAATCTGCCCTGTGTGTTTAGATGTAAAAGACCAAAACCTCTCTTCAAGCATCACTACGACAAGGTGGTAGGAAACCAACCTTCCTTAAGACAAGAAGTGCTGCAAGCGTTCGACTCTTCCCTGCAAAGCAGACAGCAGAGCGAAGAGAAATTGTACCCTCAACACTTTTTAGAAAACAGACTTAAAAGCCAAAGAATCGAGCAAAAAATAAGTAGCTTTGTTTCAATATAGCAGCAGACTCTGTCACTTGGAATGCACAATATGGAAATGCTCGCTGCCTACGGCAATCAATATGCTTTCAATATTTCCATCCAAGTTCCTATCCTAGACTTTAAATTGCACAGCTCATAAGCCGAGTATCTTCAGCAACAATTCCTTTCATGTGATGCCAGCTGGGTGACACAATGGAAAAATGCCATATGGCCACTTTGTGAAAAGTAAAGAGTCTGCAGTGTTTCCACAGCAGGAAAGAGTTAGCAGCCTGGTATCAATCCTGCTACAAACCAGTCCCACGGCAGGCCCAGCACCCCACTGAAGAAAACCACACCGTACAGTAAAGGCACTTGAGGGAGAAAGCGCCCAGAGGCAGGTGCCACTATCACCTTCTCCAGGCAGCTTCCCAAAGGGAGACCTGGAGCATCCTTCCTTACAAGACGAGCCCTCTGAAGAGCACCAGGGAGCCCAGCACACAGACAACTGGGAAATAAGGCTGGTTACCTACAGCCAGCCATTTGATCTCACGTTGCTGGGATGCCGAAAGCCACGTGGTTCAAACCACCCCAGTCACACAGCAACGAAGGAAATGAAGAAGCAGTTGCCCAGTCACTTGCTCACTCTTCATGTTGCTGGCTGCTACAGCTGAGCAGGAAAGGGTGACCTAGCTTCTCTGGGCAGGTAGGGAACAAGCCTACTCCATCCAATCGCTTTCTTGCTCATAGGAAAGTGGTAGGAGAAACAGAAATATATGTCGTTTAAAACTCCCAGTGGGTTCCTACTATGATTATATTATGATTATACACATTTCCTCCCCGGGAAGTGATGAACTAAGGAGCAGACTTCTTAATGACAGTTAAGGGGGTGAAAAGGAAAAGGGGAAGGAATGACACAAGACAGCACAGGGCTCTGCACATGCTTCACGTTATCATTAGAGTGGAAAACAAGGATTAATTTAACATTTGGAGGCAAGGGAAAATTACATCAACACGTGTCTCTAGCCCTTGCCATGACCCATTTACTCCTCTTGCCCTCACTTCACCCTCAGAGCACCTAATTCCAACCCTTTCCAAATCAGACCTAACCACCCATCATCCCTCTCTGAGCCCACAACCCATGCTCACCTCCAACTACAACCCAGTTATCCTATTAATTCCGCTCTAATCTCACAGAACTTCAACCCCACGCCCCAAAACATTGAAATATCTGCCATTCCACCCCCTCCACCTCCTGTCCTAGGTGACCACACCACGGTCACCTGCCTGCAGAACTAAACGTTTCAGGTTTTGTTTCTAGTAGGACATTTCAGAAACCCAAAGAGGAGCTGCCATTTTCAATAGTCTACCCAGCAGAAGCCCCACACCATGGAGAGAGAAATGCGGGGAAAAAAGAGTAAAAGAAGATAACACAGAAGAGACAACAATGGTTTAGAGGAATAAATCTTCCAAGAGCTTCTGGAAAGACCTGACAGTGCTCCCAATAACACCATACCACATGTCGAGCAAGACAAAGAGAGGAGCCTGGGAGGATGTCCCAGAGAACACCATCCTCGGGATATCAAGATCAAGGCCGGGAAGCAGACACGACCCATGGTGCTGCTTGGCTGCTGAAAGGCTGAAGAGGACTTTGCAAATTCTGTACATCAACACAGATCACAAAAATTCTCCGTTGAATTTCACTCACTGTGTATTCTGCGTGTTTTTTCCCATACCATTTCATCCACTTTCTGAACTCTCTGTCCATCGTCTAGAAGAGAGAGGAAGAACAAAACCACCTGTTAGGACAGCTGGTGTTACCAGTGACATTGCAGTAGAAGGAGATGCAGCTTTGACAGTCTTCATTGACCCCCAAGACTTTTGGCTTGGTTGGTTTGGGGCTTCTTGCCGTTAGCACTCAAAGCACAGGCAGACAGATAACTCTGGAAGTTTCTTTTTGCTAAAAACCCTTTGGTTCATCATGGCCAAGTCAAATCTGGCATCTTCTCTCCCCTCTTTGCATCAAAGTTACGTTATAAGGCAGCTCCTCGGAGCTGACACCACTCAGCACTAAATCTGGGGCAACCTGAAGTAGCTACCGCGTTGTGGTCCATAATCCCAGAGCGAGGAGGTGGCCTGGAATGCAGCCCGGTCTAAAGCCCAGACAGCAAAGGAGCAAACAGGATGAAGGCAGGTCTGGAAGGGCAACTGAGACAGCGGGAAGCAGCACACAGAGCACCGCAAACACAAACGGTTTGCCCTGGTGGAGCAACCACCCGCAAACTACAGCTTCAGGGACCAGGGCTGCGGAGGATGGACGGCTGCCACGGCCCAGCTGGGTGGCTGACACCACTTTTCCAGTGCCCAAATACAGGAGAAAGGAACCAAAAACCCCACACATCAAGACAGCTCGGTGCCTTACAAATATGCACCTCCACGTTCACAAAACCGTGTCCCCGTCTCTGTGAATTTACAACCCGCAGCAGAGGTCAATAGTTCAGAGTGGTAGTGAGGGTCCAGCTACAACACACCTGAAAATGAAATTCTGGTCTCTTGGAAGACTGAAAAAAGCCCTCCCGGATCTTTCAGGATTTGATTGGACATCTGGGAGGGCCCACGTTTGGAGGTAAAAGGGAAAGGAGAGAAGGGAGAGAAGCAGAGCAGAAATTCTGGCTTCACTGACAGCTTGGAGATGGTGGAGACCCATCAGCAGGCCAATAAAACAGGGTGTGTTGACAGGTTTTACAACCCTGTGTTTCAAAAGCACTCCAAAGCTTAGAGAGGGTAACTTACAGCAGATGAAAATACTGAAGATTTTTGTATGAACTTATATTTTAACTTTTTTTTTTTAAACATTTTCACTACAACAAATCTGTAACTTTATTCCTCTTTAACTGAAGCTTTTCAAAGTCATCGCATTAATTATCGTAGTAACCAGAGACGTGTTGTCACAGCCAATTTTAACAAGAAACTTAATCCAATCCCTTCCACAAACGTTTGTCAGAGATGGGGTGGAAAACCAGTCCCTTGTACACAGCACAAGGCAGATTAGCTGTCCACAGGCAGCTTCACACGTTCTGACACTGCAGCTGCTGGTTACTTGTTAAATCTGACAGGACAACGTTCTGTAACCAGAAGAATAACGCAGAATATTTTGTTCATCCAGGCATCTTACGAAATACTGGTGTACTTCTGAAACTGAAGGTGCTCCAGGAGTTAATTGGTGGATTAATAGTCAATTTGTGGATTTTTTTTTTGTTTACTAACCATTTGCTCTAAAGCTTTGTGTTGGCACAATGACACGAAGGGGCTTTACTGACAGTGAACATTTAACTTTCTCTTTGTGACGCTGATCTTTAAGTTTACTATTAAACACAGACGGGAATCCAGGCCTTGCGAGTGGCTTCCTACCGAAACCAGAATGCTCTTGCAGAGGGACTGCAAAGAGCACTCCAGTTGGAAATTTCCACTGGGTCACGGCAGGGGAAACAAAACGGGTTTTTAGATCCTGGTCTGATCTTCTTCGCCACTGTGTTTATCCTTTTTTTGCCCACATCACCGAAAAGGAGGATCAAGGGGTTTTATTTTTGTTTTCCCTCCCTTCCTAAGGTATAATTTTCTAGCCCATACAGACTGAGTCAGCGTGTTTTAACAATACAGAGGGATCCGCTTCTGTTCAGTCTACTGGGAAAAAGCAAACTTCTTATGGTAAGTCATGACTAATCTTTACTGTTTGCTTGTAGATCATTTGCCTTCCAGGTTTGTCTTGGAACCGATTATCTTTGTGTGTCCCCATTGGCACAGAATTCGAAGCGTAAAGAAAACTGCCTGACAAAACATTATGGCTTTCTTATAGTAAGACTTCACTTAGGTGCCTACTAAGCAGTTACTAAGCAGACACCCAACACAAGCTTTATCCATCAGCCTACACCAGTTCAATAATTAAGCTGACCTTCAGCTTTAGGCCACTAAAAAGGTGCAGCACTACTCTAAGCAGAAACATTGCCTTGAAACCCTTTAAGAACCATGTGCTTGGTGAATTCGTTCCCAGATGCAGTGCGGTCTCTGGAAGCCCCGTCTTAGAGCCATTTCAGACACAGGGTGACTCCAGGTGTTTAGGTGAAGCTTACACCGCACTTCCCTGGGAATAGGTCCTACAGTGTTACTGTTAGCACAGCTTTACACCTCAGGGTCTTGAAATTGCTTCAGAAGCACATTAATGTTTCTTCTGTGCGCTCCACAAGCACTGCGAGGAAACAAGGAGACAGATGCTCCTCTCCTCAGCAGGCCATGCTCCAGGACTTACTGACCTGAGAAGCAAAAGCAGCTAGGACTGAAACTCTGCTTTTCTTCCTGCACAGCACCTAACAGGAACCCTGAACCACTGAGTTAAGTCTGCAAATAAAGCACAGATACACAACTCGCTCCAAAAAAACCTCACCTCAGCATATTTGGCTGGAATATCAGCTTTCTCCACACCATAGTGATGTTTGCAGTTTGTGGCTGCAGCCACTTGAAGCACCACCTGACCCACACCTGCAGGAGAGAAAAAAACAAACCTGAGAACAAGTTTCAGCAGAAAAACCTGCAAGGGGAGAGAAGAGCTTTCAGAGCCCAGGCCGAGAGGAAAAACGCCGGTGGTCTGTGGGACCAGGCTCCAGGGTACAACTTCCACTCCCAGTTGTGTCCAACAGTTCCCACAGGAACTCTGCCCAACTGAAAAGAAGATTCAAGGCAACGTGCACAACTAAAGGGAGTCCTGCTTCCCCACCAGATGTGAAATTTGAAGAACCTCCTTTTCAGTAAAAAGGTTTTCTGTCCTAACTAGCAAGTAATTGGTGCAATTTCCCATCTCTTACAGAAAAGAATGTCCCGTGTTGGAGTTGAGGTTTACATTTTTCCATACACTGAGCACTTTTTACGCTCATAACATAACACTACAACATTTACAGCAGCGTTTGTATTGCTAATTATTAATGGCTACTTTTATTACATATTTCAGGCTCGTTTTTACACATTCACACAGGTTTTAGAATAGCCGCATTTGAAATTTTTTTTTTGGTCCACAAATTTCATGTGCATTCCATCAAATCCACAGGTTTTACACCGTAATTCACTATTTAATTATGTAATTGAACAACCAGTTGGACAAACTCTGCCACATCCCCAAAGAGTGTTGGTCCCATACCTACACCATTAATTGAAAGACTGGCTGAAATGTTTGTCACAGCCTAGCAATATTTACACTGCTGTTCACCAGGAAACGCAGCACCAAGTCTGAGAACATGTAAAAGCTTATTTATATATGAGCTACTTTAGAAAATCCTCTAGGGTTCAACACTCAGAATTTCAGAAGCAATCACTACGCTGGCAAGACTAAGTGGCACTTAACAATGCACGAACATCCCATCGCTCCAAATCCTACCGGCATCGGATGCTCCCAGCAGTAATTAGCCGCCGTTTCCGCACCTTGTCTGAACGCATTTGCTCTCCCCCACCCCAGCTGATGTTCAAAAGAATCAAGTTTTAAAATGTTCATTCCATTTCAAGCCCCATTTTGCACGCGCTAGAGCCTGTAGATTTGGGGTCCTCAAATCAAGAGAGACAGGGACCTATTGGAGAGAGTCCAACAGAGGCTACGAGGATGGTGAAGGGATGAGAAGGTCTCTCCTACGAAGAGAGACTGAGTGAACTGGGGCTGTTTAGCCTTGAAAGGAGCCGCTGAGAGGGGATCTTACTCATGTCTATAAAATATGTGAGGGGTGGGGGTCAAAAGGAAGGAGACAATCTGTTTTCAGTGGTGCCCAGAAATAGAACAAGAAATAATGGGTTTAAGTTAGAACATAGGAAGTTCTGCCTCAACAGGAGGAGAAACTTCTTCCCTGTGAGGGTGACGGAGCCTGGCCCAGGCTGCCCAGAGAGGTGGTGGAGTCTCCTTCTCTGGAGACTTTCCAGCCCCCCCTGGATCTGTTCCTGTGTGGCCTGCCCTGGGGGATCCTGCTCTGGCAGGGGGGCTGGACTTGATGATCTCTAGAGGTCTCTCCCAATCCCTAATATTCTATGATTCTATGTCATTCCGCATTTGTCGAGCAGTCACTTAAGATTTTCCAAAGCCACCTGATACTCATCACTGGTATCTCCATCAACGCAGCTCTTTTTGTCTGCGACTAACACCAACCGCACCCTTGTCTCACCAGCGCGCTTCATCATTCCGCAGACGACCACATGGGAAACACCACCGAATCCCAGGGCCCATGTGCCCAGAAAACATATTGCTGGTTTCCACGTCGTTGGCTGCCAGTGGGAAGCGATGCTGGTAATTGCCGGGGTGGAACTCCAGCGTGTAAACCATGACCAGGATAAAGTTGTCTGGCATGATGAGAGCTGTAGTGCTGACGAGGGGTTATTGCTGGGTGGTTTTTGGTTGTTTGGGAGGGTTGCCAATTCCCCTTTTGCGTGCACAGGTGTATTTTCCACACGTGCAGCTAGGGCTGGACAGATTTCTGCAGCGGGGAGGATGTGGACAATCAAAGATCCGAGGCAGAACTGTTTTGCTGGTTCCTATTTACGAAGGGGAAGGAGGACAAAGCCCAAAGGGGCGACGCTCAAGAACACACTGCGTTGTCAGACATCACAGGACAGGGTCCAAGAAGGTATTCATCTCATTCGTCTCGGGCTTTTCTTTTTGCAAGAACTGAACAGTGCTGTGATTGCAGTTTGCCTAAGGATGATGCGCACCCCGCTAAATCCCTCCTGCAACGAGCCACGGGCTCCTGGCACCACCCACAGCGCTAAGGTCCCAGTGGGGGTTTAGCAGCGCTGCTCAGGCGCCGCTGAACACACGGACAGAGCGGAACAGCTCTAAATTTACTGGCAGAAATAACGTCCTGTGACGGTGCTCTCATTTACACCGCGCTCAATAACGCACCGAATACAGAAAGTTCACTCCTTCGGTACAAACTCAACCACAATGCTCTGGTTTTAATTGGAGTTTCAGTGCTTCAAACATTCAAAGTCAAAGGCTTCTAAGTTTAAACCTTTTTAGACTGAATTTTTATACTGTTGGTCGGTCTCAGAGATTAAATTGGGTTGTTAGCAATAAATACCTGATTTTATTTCTGGTGATAGCAAGCAAAAGTATCTACCATTTGAGCTGGTTACATAATCAGCAGCATTAGAAGACTTCAGATAAGATCTTCTTTAACCTTCCTGAACAAACAATTGTGACCATCTATGGCAATTTTTTTCTTCAAATGGAAAATAGTTTGTCAGATCTGATGCCTTTCTAAATGTCTCATCTGAATATTGAAACAAGAAATTTGAGACAAAAGTCCCACTGAGGGAGAGAGCAGAAAATAATAACTAAAAAAAAAGAAAAAGAAAAAAAAAAAAGAAAGAAAAAAAATCACTGAAGATCCCTGCCTTTGGGAAGTATTAAGTTTTGGGGAAGAATGAGGCAATTCTGCTGTATTAAAAAAACAAATACACTGTAAATTTAAACAACCGAAGTATTTTAAAATATTCTTCCCCCAGAAGTCCTATATCATATCACCAATAAAACTGAAACTTTACAACCTACCCAGTAAAAGGGGAAATTCTTATTACTCCTTTCCTGCTCTGAACAAGATTTTAGCAACAAAAGGAAGATATTCTTCTGACTCAGTCTCTCTCTTCCACATGTGTTTGAGTTGTATCTGGTTTCTTCACCAACTAGAAACATCTACTTCCTTTTAAAACTCCAACCAGTTTATGAGCTGCAGTTGTAGGTTGTAAGCTAGATTCTGTGGGGCCTGACGAGGCAGCTGTTAAAGGGAACAAAAAGTCTTCTCTGACACACTGAAAAGTATGTCAGGGAAAAAATAAATGTCTGATTTTCAGATTCTGCACCAAGTGGGCACGGGCAGGGTCAAGACAGCACGTTTTCGGACACGAAGGGCATAAACCGAATCCACTGAGAACAGATGAATCCTTCAAAACTGACCTGTTATTGCTATCTTTCAAGCCTCATGTTTAATGTTGTTTCCTCTTTATAAGTGGATCCACCAATAGCAACGGAAACCAAGAGTTTTCTGTAACAAGGCTTCATTGCATTTGTAGCCCAACATTTCACTTACGCCACAGGGAAGAACGCCTGGGATGTCCTTTTGGTCTATTTAATCTTGGGATAAAAAGCAGGAGCCTCATTGGGGATTATCTAGGAAAGATGCTTATCCTGTAACACAATCCTTAGTCCTGGTTTACTTTCCAGAGATGAATATCATCTTCAATACCGAGGAACAAACAGCAAGCAAAAAGGAAAACCCACTTGAGTTACTGGTCACTTACCACTGCCCAAGTCAACAAACAAGTCATCCTCTGTCATTTTAATTTCATCTATCATTTGGGCCACTAAGTCAAAGGAAGTTTCTCCGTAAACCTCTGGGGAAAATGGCTCATAGTTGTTAAGTTTCTCTGGATCGGTCACCGAGTGGTTGTACACTTGCTGCAGGATGTGCCGGAGGAGCCCGTTGGAGGGACGAGTGTTCAGTTTCATCGGTTGGGTGGTTCCCTTCCACTAAAAGTAAAGAGCAGGGAGAAGATGAGAACTCAGCATCAGGACAAGTCAACGTCACCGAAACAAGGCTGAGTTGGCACAGTGAAGAAATGAGAGGAATTCCCTCCAACCCCCTTTCCCACAGGCTGGTCTAGGGGTGCTCTGTAGAGATAAAACCAGTGAATATACTAAAGAAATGACACGACACCGATCACTCCGTACTTTGTCTCGCTGCAACTAAAAGATAATTTCAAGTATGCTTGTGGGAAACGGGCGGTGAAGGGGAAGTGAAGAGAGATGTAGAAATCAATAGGTAACGTAAAGCTGAATACTGAACATAGCTGGAGCAAGTGCAGAAG
Source organism: Baryphthengus martii (assembly GCA_013396935.1). Taxonomy (NCBI): domain Eukaryota; kingdom Metazoa; phylum Chordata; class Aves; order Coraciiformes; family Momotidae; genus Baryphthengus; species Baryphthengus martii. Next base: position 64,203 of record VWZK01019984.1, read on the forward strand.
TTTGCTCGCTCATGTTCATCACCACACTGATGTCAACGTGAGTGCAGTTTCATTTTCTCTCAGGAGCTGTAGGATGGGAGGGATCATAAGTACTCAAAGAGGGAGGAGATGGAAATCAAGCTGCCTTTCTTCTTCAGAAGAAGAAACTCTGTCCTAAACCGAAAAGTTGTTCATTTTTTTAAATATTCACCTCTCTCTTTGGTAAAGAAAAACAAACCAAGAAAGGTCAGCTCTAGGACCCCTCCTGAACATCCCTCTGGTTGAGATTCAGATGGCAAGAAGAAAATCAAACCCATTAAAGATTTGTCATTTCAGTCGGCAACTGGAAACGCTGAATAGCTTCATATCTTTAGCTATTCACCAACATACACGTGAAGACACTTGAATCCAAACAAGCAAAATTTAAGGGAGTCCTTTAGACCCACAAAATGAAGGAAAGTCTGGCAAAAAAGTCTTGTCATACCATAACACTGCGCACTTCAAGTAATTCCCACAAGCACAGCAGAGAACAAAATCCACCTATACTTTCAAAATTAAAGAGAATAGTAACAATTCTTTGTTCATGTTTTGCTTCCTCCAGTTCAACCTTATAAAAGGGGTACGAAAACCAAAAAAGCTTGCTAAATTGGTCTGAAAAAAGATTACATTCTACTTTACATTCTCGATGACACTCTAGTTTTGCCAGAGTAATCCCGCAGAACGGAGCGGCTGAACTGAGGGGCGAGCAAAGAAATTCCTAAGCCATGGAGCACTTCCACAATACACAGGAGAGTTCATATGGATTATTTAAGTACCCATAAGGCACAGATTTCTCCATGCAAAAGGAAATCCATATGATAAATCCCTGCTAAACAAAGACAAAACCCTTCCTCCTCCTAAAGGTAACTCAGCGATTTCAAAGTGTCAAAATAACAGCGCCAGAAGTGCACGCTCAAGAGTAACAGCATTTCAAATGTGCACTTTGGGAGATAAAAAAAAACACACAACAAACCAACCCACAACATTTTATTTTTGTTTTCTTCCTATAAGAATGTCCCTCCGACACTGACTCCTCGACTGTGCAGGAGTGATCAAGAAAATAAGGTTTAATATCGGACTTATCAAAAAAATAAGGTTTAATATCGGACTTATCAAGAAAATAAGGTTTAATATCAGACTTATCAAGAAAATAAGGTTTAATATCGGACTTATCAAGAAAATAAGGTTTAATATCAGACTTAAGTCCTGGGAAGAATGGAAGAGTTGAACGCTGGTGATGGAACTAAACCAACAGGCGTAATCCGGCGCTCAGTCAGCCAGTCACCGCTTTCTGGATGTTATTCCCTACGTGTGCAGCTGCTTCGAGGCGACACAAGGGCGTGTAACAAAGGTAAGTACGTACCAACTGATGAATGCTGTCGATGGCGCGGTTGTACTTGTCGCAAAGCCTCTGCATGCTTTCAAAGCTACACGGGGGAGAAAGAACACACGGTCAGGTCAACACAGAGAGCTCCAAGAGGCAACCTGGAAGGTACAACCTTGTGCTTTTTTGTCATCACCCACACTGTAAGTATAGGAAGGTTTGTTTCTTGCTGAACATGCACAGCTTTAGGATTTTGTACCCAGGTTCCTTCAAAAAAATTCCCCAGTAGACCAGAAGTACATTGCAAATAACATCAGTTTCTTCCATTACTGGAAAAACTATGACTCAACTGTGACTTATTAGAAAGTTTTGTATTCTCAGGGTCCACTACTACGTTCCCATATTCTCAGCTGCACAGAAATCTAAGACATCTGTAAATTTTCCTCCATGATACTCAGTCCTGAGTAGATATTTTTCTAGAAATAAAAACTAAGACTGAAAATGCTGATGGAACCAGGACACAGTCTGTGACTCCACCCCTCAGAAAAGCCTACTGATTGCTTTGTGGGGTAGTTGGGATTACAGGCAACTCAGGCAGATGCCTTAATGACAGAAGCTGAGAGGATTAAATAAATTCATCTCAGGCCAGAGAAGAAAAGATATTACTGGGAACATCATCTGTTACATAATCAGACTCACAAAGCAGCAGCAAAAAAAAGGCAATCCAAGGAGTTACAAGAGTAAGATAATTAAATCATGGCCATCCCCAAAAACTGGAGAAGGGAGGTGGGACCACAGGGTATCAGAAGGAAGTGGCTCTTCGGTTCCTTGTGACCCTCATCACCCTGTGCAGGCCAGGCCATTTCTCCAAGGAGCACTGCTCACTTCCACTTCAAGCTTTCGACTGCCCATGGTGAATTCCAAGTCAAGACAAAGCAAGAGGCTGAAACGGGATTTTGGCCGCACAGCGCCCGTGTTTCTAAAAGCCGCTGCTTTTCATTCACATCCCTGTGTCAGTCAATCCGCTGGAACACAGTTCCAACACAGTCTTGCAAAGGAAGGAAAAAGGCTCAAACCATTACCAAAATTAGAGGTTTAAGACTTCCTTGGAAAGCTGCAGCAAAGTAAGCAAGGTGTGACTTTTGGGAACTGATGGGTTTCCCTTTTATTGGGTATTGCTGCTGACCACAGATGGTACCCAGGGAAACACACCCAGTGAGGATGCCAGAGCTGCAAAGGTTACAGCACAGCAGCCTCTGAGATTAATTAATCCAAATTAACAGATCTGATCACAAGGGATGCTCAACCCCGATTTCTCCCTTTGAATTTTTCAGAGCCCACGCTCTGAAGTACCTGGTGCTCAGGACAACGGCCAGTGATTAATCAGAGAGAGGCAGTTTCATCTGTACACCTCATGCTAAAAGTTCAGTCACGCCGTGGACTTGAACAACTTCAGGCCTTCCCAGGAAAGCAGCTAAGGAGGGTTTCATAAACTGCAGCTCGAGGGTCTTCTTTTTTTCAGTCTCAGTAGAACCAAGTCAACAACACACAGCACCTCACACCTCTCCACTGAATAACTGCAGGTCAGAATCTGCCTCTCCCAGCCTGAATGTCACATTCTGTACATCCACTTTAAGGTGTTTGTGGAACAGGTATTCATGTGTAACTACAACCATCTTAAAATTACTTCTAACTGTCCCACAGAGCTGTATGAACAGTTTGCCTTTTAATTTAGCCCCACCCACCCAAACAGCACTCCAGGCTGAACAGCTTAAGAGCTGAAGAGGAGACTCCGGGGAGACCTTCTTGTGGCCTTCCAGGATCTGAAAGGGGCTTACAGGAAAGCTGGGGAGGGGCTGTTTGCAAGGCCTTCTAGTGATAGGACAAGGGGTGATGGTTTCAAGCTGGAAGAGGGGAGGTTTAGACTGGATGTCAGGAAGAAATTCTTCACAGTGAGGGTGGTGAGACCCTGGAACAGGTTGCCCAGGGAGGTGTGGATGTCTCCCCCCTGGAAGTGTTCAAGGCCAGGTTGGATGGGGTCTTGAGCAACCTGCTCTAGTGGGGGTGGCCCTGCCTGTGGCAGGGGGGTTGGAACGAGATGATCTTGAAGGTTGCTTCCAACCTTAACGATTCTAAGAATCTGTGAACCTTCACTGAATCCCACCCAGAGGAGGGCTGGGGAAGGTTAAACTCCCGCAGTGAGCTGGGCCAGGCAGCTCTGCCGTGCCGCTCTCTAAACCGGAATTCTCCGTTACTACAAAAGTAGAAACCTCCGTGCCATTCAGATTCCTAAGACTGGCCGCAGTCCAAGGGTGTGGATACCGATCATTGTTTCGGAGTGAGTAATTCCAACGTACACCAGAGCTTGACTTTCTGCTGCGTGGCGTTTCCAATTATGTCCTTAATCCAACAGCCTTTGCCAATATTGCTGTTACACACTTCCTACCAAAACAACTCCGCCGAATCCAAAGCCAGTTCTAAAAGCAAACTTCAGTTCGCAGTGTCTAAGAATAACCAGTTACAAAGTGAGTCACTACAAACCATGCTGGGCTGTCCTCCCTCTGGGAACCAAAATTTTTTTCTCACCTTTTTGTATCATAGTCAATTAAAACATAATTTTCCATAGCAAGCTTGAGATCTGGGATTTCTTCACAGACCCACCTGGAAAAAGGAGAAGAAATAATGAATGAAACCATCTCCAATTACATATAACAAGGCAGCCTGTCTCGGTTCTACGGCGGCGTCGCTCCATGTCAAGACAGAATACTGCAGCAGCCCTGGAAGATCACAATGCTGTCAGGAGAGTAAGGCAGGCATCAGGAAATGCTAATTGGAAAGCTGCAATAGTTGGTGTCTGCAGTGAATAAACAGTAAGGTGCCCGTAGACGTTGGCAGGCGTAGAAAGCTCTTGGACTGGCACAACTTCAAAACGAGGTGATAAATTTATTCAAAGTTGTCTAAAAATACTCAAAGCCACGGCTGATGCTAATCTGACACAAAACTGTCGTGCAGAAGCGCAGCATTTCGTAAGAATTCTGATACTGCAACAAGCTTTGAAACGTGGAGGAGACGTTTCCTGCAGCACCCCAAAACAATGCCACCAGTCACCGCACCCGTTCCGAGGGTATTCTCCTCTGCAGTGCTCCCAACTCCTCTGGCACCCTACAAGATCCAGGGTTTTAAGGTATTTTGATAAAACCTCCCTTTTATGTGCTGAGTTAACAAGGTCCCACATGCTGCTGTCATTAGGAATAGGAAGCGCGCGCCCACTGGCAGCGCACCTGGCAACGGGATCTCGCAGAAGAGATCCTCACTCTCCAAATGTAGAAGATTCATTGTTTTCAAAGACAACTTAAAATTCACCTGAGCTTTGCACACACTTTTCTCCAAAAGCATCAACATGGGAATACAGTATCATCAACAGAAACCTCAGAGCATGTCACAGGGTGAACTCCAAGAGGAATGGCAGTGTTTGCTGCGTGTACCGAGGTGCCTACTTCGCTTTTAAAGTGGCAGGGAAAAAAATAAAATTACTGGAGATTCAACAGTTCTGTTGCTTCTGGTTGATTTATTCTCATTAAATTAATACATAGGCAAGTAAAAACCAGAATTTCTACATCTATGGCTGAATTTCTACATCTGGCGGATTTATTCTCATTAAATTAATATATAGGCAAGTAAAAACCAGAATTTCTACATCTATGGCTGACTTTCTTCTGATGAGTATCTCTCATCTCCCTAAATACGTTAGATCTCTGATCTCTGCAAATTTTTTTTTCCTCTTAACTTACTGGAATGAGCAGTTCACAGCTGCCTACCACTGGCTTCAAGGGATAAATAATTCCGTGTACTCTTTTAGCCACCGCTTTCATAACCGCATCGCGGTTACTTTGCACAAGGCAGGCAAAAGCAGCAGGGAAGTCTGTGCATTCGCTGCAATCCTGCTCACAACACAGTTGTGAAACATCACCTTGGCCCAAGTGCCTTCTAGCCCGGTTCTCCCCTTGCCTCCCGCTAGAGCGGCACAGAAGGCACCAGCACCGCAGCGATCACCTCCAGCACCACCTCTGGTTAAATCCCTTCAGAAAGGGGCTTCTCAACAATCATACTGACAAATGATGCCACGATTTCCCGAGGCGCAGAATCTTAACAACCAGCACAAGTGAGCTGGAAGTAGCCGAGGCAGCGCATCGAGGTTTTGTAAATAGGGAAAGAAATTGTTTTAAAAGAAAGTTTCTTAGCTGTAGCCCTCAGCCCCACTGCACACTCTGTCCCAGTACTGACAATGGGAAAATGCTACAATTTCAGGAATCTAAGTGGCAGTATCAACACTGCCACACGAGCCCTCGGCTCTCACACGTGCTGAGAGCAAACAAGGCTCCCTACCTGACCAAAAGTCACGCTCAGGTGGCTACGCAGATAAAATACCCTTGTCTCTACCTCACCTGTATCTGCACCGTCCTACAGTAAAAGCTGCTGCAGATACAGCCCTTGGACAAGGGCAGCCTGTGTGGTAAGGATCTACAACAGTTCACAAGAACAGCTTTTAAACAGTCTAATGTGAATAACACACTAACAGGTCACAGGAGCGGGTTAATATTGTAAAAAAGGGGTTCTACAGAGAGTCACCTCCTAATCCTGCTGAAATAACAGCCAGTGCCTGCCCTGGGAAACGCTCACGCTCACACTTCCTACTCTTCATAGTTGTTTTCTACCTTTATCCTCCTGTTTTCCCCACACTGGTCCAACTCTTTCAGCAGAATCAAGAGCAATGCTAATGGGGACATCGCTCCCAAACATCGCACGTGCCAACAATGCTGCAACATCACAGCAACGAGGGGAAAGGGAGAGGGTGGGCCAGAGGACGTGCAAGACCAGAACTTGACTCATCCTGCCAATGATGTCCTCTCTGCCTTTCTAAAGATGGAAAACAGAGCGGCACAAGCAGCACAGCTGAAGAGCACTACTCACTTTGAACTCTGTTCGAAAGAGAATAGAATACAGTAGGTTAAAACAAAGTCTGTTTGACATGGAGATCGGCATCACTACATCAATTCAGCTTAGGAAATAATTTAGAGCTGCTAAATTACAATGGTAATTGCTGCCCTCCTTTCCATCTTGTCTCAAGACGCCCATCCACCGAGATGCAGCGAGAGCCAGGAAAGGGTTCTGGCCGCGTCGGCTTTGAACACTTACCGAATTGTCTCAATAATTTCGTGAGCAGCATCATGGTGTTTGTCCTGCAAGAGAAAGAAAAGATCTTTTCAGAGAGACAGCAGGAATGCTGTTTGCCAGAAGGTTACAGGAATCACAATCTTTTTAAGAATACAGGTGATATTCTTACTGGGGAAGGAGTCTTTGATTGCCACCCAGGCCATTAAACCCTTCAAAATGAGCCTTCTAAGAGGAAATAAGGCTTAAGGTAATACATTTTTCAAGTTTCTATGGACTACCAGAAGATTTACATGAAGAAACCGACATTCTACTGATTTCTTTGTCATTTTCTGAAGTCAGGACTTGTGTGGCTGACACCCACTGGTAAGCAGTAGGTACTTGACTGCAAGTTCCACAATGAACAGTTGATTTCATCGACCTCACATCTGGTCCACGCTCACATCTCCGTGTGGGCAGCAAGAGTCTAGCACAGCGAGTGGCTTTCTAAAATAAAGCATCAAATAAATAGCAGGAGTGGATCTCAGCGTAGCAAAAAAAAAAGGCAACCCACAAAAAAAAAAAAAAAAAGAGAGGCCTAAATACGCAAACCTTTTCACGAACTAAAAACCCAAACACCCATGCACAAAACACGCTGAAATTTGTGCACTACAAGTACACACACACTTGACACTGGGGCACGGATGTTTGTTGAGTTTTATTTGGGAGTTTACTCAAGAGCAACTGAAGCACAAGTGAGTTTATCGTGCCACTCCAAATTCAGCCTATAATTTAGCCCTTGGGACTTCATGTATATGCATCATCCCACAATTAAAAAAAAATAGTGTTTTAGGGAAGTTACAGGAGTTCCTGTAGATCTTGTTGTAATCATCTTGCGAAGCCTTAGTTACCAGAGTCCATCTGCACAAAGCTGAGGTTATATTTAGCCATTTGCTCCTGGAAGTGGCTTTGACCTTTTAATTAGAAGTTCAGTATCTAAAGACTTTCCACAGTTAGAAGCGTAAAGGCTCACTCACTCTCAAATAATATCCCTTGTCTTCTGCTGCAGAAATGTCATTTCTAGAGAGTTACAAGGGGGAAATCCTACAGCAAAGGGCAGGGGGAGGCAACAGAAAGCAGAGGGTTTGGGTCAGGGCAAGGAAGGGAATCGAATGGACAGATGACAGAAAATGGCTGGGATTATTTCTGTTTCTTCAAGACATGGAAGGACGTGATACAGGTGAAAGAGAAGCTTTTTTCATCAGTATCACAGCTTTCCTATTTGTATGAGGAAACAGAATTCCCCTTGTACAACCAGTTTACATACTTAGGATCAGCCAGTCTTACAGAAGTTCACATTCCAAGAAACTTTCACACAGCCCTTTAGACACCTGGATAAAAACCTCAGGACAGAGAGGGATGGAAAGGCAGGCAAACGTCCCTACGGTAGGTAAGAAGGAACACTTTTGATTTTACGAGGAAAAACTTTTCTTTTCAGACTGCAGAACTTTAACCCCCTATGTAGGATTCACACGAGAGACTACGCAAAGAGAAGTAAAACATTCCAGTTGCATCAAAAAGGAGAAAGAGCCAAGAGAGCAGCAGTCAGGACAGCTGGGCTGGGACACCTGGTGGGCCAGAAGCTGAGTGTCACCCTGGGCTCGGTTCATAACGACGCGTGGCTGCGACAAACACGCCCCGAACAGATTGAGACAGCCCAAACCCAACGGCACCAAGGAAGAGGCGCCCAATTTCAGGTCAGAAACATCAGGTAAACAATCCTACGGATAAATCTTGGCCTAGAAAACGGCGAAGCAACCGAACTAAAATCTGCTCCTGTCTCTCAGCGCCCGTAGAAAAGGAGAATAAGCACCCAGGAGGAGAACGTTGCTTTCTTTTCATTTCTTATCTGCAAAGTACAAAAATAACCCAAGACAGTCAGCTCATCCATAAACATCTCCTACAAATCTTCACGTTTTGCTACACGTAGAATTATCACAGTAGAAACCCCTTGGGCTGATCCAGCTCTTCCAGTAAACTGTGTTCCTGTAGAGTAAGAATACGCTTTATCAACATAAGCCCATTATACCGGAAAAGTGAATTCACGCTTATTCCGGCATAACCGCTTTCTCTGAAGAAGTTCTCTTCTTCAGGGATGGTTTGGGACAGTTTCAGTGTCAGCAGAAGACACAGAGAAACCCCTTGTCCTACAGGTCTCCAGGAAAACACCCTTTGAAATGAGCACCATTACTTATCGGATTCTAAACGAGCGTCATTACTTAATTAATAGATTCCTTTATCTTGGCTTAAAAAGTGAAAAATAAAGTTAAAAAAAAAAATAATCACAATGCACATCTACCAGTATTGCTCATCCAATTTAATCAAGCAGATTTACTAACGCAACCTCACGTGGGAACTCCAACGAGAAGGGGTCCTTCTATGTTCAGTTTGTGTCATTATCCAGGAATAACGAAGTCGAAAACAGTTCCACATTTACTGCTGCTGAACTTCTGTTGAAACTCTCGCCAAATTTACCACACTCTGTAACTAACGCACTTTGTTCCAGTCAACAAGGTCCCAAAAATCTCCTGCAAATCTCGCGCACGAAGTCAGAGACGATCTCCTAACGCTTCTGCAAAGCGGAGGATGCCGTGGAAAACAGAAGAGAGATGGGGGGAGCAGATCTAAAGAAAATACAGCAGTTTTCCCTTCTTTAGAGAAATTTTCAGTCCCGTTTCACCGTTACAGTTGTAAGATTCAGTAAGAACAGACATTCACCAGCACGAGGCACCACCTCTGTATTCCTGCAATTGTTCAGGACACTGATAGAGAGTCTTTAGCAACTCAAAAGAGAAACTTCACCAAAACCACAGAGCCCGCTCCGACCGGCATCAGCCTCTGCCCGGAGTCCTCTCAAGCAGTCGCACTGGTTTGGGCCAGACTCACAACCCAGCCGGTGCAGCAGCTTTAACCCAGATCCTTTCACAGACCCAGTTCCTGACCACTGCAACCAGCAGGTTGGGAGGGACCGTCGGCAACCCTGACGGCTCCTCAGCAACGGCAGCGGCCTGACCCTCCCCACAGACCAACGCTCAACCCGGCCCACTTGAAGATGGCCTGAAGCTTCGCAAATTCCGACAGGTTTTGGGGGGTTATTTTTAGACTTTGCTTGGTTGGTTGGGTTTTTTTAACTTTTTTCAGGCTGCCTTTCTACCTTAGGTTGAAAATAAGAACTTTTCATGATGAAGTTCAGCTGGAGAGAATTGTCTGCGGTAAATGACTTTTCATATGTGTTTAGGTTTACGATGTTCCATTTAAGACAGAAACATGAGCTCCCAGAGAAAATTCAAGAGTTTTTGTCCTGACCAAGAGCAGCACACAGCTACACCTCTAGCGCAGGCACGTTAAACAAGCACACACATCCTGCTGGGCTTCGGCAAAGGGTCGTCCGTGAGAGCACAGCTTCACACTGCACCTGCAGCTCTAATCCCAATGCTCTGCCAGTAAAATATCCTGGTGAAGAGCCTCCTACAAACAGCCTGACCATCAGTCAAGAACTACACTGTGCTGAGTCCTTCAGGACAAGGTTCTAGGAGCGTCTCTATTCTGTTTGCAGTCAGGAGACGATCATAGAATCGCAGAATGGCTTGAGTTGGAAGGGACCTTCAAGATCATCTCGTTCCAATACCTCCCACTAGAGCAGGTTGCTCAGAGCCTCATCCAGCCTGGTCTTAAACACTTTCAAGGATAAGGCGCCCACAACTTCTCTGGGCAACTCGTTCCAGTGTCTCACCGCCCTCAGAGTGAAGAACTTCTCCTAATGTCCAATCTAAACCTCCCCTGCTCTAGTTTAAAACCATTGCCCCTTGTCCTATCCTCACAAACCCTTATGGAAAGTCCCTCTCCAGCTTTCCTGCAGCCCCTTCAGCGACGCCACGGTGCTCACGGTCAGAAAGAGGAGTTCCATTCATCCTCAACTGCTCCAAGCTGTGCTCCCTCCCTCCTCCCCTACGCACTACGTGCTGCTGTACTTCGGCAATGTTCTTACATTTACGTCGTTTGAGAGGCCCTCGGAATCTTCTGAGCCACATAAATAGAAGCTATTTCATGAGACAAGACCTTCTCTCTTTAATGTGGGCTAGGCACCAAGCATTGGAAGAAAAAAGTTGCAGTCTATAGTAATTATTGAGAATGTCCACAGCTATCCATAACAAGTTTATAAAGAAAAAACCTAAACACGTATGAAAAGTCAGTTATCGCAGACAATTCTCTCCAGCTGAACCTCGTAATAAAAATTCTTATTTTCAACCTAAATGTCCAATTTAAAATTGAAACATGAGCTCCCAGAGAAAATTCAAGAGTTTTTGCCAAGGCACTTCATTGGAAAAAAAACACGGAAAGAAAGAAGACATTTTTTCAAAAGTCACTTCTAAGGTAATCCAATTTTCTCTGGAAACCAGCAGAGCCCAGTTCCCCCCAGCACAACGGAACAGCTTCACCGTTCCAATCCTTACAATAGATTTCTCCATCCACATGTTACTACAACTCTACTCAGGAGAGTTAAAAAGAGTTTGAAGCCAGAAACACACCCACCGCTATTACTTTTAGCACCGTAGCGCCCAGAAGCCCCACAGCGTGCGCGGCACAACCCCCCCTCACATCCCACAACCAGCTGCATCTGCTGGTTTACCCTCCAGGACACGGAGATCAGGCCATGGAGCAACTCTTAGAGTCTGATCTTCTCCTTCACCTCTTCTCCAAAAGTGGCCCATCCTGATTGTTCTCGGAAGGGAAAGGAAGGGAAAGGAAGGGAAAGGAAGGGAAAGGAAGGGAAAGGAAGGGAAAGGAAGGGAAAGGAAGGGAAAGGAAGGGAAAGGAAGGGAAAGGAAGGGAAAGGAAGGGAAAGGAAGGGAAAGGGAGGGAAAGGAAGGGAAAGGGAGGGG
>VWZK01019984.1:75884-87875 GCA_013396935.1 Baryphthengus martii
AAGAAGAAGGTTAATGACAGTTTCTGTGGGTTTGGGTGCTGGGGTCAAGCAGCCCTCCTGGTACAAGGCAGTTGGCATCTGGGAGATCTGAGAAGCTCCACACCTGGGTTTAGAGGCCAAAATGGTAGTGCCCAAAAGCTCTTTCCAAACATGTATTTTCATGCAATTGTTATCATTTGCTATGACCACATACTCTGTTTGTTGGTCTAATTTATTTTTCTTTAAATCATCAACATGACCAGAACTTCCAAACTCTCAGTAGTAATCACAGCTCTTACTCCAATACCTACAAAGGAAAGCTGAAGCAGCTTCCATCAGACAATGCATCGTAAGAACAGCACCAGACACGTTTCAATTCCTTGTACCTAACTTAGTCCTACAAAGCACCAAATTTCTAAGAAAAACACCTGAATTACAAGTTTCCAGCACACTCTACAAGACCAAGGTAACGTGAAAAGGGCACTTGATTACACTTTGGCCACACAAAGCACTACACACTCTTCCACAAGGTGTAGTCGGTGTGGTTACATTATTTTTTGAAGTTAACAACATCCCTGAGGATACCTTAACAGCATTATTTTGATATAATTCTATATTCCAGTCCTGTGTCCTCAACTCTCAGGTGTATCTGTACAGGATGAATTATCTCCCAGTGCAACAATTCGTACTCTAAAGTGAGTCTCTAACCTAAAGGAACAGATTTAAACATTCTGTGCTTCTTCCTCAAACACAAAGACCGTGTTCGTTAAGTTGGGCAGCCGTCGTTGCCTGAAGCAAGGAACAACACCCCAGTGCCCTTCCAAATTTACATCTTTTTATATTTAGGTCCTCCTTATGAAACTCGGCGTATCCTTGGAGATAAGCCTAAGATGGGGCTTGGGGGTGAACGCTGTACTTTCCTAAACTTCATTTCCCACATGCAGAGTGGGATTCTTGTGAGATCTGATCAGTTTATACAGTGCAATGTGGTAAAGGCAGCAAAAAGCTCAAACCTGAGAGAGCAAATGTTTTGAAAATCTGGATGAGGAGGTCTCAGGGAAAAAAAAAAAAAAAAGCAACAGCTCATTTGCTTTCAATCAGTAGCTCTCAAAGCACGATACACAGAATTTTAAGACCCCTTATCCACTCTTCATAAAATTTTAGTGGCTGCCCAAGACTAAACTGTCCAGAGCAAAAGCAATTCTTACCTCTGCAGAGCCAGTTTAGTGTTTGACTCACCAGACCACACTTCCTTCCCCCAAAACAGGCCAAGTGACCAAAGCAGCTCTTCAGAAACAGCAAAACAAGCTGTGGGCAAGAGCTTGCGAAGCAGGAGGAAGGAAAAGATCCCCTATAAGCTTTTCACAGTTCACTAGATGAATGCAAACAATTCAGTGCAAACAAAACCTGACACAAGCTAGTTAGTTACAAATAAAACAATGGCAACGCTCATGTACTTTTTCATCACTGCCTTTAGATACCAGGCTATTTTCAACACTTCAACCACACCGCACTGGCTCCCAAATCCTAAATACTGAGTCCACTCTTGTATTGACACAAGCTATTTTTTTTGCAAAATTCCAATCTGCAAGGGATCTATTTAACCCACAAAACAAAAGGGGCCAGTCTCCCCGGCCCCTGGTTTCAAAGAACAGCCTGGTTGCCTGTAGTGGCAGCTCTCTCCCCAGGCAGTGGTCCATAAATCCAATGGAGAGGATGTTACAGCTGGAGACAAGATGGTTAGCAGAGATCAAAAAGATGGATTAGGAAAAGCCAATCAATCTTGCAGAAGGCTAGTGGGACAAGCGCCTCTTTAATGTCCTCTGGTTTCCTCCATCTGTGGAGGACGATAAGCATTTCTCCAGACACCAAGAAAGGCAATGGGAGCTCCTGCAGCTGCAGCTGCCCCACGGGAGCCAGGACAGCATCCAACGTTCTGCAGGGCACACTGAGCGCCTCTCAAAACCACGGCCTTCAGCCCGGCAGAACTTTGCGCTCCTCCCCACTCAGGGTTTAACTTAATTTACACCTTGTCTAGAAAGAGTCAGCGGTACAGTTTCTATGTCCAGAGCACAGCCATATTCAACACTCCTGCAACCAGTGGTTGACAGGAGCCTATGAAAAGCCAAACCCAAAGTCCTTCCAGCTGCGACAGCAGCAGAGCTGCCCGTGGGCCAGCTGGGCAACAGGAAAGATCTCAAGCTCGGCAGCCCTGCCAGCCGGAGCCTTCAGTCGCTTTGCATTTTCGGGTCGTTGCCTCGTGCTCAGATGCTACTTACACTCTGAGTAAGGAAAAGGGCAAGTCTGCTCCGAGCACTATTTCATATTGTACAACCAGACTTGGGATTCCCAAGTTTGATCCCAAATCATTCGGCTTCCACAGCGACAACCAAAGCACAAGTTTTCTTACCAAGTGAGATGAGGATCAAAGGCTGTCTTTGGAGCATCCAGCTACTGCTGTTCCCTTAACCAGGGAAGTGTACGGACACTCACAAGCACACCAATGTATTAGTCTGTACCTCCTGCAGACAACAGCTCGTGTCCACTCTTCTCCTGCCAGCCCCAGAGAAGTGGTGAGAGAAGCAAGAGCTACCAAGGCTGCTTTTTGAAGCCCATCTGCCACACAGCAGGAGAGCAGACGGGTCGGATGGAGTTTCAGTAGTTAGAGAGTTCACTGTCACATAGAACTGACTGGAAAATATGGAGGTACCGTGGCCTCCTTAATGGCTACATAACAGCTTTTAAAGGACAAAAGTTGGCCCAAGACCTAAAATATACTAAAAGTACCAGGTTAACAAAGCAAACAGGCACGAGAAAAGAAGATCCAAACTGCTCTGGATAATCCTCCTGGAAGAGGAGCACAGGTGATCCAGAATTTGCAGACAAGACAGTTGCGGAGCTGGTTGCAACAGGGACTCGTGTTTTCACTGCAGCTGCCTAAACCACAACCAAACCGTTTTGGTTTTTCCCCCAGCAGCTCCAACTGCACAAAGGCAGGAGGGAACAGTTCCCAGGACGGTGGGGAGGAGGGGCTGAATAAATATCTTACCAGGCAATCACTCTGCAGGAGTGTCTGCGGCAGCACACACAGGACAGTTGGAGCAGGATGACCTGCTGGCTTCAGTCTGTGTAAACCAGACACGGACCAGACATGAGCATGAAGAGAGTCTACTACATAAATAGACTTGTTAAAAAAAAAAATCCAAGTTGTTTATATTGGAATGAATATCTAGGGGAATGCAACTGTTTTGGTAAAATGGTACCTTGCACTGGTATTATCCTTTGAGTGGAGTTTTAGGGAATTAAAAGCTGTTCCAGTAATAGGACAGCTGGAGGGAACAGGCGAGCGCTGTGGGGATCCCAGCCGCTGAAGCTGCCCGGCCAAAGGAGCCCCGTGTTCGCTCCTGCTGGGACAGAGCGGCCTGATGGGCTGTCGTGCGACTCTTAACCAGAAAAGCGGCCCTACCAGCATTTCACAAAGTGTTGAAACCAGCACAGCCACCTGCCTTGCCACTGCTTCCCCAAAAGCCACCTCCTGCTCTGGCCCAGCAGCGCCTTGGCATGCACTCAGCAAAGGCTCACGCTAGAACTAAATCTCTTTGGTGTTTTGGGTTAGTTACCTTTCAAGCAGACCAGCTCGGCACACCGGTGTACAAACCCACTGTTACTAGGGTGAGGGCAGCTTGAGCAGCAACTGGGCAGAGATGGGCAGAGCTATTTCTACTTGCAGATGCACTGGTTTCCAGCTTTCACCTGCCCTGTGTCAATAAAGAAATAACCCTCCCATGCAGCAGCAACTGCAGAGGTGGGGGAGCAGGAAAGGAACCAGCCCTATGGAATCCACTGCCAGTAATCAGCCCTCAGGTGAACCCAAGCAAAGGGCTACTGCTGGTACCAAAGAATTCCCACTTCCAAAGGGGCTACCAGCTCCTTCTCATCCTTGGTGGGTGCTGGGAAGAAGCTCGTGGCCCAGCCCAGCTCTTTGGTCAATGTTTGCTGCCCAAACAGCCGATTCCCACCTCCTACAATGAAAACAGGCAGGTCTAAGGGGAGCATCTTGCAGGCCACCGGTAAGACGATGACATCGTAATCGATCGCTTCATGTTCTGTAAAGATAACTCAGCCTTGGACAGCTCAGAAATTCGGCCTCTCCTCAAGACGCGTAAACATTCTACACAAGAGAAGCTGGCAACAAAACCTCGTGCTCTCAACCCGAATCCCACTGAGCTCCTAAAGACAGACGTTTTGCGAGGTACAAAAGAAAAATCTGAATGGTTACAGTTTTCCTGCCGTAAGCCTCAACCCGTGCTGGGGAGCAGCGAGGCAACCTACACCAAGCGCAGATTCTGAAGGGCCCACAGAACTCCTAAGTGGCAACATTTTAAAATCTTCCACCTCACAGAGTTGGAAACGACCCCGTAGACATTGTATTCTTCATATGTTGCAAACAACCGTTAGTTCTGATAAGCAGGGACCAAGTCAAAGCGAGATCCGACCTAGACTCCGGTCCCTAGCTCCGGAGGGCGAGCAGCCGCCCTGCCCAGCACCTCATCCCGCGGTCCCAAAGGGCTCTGCTGCCAACAAACTGGGCAACTGGAGGAAACCACCCACAACCCAATGGACATTCAACTGAGGAATGAAGAAGCAGTCTTAAAAATTTGAGGGTTTTAGTGTTTCAAGTGTATGTACTGTCAAACACGAATAATGACAGCTCCAAGAAGTGAACGACAATTTAATGTCAAATCCTCAAGAAACTGCCCTTCACACTACATGAGAAACTTTCCAATATTTTCTAATTACAGAAACAGTATAAAACCCATTAATTTTAACTAAGAAACTTATTTGTAGTATTTTAGGGGTTTTTTAAGTTTCCAGTCCTTCATTAAGCTGTCTTCAGTAGTTCTGGAGATTTTTCATCTTAACACTGAAAAGTTCTTTCAGTGCAGACTTTTAGGAAACTCTCATTCACTCATGAAACAAAACAACGTAGTCAGAACAGAAACTTTTTCGTTATTCATAGATCTGTTGGTATCTATGAAGCCATCATTTCCTGCTGTAAAATATACTCACCCTCTTCCTATGCTCTAAAAATAGTACCTACTCTATTTGGTATCTGCAGCAGCGTGTGGCCAATGTCATATATTCAGTTTGATTTCTTGTTCCTCTTCAGGGTTAGTTTGGTCTCATCTTTTATAATTACTCTAAAAGTAAATACATTATGCTCACAATTCCTAATACGAGCTTCTCTTGCTTGTGCGCATCTTATTAAGAAGAAGAAAATAAGTTTAACAAAAATATTTTAAATATGTTGAGGTACTTTATGATTACCCGTCTGCGACAAATAGACTGTAAGGGGGGAAATCCCCCCAGTCCCCCATCTCTGGTCCTTGTCTCGATCATTACAGTAAAAATCTTTAATCAGCCAGCCAAAGGTTAACTCGAAGCAGGAAGACAAAAAGCGAGGCAGTATGAAAGGGGAAAAAGAAAGAAGGAAGAGCACAAAAGTTGACATATGGATGTCTGGGGAGAAGGGTGATTACATTTCCCATAAATCCTGCATACCAAGAAGTAAGATATTTTGCCTAAATTCCCAGGAGAAACACAATTCAGTCACATATCTGAGACTTGAGAGGATAATCATCTCCGTAGATATTGAGGCTGCCACGAAGGACAAGAGTTGGAGTTGCACGCGGTGCCACGGATTTCCCCCGGCACGCTAAAAGCTTTCAAGGCTGTGTCGGACTGTAACTGATGGAGGAATTTTAGGTAGATAAATTTGAATTGCCAGAGTTGGAACTTTGGTCAGGAAAGGAACATCCATCCTCACAATAAAAAATTTAAAAAAATACAAAATAAAAAGCAATCTTGAACAGCTATTCTGCCTTTCAACAATGACCTGTCAGATAATTCGGTTAATATGACAAAAATAAAAGCTCCTGTAGCCTTAAGATGCAAGACAAGAGAACAACTTTTCCTTTTCACAGAGAAACACCAGGGAGAAGCGCACGTTAACTGAACTCATGATTTGTATTGTATCCAAGGGGTCAGAGCTTTGAACAAAAGCCAGCCTGAAAACTGAACAAGTACCAATTGTCACTCATGGCAAGTTCTACTTCAAAGGCTAAAGCCCAGAAGAAAACTGCTATTCTGCAACAACCACGCGCTGCACAATTAAACCTTGTACGGTTTACGGTCTTC
Organism: Baryphthengus martii; assembly: GCA_013396935.1. Lineage (NCBI taxonomy): Eukaryota > Metazoa > Chordata > Aves > Coraciiformes > Momotidae > Baryphthengus > Baryphthengus martii. Next base: position 82,062 of record VWZK01019984.1, read on the forward strand.
CTCGCCTTGTGAGGCCGCCTCACCTCCCAACAGCACGTTGCTGGGCTCCCTTTGGCATCTGTGAGAGCAGGAAAGTACAGGGGAAAAAAAATGATGCAACTGTGCCAACTGTGTCCTCTGCTGCTTCTGTTTATTTGCCGGGCAGTAGAGAAACCCACGTCCTTTGGAAATGACTGGAGTCAATTATTTTCCACTTTTACGCTATTCACTCGGCCCACTCTTTTTTTTAGACCTGGGGAGGGGAGAGGGGCGTTGAGAAATCGGAAGTCTACTGAAGTTTTCAAACCTTGTCTTCACTTGAGAAGTTTCTATAAGTAATTAGTCATCCCCACAAACATTTCCCAACAGGCGGCATCAGCAGCGCGTATTAAATCAGAGAAAATCCCCTAACCTCTGCCACCGCTGCCGAATTTCTGGGCGATTACTCAGGGGCGTGAGGAGGTTTTGCCTGGCAAAGTCAGCTCGGCAGCTTCCTCCACTCGCCACCCCCTCCTTTGTACGGCACCCGCTGCCCTGGGAAGGCAGCATGAGTCAGATTACAGATCAGGGCGGAGGGGGGGGGCGGGTGGCTGTGAAAACACTGGAACATTTTTTTCCAGCCCAGATATTTTCAGCGATCCAGTTCAGAGAGCCACCCCACACGCAGCTTCACAGCGGCACAACAGAGGCTCCGCCGCCGCGCTCGGCCATGGCAGCCGGCGGCGGAGCGGCCTCGTCGTGCCCGTCGGCATCCCAAGTCCTCCGTCCGGCACAAACCGATCCAAGGGAGAAACCACCAGCACGTGCGAAACGTGCGCCTGCTTCCCAGCAGCTCGGCCTGCCAGAGCCCGACGGAACATTGAGTAAGGAAAGGCTGGATCCGTGCAGGGGAAACGGCAACAACAAGTGGCTGGGGAAAGGAGGCCGAGGCCCAGAACTCGGCAGGTTACGTGCGACACCGAAGGGACCAATTTAGGACCTTCCTACGTGGATCTTGCCGTGCTCTGGCACTCGGCTTCAGCGACTGCTCCCACATCCACCTCGCTGTCTCAGGAGCCAAAGCCAGTCATCAGAAAAAAGTATTCCCAGTGAAGCTGAGTGACAGGGGTACAAAAAGCACTAAATTCTTAAGCAGGGTTTGTTATTCATCTCTACCAGTGAGCTGTAATTTCGAAGGTGACACTCCCTGCTGGGCTCTGATTTGCATTATCATCGCCTGCCCTGGAGCTGTTCGTGCACAGCACATTCCTTTGGTGACAGAATGGTACCAGCTGGATCACGACTGATGATGGGGGGGAGGAGAACACACACTCCCACACACACCTCCCCTGCTCCCTTCCACCTGTACAAAGTCCAGTACTATCAAGCTCATCTCCCATTACTCCTCAGCAGCAGACGCACATCAACCTCTCCAACAGCTGCAGGGTGATGCTCTGACAACACTCAATTAGCCAACGAGAAATTTTTGCCATTACAGCCGAGTGGAAAGTCAGCAGCAAAGAGGAGGAACACGGATACCGCAATGAATTATCCAAGCCAGACTTATCAGCACAGTTGCTAACTTGGAAGCTTCAGCAGCTCATGGCAGAGGTACCTCAGCCCGGTAAGACGTGTGCAGTGGTACGACCAGGACTCTCTCCCTCTCCCCTCCTAGGGCTTGAGATTTTCAAGTTGGAAGATGGGTACGAAATTGGTAGAAGGTACCCAGAGGTAACCCTACTGGGGTCCACAGTGGCTCGCTCGTCAGCAGCCTGGCCTGCAGGAGGAGTTCCCAGGCGCTATCACAACACAAGTGCCCAGCCCTTAATGCTGAGGAGTCGACAATGCAACACAAAAACCTGACGCCCACAAAGGTTTGCCATTCTCTTTGGGGTGGATCCTGTTGAGCAGACAGATGACAGGGAGGCCTGCCAGGCCAAAAGAGCACAGCAAGACAGGCAGATGTCTGACCCTGAAACTTCAAAGGACTTGCATGTTTTTTACCATGACAGGCTGCCAGTCACCTGCAGCCGTGCGGGTGAAGGACACGGCGCCGCGGGTGAAGGACACGGCGCCGCGACAGCGTAAGCCACTCAAAGCCAACACCAGTCCCACTCTCCTCTCATTACCTGGCTGTGCCTCCCCGACCTCTGTCAGCACTGACATTGACTTTGATCACCCTGCGCGAGGAGAGGAGATAAAGGAACCACGGTGTCCTCTTCCCGATGCACGTGCTACCAGAGAACAGGCTTTTCCACATTGCAATGGGGTGCAGTTGGGCAAACACGGATTTTGGTGACAGTGATCGGCTTCGGCAGCTCTGAAGCCTCCTGTTGCTCTGTTCCGTACGCAAGTAATCCCCCACTGGTGCCAGCAGAACTGTGCCAGACTACACCGTGGAACTGATCCAGATTAAAAAAAAACAAAACAAAAAAAAAAAAAACCAAAAAACCAACCCAACACACTCCACACACCTTTTTTCCCCCACATACACTCAGTAGGCCCGGACTCTTTAAGCAGGAACTGTTGTCAAGAGGAGTCCAAAGTACAACCTCAGACACCACAGATTAGGCAGAGCTCAACACGCTATGAAAATCTCCATGTTTAAACCTAATAAATATTCAGATTTAACTATAGTAAAAGGTCAGAGACGCGAGAATGAACCAATTTAAGGACAATTCTCTGGAATAACCTAAGCACCTGGAAGTCTTGGAGCTACTACAAGGGGACTTCACCCTTTGTATCCAACAGACCTACTTACAAATAGGAAGCACCAAGTCGTGCGTACCAGTACTTGAAGGATGACTACAAACGCCACCCCCTACCAGCAGCAGCCTATTTCAGACCATCTAGATCCATTAACCGCCTCCTCACGCATCTGAGCACACAACAGCCTTTATCCAGGCCTGCATAGAGCAAAATCAGAATTTTTAAGGCCGTATCATCGGCCTCTGACAACGTAACGCAAGCAAAAAAAAATGGGGCAGGTATGTGGGAGTCAGGAAGTTAAGCGGCGTACAAAAGAATAAACTCCCTTCGGCCCTGATTAAGCAGGGCGCTCACAAACCCAGAGGTCAACATCAGAAAATATTTTGTGAGTCATGAGGAGAGATTACTCACCATGCACTATTCAACTTACTCATCACAGTGTGCCCCGGACAGAACCGCTCACCACGTACTCATCAGGAAACCGTGGCCTTTCCTTTGAGCCCCGCAGAAGGCGGGGGAAAGAGTCACACTTTCAGTTTTGTGTGTAAGCCAGTGGGAGGCTGGATCTGCACCACCACCGCTCTCTCCTCCCACGGCCCTAATTAGACTCGGAGGGAAATACATGTTTCACATCACCCTCCCAGGCTCTTTTAGCATCCCAACAAGCAGCGGCTTGTCAGCTGAGCTATTATGCAAACTCAGCAGTCTGAAGAGACCCCACTTTTCCTATTAGACATGAAATAAGCAGCAGTCCTGCGGTAAATAGGCACGTTATTAATCCAGGCGTCCATTAACGCGAGAGATCAGCCCTTCGCAATACCGACGCCGCTAATTTAAGATGTAGCAAGGGCACAAAAATAGCCGAGTTACTCAATACAAGGTTACATCACGCAGCAGAGCTCGTCGGGCAGCAGGTCCGCAACACCCCTCAGCCTCTGATGTTGGGACAGAAGATTCCCCGGCGCGCTCACCAAAAATAATTAGCGAGGACCGGGAGCTTCCCCTCGCCTTTCTCTCTGGAAAACAGATCTCAGGGCACACACCAGGAAGCAGCAAGAACGCTGCTCGATAAAACTACTTGGAAGCGTTGGGGGTTCCTCCCCCCTCTCCAGATATCCCACCTTGCTTCCTAGGAACGGAGCAGCAGAAAGAGCAGTGAAACGAAGAAATGTTCTGCTTACGTCAGAGCTGAGCTCTAAAACCACAACGGTGCCTCTACCCTGCTGCCAACTCAGGGCCGAGCCAAGGAGGGAACGCGAGTCTGCAGTTCAGCAGGGCGGCCGATGTCAGCAGGCCAAGCGCTGCCATGGGCCGAGCGCAGGATTTCTTTCCAAAGCTCCAGAGTTCATCTGCTGCTGCAAAGGGCAGAGCCGCGAGCGGCGGGCGGGCGGCCGGCCGTGCGCGAGCCCACGCACGCAAGCGCACGGCTCCCTCAGATGCGGCGTGAGCCGCTCACCAAAACTGCAGGAGGGAGTNTAAGGTGGGGGAGTAGGTTTGAGGTTGTGATTTGTTTGGGGTTTTTTAAGCCTGTAGGAATTTTTATTAATATACATAAAGGCGGGGGCAGGTTCGAGGTTGCAATTTGGGTTTTCTTTCAACCTGTAGGAAGTTTTTCGAATCTACATCAAACCAGCCCTCTCGCCCAGATTAATCCCTAACCTACATAATCTTTAACCTACGCTTCACGCAACCCGCCGGGAGCCACGGGTTAATATTTGGCGACCCGAAGAGAACCGAGCTTGGCCATCCTTCTACTTTCAGTTTCTACGAATTTAAGCGGAGCGCGCGCCCGCGAACGAACAACCCCAACACGCGAATGAAATGACAGAGCTGCCCAGACAGGAAAGGCTGCATTAACCAGTGTGTGCAAGAGCCTCCAGTTCTGGGAGCAGCCGACGAAAACAGCAGCCATGGGAGGATGGTTTGGAAACCACAGATAGAGCCATGGCACCGAAAGGCAGGCAGCAGATAGGAATAGGCGGCCATCTCCCCTGCCACAAGCGATATATTTCTAATCGTTCGCAGCCAAGCGCGGTTTCCATGCCAAGCCAGCAGCAATATCAGCAGTATCAGCTGCCCCAGCCTCTGAGTCCCGGCGTGTTTCTCCCCGCACACGTACGAGAGCAAAGCCTGAAACACAAGGAATAATCAACACCGCACAGGCCAAGTAAAATAGATTTTCCTTTGACAAACTGTTCTCAGAGGTACTACAAACAGTTGAGGGGGGGGGGAAGAACCGTTCGAGGGTTGGTACGGACCCTGCGCACATACGGGAAAAAAAAAAAAGAATAATAACCCAAAACAACATCTCAAGCCTTTCTCCTCTCGTGAGATTTTCCCTAATCTGAACATGGACATTGTTATCAAGGTCACACATCTCTCACTCCGGGCTCGGCACAGGCAGGAAAAAGTCCGGCAAGTTAGGAAAAAACCGCCGCTCACGTAACTAAGCGGGGACGAGTGACATTTGATTTGAAACCATGTGGATTACGGCTGCCATCAACTGACAAACCTGACTTGAATTCTGTTCAGACCAAATAAAAGCGAAGCTACAAGGGCACCGGTCGGAGGGAAGCGCCAGCAACAGCACCGACCCCGGCAGCACGTACCGAGGGCAGAGCCCCTCTTCTTTGCCCACAATTAACGCATCTCTCCTCGGTTTATTTCCACTCCTGCGACTGGTTTTGCGGGGTCGCCCCCACCGCCACCCGAAGCCATCAATAATTTCGGCGACACCGACCAGCCAGAAAGCCCTCTCGCTTTCACCCCGCTGGAAGCAGCTCTGGTTATTAACCAGTTACACGAGCCGGGCTCAGGAAAACACGAAAACTTTTCATTAACCAGTCCTCCTCCTCCCCGCCCTTAAGTTTAGTCAACCAATTATAAAAAGAAATCGGGGATTTGACTTCCAGGGGAGCAGGAGCAGCAGCACCCGGGGCTGGGGAGCCCGGCGGGCTCGCAGCCCGGCAGCCCCTCACCCTCCAGCCGGCGGCTCCGGGGGGTCCTCCCGCATGGGAAGGGAGAGCTCCTGGATAAATATCGCCAATCGCTCCCAGAGAGGACGCGATTAACAGATTGATTAATAAGTGACAGAAAGCGCTGGGGGGCAGGGGGGAGGTCTGGGGAAGCGAAGGGGCCGAGGGAGCC
>VWZK01019984.1:88178-99761 GCA_013396935.1 Baryphthengus martii
GGCTGGCACGCGGCGCTCGGGGCCGTCGTGCGGGGCCGGCACCCTCTGCGTGACAGGGCGAGGCTGGCACCTTGCACGCGGGTGACGGCACAAGGCTCGGGCGGCCGAGCAAGGCCGGAGCGCCCTGTGTGACAGTGCGAGGCTGGCACACCACGGTCAGTGATCGTGTCGGGCTGGAGCACCTCCTGTGATGGCACGAGGGTGGCACGCGGCCCTTGGGTGGCCGTGCGAGGCTGGGACACCCCGTGCGATGGCACAAGGGTGGCCGTGCGCGGCTGGGACACCCCATGCAATGGCACAAGGGTGGCACGCGGCCCTTGGGTGGCCGTGCGAGGCCGGGACACCCCATGCGATGGCACAAGGGTGGCACGCGGCCCTTGGGTGGCCGTGCGAGGCCGGGACACCCTGTGCGATGGCACAAGGGTGGCACGCGGCCCTTGGGTGGCCGTGCGAGGCTGGGACACCCCGTGCAATGGCACAAGGGTGGCACGCGGCCCTTGGGTGGCCGTGCGAGGCCGGGACACCCCATGCGATGGCACAAGGGTGGCACGCGGCCCTTGGGTGGCCGTGCGAGGCTGGGACACCCTGCACACTGCACAGCACATACACACTGCACCAGAACAATGTTACGAGCCCACGTGGCCGCCGGTGCGAAGTCTGCACGCCGGCGTAAGCTTCGCAGGGCGCCACAAGGTCACGGTGCAAGGTGTGCGTGTTGCGTGCGGGTGACGGGGCCGGTGTCTTCTCGTTGCACGTGGGTGAGCGTGCCAGGCTGGCACGAGAGGTTCCACGCAGCTCCCAGGAGGAGTTTTACTAGCACGAGGGATCCCGCCCCACAGCCTGGCACCAAGGCAGTAGCTCTGGGCGAGCACTGGTACGTCCTGGGACGGGGATGGGGACAGGGCCCATCGTCTGGCAGCTCCAAGCACAGGAGATGTACCCGCTGCCCTGGGCCCAGAGAGGAGCAACAGGCGGCCGGCAACTACAGCCTTAGGACACGGTTTAACCTGGTAGTAGGACTGATCTCAGCCAGTGGGGCTGGGGCTCAGCACCCGGCTCAGCACTGGGGGGAGCCGGGAAGGGTCCTGGGTGGGGGCTGGTGTCCTCCCACCCCCTCTCTCCAGAGGTGACACCATCTCTCTAGTGTCCTGTGATGGCCCGGAGCTGAATGACACCAGTTTGCATGTCTATAGGTGGCCAGGAGCAGAGCGATCCCATTTTTACATGTCTATAGGTGCCCGGCTGGGCTGGGAGCTGAGTGATCAAATCAGGCCAGAGCTTCCCCCTCCTTTTGGGTGCTAATTTCTGCCTTTTGGGTGCTAATTTCCCTTATCGGGAGAGATACGAATACCCCGGGGAGTGGGGAGACCTGGGTGCCCTGCCCTCCTGTTCTGTGGTGCAGGGACATCTGGGTGCCCTGCCATCCTGCCCCAGAGTGCGGGCGCTGGCTCTGTCCCACTTCCAGTAGCTCCCTGAAGCACTGTCCCCAGGTACAGCAGGGACAGGGCCCCACAGCAGGGCTGGGATCGAGGGTCATCCTGCTCTGGGAGCTCCTTCACTTGTGGGGACAAGAATATTCAGGCGGGAGGAAACGCTGGCGATGCTGCGTGTGGCTCCCCCCAACCAGCCACAGCCTGTGGTGAGCCACGCGGGGCTGGAAACATGGGGTCACCTCGCCAAAGTGCTCCCTGGGGTGCACATGCGTGAGATGGGTCCATGCCAAATGTCGGAGCAGGACAAGGGGAGCTGCCACCTCCACGTCATGACAGCTTGAGCCGGGCTCAGCTGCCAGAGCGGTCCTTGCCCTGGTGAAGGAGCGTTTCCAGGGGTTGGTACTAGAGCTCTGGTGGGTGAAGCACCTGCACCCTCAGGTCGGTTCGGAGCCCTGCAGCCACTTGCTCTTCTGTCACCCTCAAAAATAGTCATTTTCTTCCCAGCAAGTGATTTTTACGTGGATTCCAGCCTGTGTCACACCAGTACGTCACCAGGCCGCAACACCCCGTGCATCGGGGCTCTCCAGTGCCCAGCTCAGCAATGGGTGACCCCAAGGGAAGCGCACCCATTGTCACCGCAGCACCCACACCCTCACCTCTGCTTGCATTCCGCTGCCAGACGGGGCTGGGGGATGGCCATGCTGGGTGCTGGTTTCCATTTGAGGGCTGGAAGCACAGCAGTGAGCCCGTGTCTGCTGGGGACGAGCATCCCTGTGGGGCAGGAGTGTCCCAAGGAGGTGCCTGCAGCCCAGTTGGGTCCTGGTGAGCCTGGGCTCTGTGACACAGCCTCATCTGCAGCTGGATGCAGCAGAGCCAGGCACCTTCTGGAAGGAAAACCAGACTTTCCCCATCCCCATCCACCACCAGCCAGTGGTGGAAGTTGTGCTGGGAGCTGCCGCCCTGTGACGCGGGCCTGGGGCTGGTAACACCACTACTTGGTTTCTCACTTTCTCAGCCAAAGGGAAGTGAACACGGTTCGTGGCAGGATCCTTTCGCCATCTGTCTCTTCTGGCTGTTGTCCTCCAGTTTATTAATCTGATCTTCCTTTTATCCTGGTGGAGAGGATATGGGTCAGCTGCAAACATGCTGGGAAGGTTGGAGGGCCGCCTGCCGCGGAGCCGGGCTTGGGCACCAGCCCACGGTTCCCCTGCTTGGGTGCAGTCACATCCACCCTCCTCCAGCACTGGGCTAGAGCTCCAGGGCCGAGCAAGGCCACCCGCCTCCAACGGGCATCCGCAGAGTCCTTTGGGATCCTGTTCCCTCCACCTCGGTACGCACGGAGACGGCCAATATTTGGGCTGCAAACCAGCCTTGCAGTCGGGTTGGCAGCCTGGAGCCGTTGTGCTCCTGCTCCCGTTGCCCAGAAGCACAGCATGGGAGGGTGCGGGGCTGCACCCTTCCTGAAACACATCCTGAAGCTGCCACGGGCCGGAGCGGGATATTGCCTGGCAAGATGCGCTGTGCATCATTTAACACCTGTATTTCTTGGCAGGTCGCTGCCTTCAGCAGAGCCGAGCGGGCGTTTGGTGGTGGTGAGCGCTCAGCCCTGCCACAGATACCTCGGGTCCCTGCGCCTGTCCCCACAGCAGGTCGCTCCCTCATCAGAAACGCCTCTGAGTCCGGGTCCAAACTCGGACGCTCTTCTCTTTGTGTCCCTTTTTCCCCGCTTTAAATGTCCATACGTGCAGAAAGCTACATAACTAGGAACACTTTTTGAAAGAAAACACTAAAATCATCAAGTCAGCAGTGCTTAAACTGCTCTGACTGCCTCTTAAATAATCAATTCATATTTAATTAGCTTACCACAAAAATTCCATTAAATTTAAATAAATAGACATGGCAGGAGTTCTCCGGGGCACAGCAGGCTCCGTTTAAAGAATTCTCTGAGTTCGTTAGGTTGGCCTTTAATCAGTTTGTCGTCAAAGTCCTTGTGTGGCCCAAGTAGGCTCCTAGGCTGCTAATAAAGAGTATTCGAAGCTACAAGGGCTTCCCGGACGGATCCAGCCTGTGCCCGGCCGTCCGGCTGCCGTGCGGTGCTCCAGTGCCAGCATCTTCTGGCAGGTAGCGGAGAGCAAGTCATTTTTGAAACACCTGGCCTGACCAAAAGATCCTTTTTTCACTGATTTCTCTAAGTTTTCCATCCAGGCAAGGAGAGGGAAGAGAGCAAGGGCAGTCGTTTGCTTTCTGGCGGTTCCATGAGCTGAGCCAGCCCCCGAGAGACGGGAGCAGCCCCCTGAGAGACAGGAGCTTCTCTGCCTCATTTGACACCTCTGAAATTTGGCTCTTTTGGGTATTCTTTGCCTGTTTGTCCCTGTGCTTTTCCACAGCTCGGCTCTGCGCTGCAGCAGGACCCGCCGGCTGCTGCCGGGGCTCCACGGGCTGGTGCTTTTTCAGGGACATCAGGCAGTGACCTGCAGCGTCGCCCGCTCCAGAGTCACAAGACTGGCTTCAGAATCAGCTGCTGTTGGATTTTGCTGGTGCGGAGGTTTGTCGGGGGAGAGGTTCACTTCTGCCTACGAAGCAGAAATTTTTGCTGCTGAGCGTAGTGAGAGCCTGGTCCAGGTTGCCCAGAGAGGTGGTCGCTGCCCCATCCCTGGAACCATCCCAGGGGAGGTTGGATGGGGCTCTGAGCAACCTGCTCTAGTTGCAGATGTCCCTGCTCCCTGCAAGGGAGTCGGATGAGATGAGCTTGAAAGGTCTCTTCCCACCCAAACCAGTCTATAGTTCTCTGATTCCCTGGGTTTGCTAGCCCTGCTGCGTTTCTCAACTCCAATAATTATTTTTTTTTGCCACCACCAGATAAACCAGGTTTAACTGTGGGAGAGATGGGGATGCACTGTGCAACTCCCTGCATGCAGCCGTGGTTCTGGAGCGCTGGAGAAGGGAGGTTTCCCTGGCAGGTACCAGGTACAGCGTGCGGCTGGTGCCCAGCCCTGCGGTGGCACGTGGGCAGCTGGCCAGCAGCGCCTCCTGCCCCATGGCTCCTACATCCCACCCACACAGGGGACCCTCCAGGGGCAGGCAGTGAGCGGAGTGGGGATCCGGGCTCCTCCAGACATGGGAGGGAGCGACAGGGAGGGCATTAATGCACCAGGGGCGTGTTGCACAAGCGATGCTCTGAGCACAGCCTGCACAAGCCACATGCAAAAGCACCTCCTGAGCTCATGCCCACGCTGGCGTTGTTCCCGTCGGGACTGTGGGATCGTCTCCCTGCAGGGACACCCAGGGTTGCATTGACCCTCACGGCTGATGCGCCGTTGGCAGGAAAAGTGTTTGGCCGCGGCAAGGGAGCCAGGATGGGCACAGGGGCTCGAGGTGCACATCGGCTCCTCCAGGAGCTTGCCTCTTCAGCGATGTCTCATCTTGAGTATTGACCCAATTTAATTGACGATAACAAGTTAGATCATGAGGCGGGATAATGCGGGCAAGTCTGTTCCCATCAGACTAAATATTCCAACCCGAATCCTGTGTGTTTACCCCTGTAAAGGCTGGTGGTCCACAGCCCCAGCGGACAAGGGCAGCTCCCTGCTCTGACACCGGCGCCCCAGCCCTGCGAAAGCCTCCCCTCGTTCTATGTGCTCACATCTTGCTATTTATTCCTAATTTGAGCTCCCTTGGGTCGGGGTTGCTGGTGCCCTTCGTGGTACGTGGTTTTTCCTTTCTCCCCCTGAAGCCTGGAGCACGGCCAAGCTCTGTTCAGTGTTTCGTGGTAGGACCAATAAAAGTCGGGCTCTGCAAATGGCTCCCGTTGCACAGCTCCCTTCACGGAGCAGTTAAGCTGTTTCACCCCAGCAGGAATTGCACATCTCAGTTCTCTGTCAGCTTTTCGACGGCCCCATGAAATAAGGTAGGACCTTTGACAACACCAACACAAACCCAGCTGCTCAGAGCTTTCCTTCCCCTCCTTGCAAAATGGCCCACGTGCGATCTTCCAAGCCCCATTTTAATTTCCTAGGGTCAGTCCTGAGTCGTGCCCAAGTTCTCTTCCACATGATGGAGCAGCATCTGTCCTTTCCATCTGTCCCAGCAGCTCCCTGGGCCAGATCTCTCCGAGGATACTCCAGCTGCAGTTGCCACAACAACAAAATGATGCAACAGTTTTCTCTCAGGTTGCAGAAGTGGCTGGTGAACGGGGTGGGTGAGAGGCACCGCGACCACGCTGGTACCAGCAAAGGTCTGGGCGAGATAAAAGCCCTTTTTGGTCATGAACGTCCCCTCCTCAGTCTGGTCCTGGAAACTGGTCTGTTTGAGCCCAGACTGGGGGCTTTTCTCCCACTGAGAGGTGGCTCCCACTGCTGGAACACCACTTGCCCAGGGATGGGAGCACCAGGAGCCAGCGCCCCAAATTCACCAGGGGAGCTGTCAGCTGCTGCTGCCCTGGGCGCAGCCGATGTCAGCAGAACTGCCAGCTCTGCTCAGCTTCCCTGGGCCAGACCCAAATCCTACCAAAGTTGATGGGGATGTTTCCACTGGAAAAATCCCAAACCAATCTCATCTCCAGTGTGGCCAAGTGCACGGCACCCTGCAGAGCTGCGTTCCCCTTGCGGTGACGGCCCCGTGCTCCACCAGGGCTGTGGTCCCTATTCCCATCTGGAGCTGCTGCTGCTGGAGCCATAGAGCATCCACTGCCTTCGCCATGGGTGCTGTGGCTGCCTCAGTGCTTTTTAGCCCAGGGGAGGCAGAAGGTTGCACAGCCAGCCAGGAGAGCCCCTTCCAGGAGCCAGTATGGGCTGCAGGAAGCACTGGGGCTGGTGGGACATGACCCCCTCCCAGCTCTCCCCCTCCACACAGCAAACCCTGGGTCCTGTGCATGCACTGGGGCTTCAAGGAGCCCGTCCCTTCCTGCTGCCGTTCCCCGTCCTGGCTGCAAATGAACGCTGTGTCCCAGCTGTCCCCTCGGTTTCCATCTCCTTGGGCTGCAGCAGCACCACCAAGCTCTCCCCTTTTCCCTGCCATAGGGCAGATCCACAGATTAAGGGCTCTGCTCCATAGCCCTGGGATCCTGCTCCCACTGGGGATGTCACAAGGCTGGGCTGGGTGCCAGGAGGAGGGAAACTTCCCCCACTCCCATCAGGCCTCTCCAGGCTCTGTGCCTCTGCACTGGGCAGCCCAAAGGAAGGTGTCTCTGAACCAGAGCCCTCCCCTAGCTCTGTACTTGTGGCTACCACCAGCCATGTGGACTTGCCCACGTGCTGGTGAGTCACCGCGCGGCAGCGTCCAGACCCTGGATGGGATGTGTGGGCAACAGTGGCCCTGAAGGCTGCTGCCTTGAGTGGGTGGCACCCAGTGGGTGAGCAGCGGCAGGGCCAGGGGTCCTGGGAAAGCCCAAACCCAACTGGGCAGGAGTTAAAACCCCAAAGGGGTTTCCCTGGCTGCAGAAGGCAACGTGGTGCAGGCACAAAACGGTGGCTCTCGCCTCTGCTCTGAACCCAGGATGCTCCAGCACATGTGGACCCCAAAATGAGGGGATCAGGCACCTCCTGGATGTGCACGTGTGCCTGTTCACACCCACTCACTTGGTTGTTGCTGGAAAACCCAGCTCTGTGAGAGTTTGGCCCTGCCACTGTGGGCCGAGGCTGACTGGGCACTGAAGAGCTGGGCTGGGGTTTGTTTGGGGCTGCTGAACTGAGGGCACAGCCTGGAGCCAGGGAAACCCATCCCAGCTCCCTCCTGCCCGGCTCTGGGAGGTTTCTGTCCAAACTCTGCTTTGCGACAGAAAAACAACTGCAATTTTGTCCTGTTAGGCATTCCTGGAGCTTGGATCGCCCGGTGCCACAGTCCTGACATGCACAAGCAAACGCCACACTGCCAGATTGCTCCCAATACTGTGCGATCCACGCAGGGACCCCCTGTCCTGCCCCAGCCCCTGGCACAGCCGTGACCCCACACAGGGAGAGAGGGGCCAAACCAGCTCCCATGGTGGGGCTGGAGAGGAAGGTCCCTGCAGCTGCCCCCCACCTTGGTGACCATTTTTTGCCCCGAACTCTTGGGATTTGTGATCTCGGAGATGTCTGAAGCAGCTGGGCACCTTTTCTTCCTAGCGGGCACCTTTTGCCCTCCCTGCCTGTACCATGGAAGGTGCCCCATGGGTGATGAGCACCCCATGTTTGGGTGAGGTGACACCACTTAGACCCAGCACTGAGCTTTCCACAGTGGCCGGTGGGCTCTCCCCAGTCTCCATCTCACCAGGCCCTGCCCACTCCAGCCTGGCATCGTTCACAACCGATTTCAAGCAAGGAGTCAGAGGTGGCGTTTTTGAGCACGAGGCCTCAGTGTTGCAGTTAATCCTCAAGCTCCATCCCCCCTCTGGGACAACATCGTCCCCATTGCGTCCGGCTCTGCACCCCCATTTCAGAGGGGACCGTGGAGAAACAAGGGCACTGGGAGGGTGGGGGACGAGGGGGCCATGCTGGCTGCATGTGCAGCTCTGTGCCAGACCCGAGTTCCCCCCACAGGGCCCGGAGCGGCCGAAAGCAGCCGCGGCACATACACCCGCCTCAATGGGTCCCTTGTCCCCGCAGCGCCCGCTGGCCGGGTGCCCTGCTCCGTGCCTGGCCCATGGGGACACCAGCTGACCCCGCACCCCGCTCTACAGCTCACCCATCACCCAAATACTGGGCACCCATCACCCCCACCCTAACTTGGGTGACCCAAACATGGGGCACCCATCCCCCAAACACGGGGCACACATCACCCCCACTCTAACATGGGCGACTCAAACATGTGGCACCCATCACCTAAACATGAGCACCCATCACCCAAACACGGGCCACCCATCACCCCCACCCTAACATGGGCGACCCAAACATGGGGTACCCATCACCCAAATGCTGAGCACCCATCACCTAACCATGGGGCACCCATCAGCCGAACGTGAGCACCCATCCCCCCCAGCCAAACACAGGGCACCCGGCTCCCTCACCAAATCCATTGCCCAGGGGCAGGTCACTCCCTGCGCCCCGCCACGGAGCTCCCCCCGCGGGTCCCCCATCCCCGGCGGGTCCTGCCGCGTCCTCCCCTCCCCGGGCTCTCCCGGGCCACCGGCGCCATCTCGCGGGGACCGAGCGGGCGGGCGGTACCAACATGGGTACCTGGGCACGGGGCACCAAAACGGGCACCCCAATACGAGTATCCCGGCACAAGCACCCCAACACAGGCAACCCAAAACAAGCACCCCAATATGGACACCTGGGCGTGGGGCTCTCCAGCATGGGCGCCCTGAAAGGGACACCCCAATCTGAGTACCCCAACACCGGCACCCTCAAAGAAGCATCCCAGTCAGGGCACCCCAAAACGGGCACCCAGGTATGGAGCATTCCAGAATGAGCACCCCAAAATCGGCACTCCAACACAGGCACCCTGGCACAGGACACCTTGACACAGTCATCCCATCATGGGCATCCTGTCAAGGACACCCCAACAGGGAGAACCCAAACACGGGCACCCTGGCATGGGGGACCCCGTGGAAGTCACCTGAACGCATGCACGCCATCCCCGGCATCCCACCATGGGCACCCCAGCACAGTCACGCTGGATCCCCAACATGGGCACCCATCACCCCATCTCAGGCACCCACCACCCCGCTTGTGCCTGGCCCAGCAGCGAGAGGCAGTGACACCGCGAGACCCGGAGTCTTTCGGGTGTTGCGCTCAGGCTGCTGCAGCTCCTGGCCTTGGCTGGGCACTGGATGAACCTTGCCCATGTCTGCCCCCCATTTGGGGACAGGACAGTGGAGGGACGTGGCCCTAGGACTGGTGACACCGGGCTTGACCCATCCAGCATCACGGTCCTGAGGTCACTCCTGTGCTGCAGCGGTTGCTGGAGCCCAGCCCAAGTCCAGCTCTTGTCAAAAATCTTATTTTTGCCCTTGGCTGAAGAGCACCAATTTCATCTTTTTCCCCCACATCAGCTGACATGAAAATAGCGATTAACATCTCATTGAATCTCGTTGGGATGGGATTTGGCAGCAAACGCACCGAGTGCTGGGATAGGGGAGTGAGAAAACTCCCCAAAGTGCAGGATCGGGCCCTGAACTGAGCAGCTCGGGCCCAGCTCCATCAGGGATGCCACAGCCAGGCCCGTGTTTTCCCACCGCCACCGGGACTCGGTGGCCGATCGTGGAGCTCTCCCGTGGCACAGTGTCCCGTAGGGATGTTCGCTGCCAGCGGCAGGAGATGCAGTTGTGAGCGGGAAAGTTCCTTCCCTTCTGAAAGTCGCCTGTGAAATTACAACAGCAAAAACAGGAGGTGGCGTTATTTATTAAAAAAAAAAAAAAAAAAAAAAAAAAAAAAAAAAGATAAAAGCCCTGAGAGACAAAAAGCCGGGAATTTTAAGGGCTTTAGATATTACCTGTGGCAACAATCAGGGTTAGAGCCATGCTCTTAATTAAGGGTGGTCATAAGGGAATTTCAAACCATCCAGTTTGGAGGAAGAAGAAAGAAAAAGTCACTAAGCCCCCAAATTTTTACAGATGAACCAAGTCGTGCCACGTGGGGAGGAGCAATCCTGAGAAACTCAGCCTGGAGGGATCAAGTCCTGGGTCCAAACTGGTCTGTAGGAGACTTTCCCACCTGCTTGGTCCTCGAGATCCGGCTCTGGGGTGCTGTTGCAGCTCCCCCGCCCAGCTCCCGCCCTGCAGCGCGGGCTTCGGGCTTCGTTAGTGCCGCAGGAGGGGGGAAGTTTGTTGCCGTGTTGCATCTCCCAGCCCGGGCTTCCACAGCCGGCTCTGTCCCGTGGGTGGGACAACGTGACAGTGTGGTGGTGCACGGGCCTGGGCTACAATAAGCCACTGAAAAGGTTTGGGTTCAAACCAGGACTTTTCACAAGGTTTTTGGTGGAAAGAGGATTTTTTGGGGAGCAGGGTTGGCACACCGGCCGGGACAGGGGGACGGTAGCAGCGTGGGTGGGCACGGCCACCACTTCTCAACCCACAATCTCATCCTGGAGGTTCTCTTACCACGAGGACACCTACGAACATAACTCTCACCCTTTGCCTTTTTCCTTTAAAAAGGGAAACCTAACGCGTAGGGGCTGATGTCCGGAGCTATTTCTGAACAGAACAAAAACAAACCCACGGGCTCCGTTCTTAGCCAGGGTCCAACAAAAACAAGCTGCAAATCAGAACCTGAAGGCAGAGAACAAAGGGGAAAAACACGTGAAGCAAACCAAAATCCTTTTCCTTCCCCCTGTCGTGAGGCAGCTCAAAAGCCCGAGCGGATCTTGGCAAGGTCACGTCTCCTTTTCATCTGCACGCTCCTTTCCGTTTATTCCTTCCCTTTCCCAGATGCTGGAATCCCGCTCTGGAGATGAAAGTGGGGTGGGAAAGCGGCTCCTCTGCGTTTTTTCTCTCTCCTGTTTCACGACACCACCCACCCACCGTGGGACCCGCCACCCGTCAGGCAGACACATGCACAGGGATGATGCGGGTGTTTGGCACATGGGTAGAGGATGAGCTGCAGCTGTAGGGAAGCTGAGCCACCGCCTGCTCCGTGTCCACACCCATGGTGTAGTGAAACACTGGAACAGGTTGCCCAGGGAGGGAGTTGAGGCCCCATCCCTGGAGATACTCCAGGGGAGGCTCAACAGGGCTCTGAGCAACCTGCTCTAGCTGAGGATGTCCCTGTTCCCTGGTGGGGGGTTGGACCAGATGACCTTGGGAGGTCCCTTCCAACCTAAACCATTCGATGATCCTATCGTGCTACCCACGAGGCTCCATGTCGCTCATCACCCATTGCCACCTGTCACCCATCGTCACCCATCGTCACCCACCACATCTCTCCCACTCTGGCACTTGTCACCTGGGGAGATGAGCGACTGTATTTACGTAGCTGCCCAAGTCCCCAAGAGCGCTGGGGACTGTGAGTGGCCGCAGGGGTTGGCACTCGCTCCGGGTGGGGCGGTGGCGGCCGGTGCCCGGGCTGCGGCAGCCGGCAGAGCTGCGTCCCTACGAGGGACAGGCCAAGATTTGCCTTTACGTGTCGTGCAGCCTTTAACGGCACCCACGGGCAGCGGGAGGAGAGCCCGGAGCTTCTCCAGCCGGGCGGCCCGCAGCCCGGAGCCCCGCGGCGGGACCTCGCTGCCATGCGCGTCC
>VWZK01019984.1:100153-128224 GCA_013396935.1 Baryphthengus martii
GGCCGAGGAGCAGGCGGGTGCCGTGGCCACCCTGGAAAGGGGATGTTGGTTTGGGGAAGGTGGAAGCAGGAATCAAAACGAGGAAGATGACCCTGGGGTGTAGGCCGAAAGGGAGAGACTGGGAGCACAAGAAAGCGTTAGGGGAGCAGTGAGTTGAGAAGGAGGATGAGGAGGGGTCACGCTTGGTGCTTTGCCATTTAATGTGTTATTGTGGTGGTGAGATCCCCAATAGATAAAGGTAGAGGAATTCCTTCCTATTGCACTACAGTCACCTCCTGGAGTCAACTATACACTCTTCATTGTGAAGCTAATAGACAGGAAAGCTGAGTTCAGTCATAATTCAGCTTTCAAATTATTCCCATTGTACACCTTCTGACCAAAACGAATTTCCCTTGTTTCAAAGCTTTTACAGGCAGAAAGCAGTTGGATGTGTTGGCCTGTTACTCGCTCTTGTATTAGAGGCACGTGATCAGTAAATTAGTGTAGGTGAAATAATTAGTCATCGAGTACACGTTGTGTGAGACTTTCCCCATTGAGGTGTCATATGTTAATTGGGAAGTAGCGGACGCTAAGAATGTCATTTGTGTTCATCTTCAATAAGTAGTCGTGGCCTTAGAAGCTTTCTTGGGAGCAGTCTGCCCAGCTTTGCTGGAATATCGGAGAGTTGCTGTGGAGTTAGAGACAGGCTAAGAATATTTGTAGACTACATCTCTTGATAAAAGTTACAGTATCCAGATGGTATCAGCAATGAGAAGTATCTGAAAAGTTTGTAACCTCGTAATGAAATCGAATGTTTAAGTTGGAAAACAAATTTAATTGGAACTCTTGCAATAAGCTTCATTCCTGGCAGCGTTGGGCTGAAACACAGCATCCGACTCCTGAAACCACTCGACTCTGCCCACGGCTTTTGAGCCTGTTGTGCCCAGGACAAGGTGCCGTTTGCTAGTGATGGTCCTGGGAAACTTCTGGGTTTATTTATAAGTATTGATTTGGTGACAGAGGAAGACAGGGGTGCAGTGGGGGGCGCGGTGCCCTGCAAAACGTGGGAAAACGTGCACGGAAAGAGCGGGTTTCTGTGGATACCTGATGTGATACGCTCAAAGCTGGAGCAGGAGAACAGTGATTCCGTGGAGCCCTTCCCGTAGCACTCTTAGGCCTGGTTTGTACGTTGTGCTGCTCGTAGTAAATGTGCTCTGTTCTTTACGTGTAGGACAGAAAATGTTTCTTCAGCTGCCAAACCTCTGAGGATCCCCCTGATGAAGGTGCAGGCGGGTGTGACACCGGTTCTCTCTGAGGAGGATTGAGTGTACTCTTGTCTAAAATAATGTTGTGACAGGTAGCTCCTTTTTCACGACTTCGAGAAGAGCAGAAGTGCTGCTCCACCGTCAGGATTAGCAAGTTCCTGGACATCGTGAGCCACACCAAGTTTGTTCTTAGTCTGTTAAAATGCGTTGGCTTTGCTCTCTGGAGTTAGGAAAAGAGATTCCTCAGCTGATTTTGTAGGTGTCTGTTTGTTTATACAGATACACACTCTCTGTAGGATTCAGTGGGGTCAAGGAGAAGGTTTTTTGTCTTTCTGTAAGGAAGAGGCTGATGCCTGTTGAAATAGTCGGACTGTAGCACGATGGTGTCTCCAGTGACGGCAGCTCTTTCGTTTGAAACAAAAGTAGTTGGGTTTTGAAATCGTAACTGTAGGGATAGTTCCTTTTTGTATCCTCCTGTGGACAGCAAAAATTAAAAGCAGAACTTCAGGATGTGTTCAGCTGATCAGTAGACATTGTGCTGATGAAATGTGTGTCTTCTGTAGCGCAGACTGTCTCGGAATTCTTCAGAGGTTGTCTTTATTACGCACGGTGGCTGCAGACAGCGCAGGACCGTCCCTTTCTCTAGCCCAGCTCACCAAAGAGGTGCTGGGCGTTCACTCGGCACTTCCCAGGCAGCGGTCGTGGACATTTGCTAATTTTCAGGTGATGTTACAAAATCAGAACAGTAATTTAGAGGAAGGAGCTGCAAAAATCCTTCCTCCTTTTCCTACAGTGCTTCTGTTGTTCGCTGCATCTAGTCAATGTTGTTCAACCATTTGTGTGTCTCAAGATAAGTGTCTAAGCTGAAGACACACGCTCTGTCCTGCTCAGAAGAGGAAATTTGCTCAAAGCAAGCAGCAGTGTGCTTTGGTGGTAAGGAGATCCTCTCAGCGTTGATCTCGGCTCGACGAGAATTGCTCCGTGAAAGAGACGGCTCTGGAAAGGAGGTACCGTGGTGACCTGGGAAGGAATGAAGCGTGATCTTTGCTTTGACTGCAGGAGGTTGATTTCTTTTGTAAGTGTTGGGTCTTTTTTCTTGGAATCCAATCCTCTGGACATTCTGCCATCACTTTTTCCCCTCGTTGTTTTGGACAGCCTCTCCCAGTCGACGGGAGATAGTAAGATCTATTCCTTTCCAGTTCCTCCACCGGTACCGTCACAAACGAGCGTATCTGGTGCGTCACCGACGCCCTGAGGATGCATTTGTAGTGCAGGGTGCTCCAAATGGCTGTCACCTTGGTTCAGAGGTGGCTTTCTCAATGCAGCTTTTCGGCAGAGCTGCTGCGTTCCTGCTTGATGGTTCTGTGCTCATCTTCCCTGCCTTGCTGGGGCTCTTGGGCACGTACCCCAGGGCTTGTTGTGAAGGAAACGGAGCACGGCGAGCTCTCTTCCCATAAATTTGAAGAGTCCTCCTCAGCTCACTGGAGGAACTGAGGGTACTGGAGGCTGCCTGGCACCTCAGCTCGTGTTGTTGCTGCAGAGTGCTTAATTACCTGTCAGAGGCCGGTTTCATTTTAGTTTCTGATCTGTATCCAAAGCTGACCCATTTACTTTGAGTTTAGAGCACTGAAACCAAAGTGGTGGTTTTCTGTAGGGGTGAGAGGGGTAGGAGGTGGTTAACACAGTCACTTTTCCATGCAGACATATTCTGTCTGTTTTTCAGTCTTCCAGGGAAAATTGGAGCTGCATTATCCTTCTGCAAACTGAGGACTGGTGTGGAAGGAATGAGGCAGCCCTACAGCATTAACGTTTTTTCCTCGTTTGACGTGTTGTGTTGACTTTCCAACACTCTGTGCGGATGTTTTAATCCCTGTGGTGGCTCCCGGTGCCAGTTCAAGGTTTGAGAGAAAGCCAAACCTGCCAGTAAGACTTAATCCTATTCCATTCTCATTTCTAACATCTCTACCATCTTCTAAAATGAATCCTCTTGATGGTGAAAGCAGCGAGTCCTTCCCCTATTAGTAGGTGGGTCTGTACCCTGTGGAATAACTTCTCCCACTTTGTGCCAACTTCTTCTGGACATGCCTCACGACAGGCTCGAGGGAGGAGTGACTTCTACCATAGGCTGCTGAGATTAGGATGGATTTTTTTTCCTAGATACTCCAAACTGAGGAATGATTGCTGTTTAGGGATGTTCTCCTGAGAGTGAACTAAAGGAAGGGATAACCCTTGTCTGCAATTTGGCTCTTGCACAGTGTTTTGCGTTTACGGTGAAGTTTGTTGGTCCCAACAAAGAAGCTACTGTCAGGTGCTATGATGAGAGGTTTCTGTCTGAAGTGGAGGTGATAAAATAACAGCAACTGAGCTGTTGAACGAGAGGTACTCGGTCCTGTTCAGACCATCGCCCTCTGTGTTTCAAGTGCCTTCGATTTACTGGAGGACACTTAAGGAGGGAAGAGGGGTTAAAAAATTCCTGCATGAAATGTCCGCGCGTTTGTGTCATAACTTGAGAAAACTGCCTCCTGCTTCTTTCAGAGAATCTGCTGCTTTTGTGCCAGGATTAGCACTTTGTGGTTTGGGTAATGGATGCTTTCTGGAAAAAAAGCGTATTAGAAAAAAAATCACATTTTCTTCTGTGTGGCTTTTGGTGAGAAGTGTCCTTTTGCTGGTTCACATTAAGAAGTTGTTTCGTACAGAAGCAAATTGGAGAAGCAAAAGGAGCAATCAGTTTTTCTGGTTGGAAAACCCAAGAATTAGTGTCAGTTGGTAATATAATGCTAAATGAGAGGCACGTGGAGTGTTTGTGCTGCGAAATGTGTGTTCCACTGCTCAGGAAGACCAGGCTCACCAAACTGCCGGCGTGTCCTCGCTTCTCAGCGAGTGTTACCTAAGGGCAGTGGGCTTGTAGTGTTAAAAAAAAACCTTTTCCCCTAAATATGGGGCTGCTGCGCTCGACTGCGCACTTCCAGCTCCTCCTCTGAGATGTTTTCAGATGAAATGGTGACACAAGGGGTTTTGAGGAATCTTTTAACATCTCAAGAGTCTTTTGAGAGCAGCTTGTCATCACCGAGGCCGAAGATCATCTAATGCTGTGGCCTTCTGGCAGCTTGGCCTCCAACCACTGTTGCAGCATTAGTGTCTAAAGGTAAAGGATGTGGGATGGAACCTCACTGGGGAATTCTGAGGAATGCTGAAGAGCTCTTTGGTACCCAAGACCGAAAGCTCAGCCCAGCGGATACGCGGCGTGCAGTTCATTGATGACAGACGGCTCTTTCAGTCGCTGATGCTCCATCACTTACTGCTTGTCATATGTGTGTTAATATCTTTGAAGGGAGCTCATTATTCCACCCACTTTCAAGTGGATCTAGAGTTGCTATTGTTAATTCTTTGAGCATGTGAATCACTGGAAAAGACCGAGGCGGAAATAGAAACAATACACAAAAGAGGATTGGGTAAGAACCTCACACCAGTCGGTAGAACAACAGACTGGTCGTGGCCTCCAAGGTAGCAAGGACCAGCGTCACAAGTGTCCCTGCCTTCCCTGCTGGGTCACAGAAAATGAAGGGCCTGGAGCTGCGGAACACGAGCCAAGACGTGGGCTTTTCCTTCTGTGATTACAAGCGGAGAGCGGCTGAGGCTTTGCATTAGTGCTGCCTTTCATTAGCTTCTTGCTTTCTCCTCTGTTAAATATTACTTAATTGACTGTGGCATAAGTGGGGCTAATAGCTTTGTTCCCAGTCCAGATTCTGTTCTAACTGTCCCTTCTGAGAGTGTGAAACACCCCAGACAGAGGGTTTGAAACGCTCTGGACAGCTCACGCAAGTAAAAAAAATCTTCCCGGGCACGTCCAGGGGAGAACAACAACTTTGTTACCTCGTGCGAAGAAGCGGAGTGGCCCATGCACAGCACCTTCTGTGAGGGCAGTGGAAAAACAGCCAGAAAAAAAATAGGAAAAAAAAAGGAGAAAGAAGATCCTAACTGCGCTTCTGTACCGTGGCCATCTTCAGAGGATTGCTTATCTGTTGCGTTTCGCTGCAGCTCTTTGTCCCAGCGCTGAGCGCGGAAAATGAGGCCTTTTGTGATGTCCTCTGATGTCGTCGGCGTCTGCAAAAGTGACTGGAAAACCTCTTCCTCTGCCGTGGGGGTTTGTCTGGGTTATATTTGGTATCCAAAGAGTACCTCTAGAATTTTTTTTTTATTATTTTTTTTTCCTCTTCGAAATATTCTTTGCTAGTGTGTCTCGTTTCTGGTGTGATGTGAAGAGCAGCGAGGGAAACGTTAAATGACGTTCGTCAGAAAGGCCGAGTCATGGGACCAGTTACAAAGCAGCGTTTGTGTTCCTGATGTTATTAAAAAGCCCTGACTGTTCGGCCTGAAAAATAGAAACACTTCAGAATCTAAAGGGGAGTCTGCTTAAATCTGGCTGGCAGAAGGCACAAAGATACTTGAATAAGGTAAAAGATGCAGAAAACATGAGTGGTGGGAGCACTGAGTGCACAGTGGGTGATTTTTTTTTTTATTTTTTTTTTAATGTTCAAAATACCTGACGCTCCCTGTGAGTCCTGTGGAAAACTGGAGGGAAAACACATTCAGTTGATAGCAGCTCATCTCAGCGGCCAGCAGGCTGAGCAGAGTTTGTAGGCCACGTAGGCGAGTGCTGGGGTTCGGATTTGCCGTTTCCTTTGGATTGCTGTTTATTTTATGACCTAAGTGTTCAAACCTGTTTAGCTTTCGCTGAGCGATTCTTGTGTTAAAAGGGAAGCGGGATCGACGTGGGTGTGTCGGAAGTTTCTTCCAGTGGGCTCATTCTTTGTGGCAAATTCGGGCTGCACGGAATATATCACTCCCAGCTATGGCGGCGTGACTGAGCTTCAGCCTGGAGGGATGGGAGTTTGTTTAGAGCAAGTGGTGCGATTGCACAGCAGGGAGTAGGGGAACAAATTGACTTTAATTACACAAATATTTGTACTGAATTTAAGAAGTCGGCGACCGCGACGAACCGTCTTTGATCTTCATTGTCCTTCTTACCTTCCCATGGCTGAGAAGTACTTAGGGCTTTGCACAGATCACTGTTACAGCTTTGTGATATTTTCAGTTTATATAGTATTAACACATCATTACACATCTCTTTTTTCTTGTGGTGTTTCCCTCCGAACTTAGCCCGGTGAGCTGAGTCTCAGAAATAAAAACTACCTCGGCGGCTTAGGAGGGAGTGACTATTTCCGATGGGTACAACAAAGCGCGCGCTTCTGACGCCGCCTGCCTTCCTCAAAGCCTGAAGTTCAGCGCAGAAATGTGCTTGGAATTAGCATTGAAAAATCTCTCGTGAAAGCACTCGCACAGCTTTCTGCTTCGTAATGGAAAAATAAAAGTTTGAGTACGCCCCGTGTTTGCAGGGAGAGACGCTTTTATCACACGCATCTCTCTGATTTTAGAAGTTGCCCGCTCAGGTACGATTTAGACAGCCCAGGACCCCGGGGATTGTTTAATTGCCGTGCAATTAAATTAACAAATCCTGTGATCAGACTGGAGACGTTTATATTAAGGGACTGATCAGCCTGGAGATATATTAAGGGACGTCTCTAGAGCCTTGCTAATGATTTAGGTTGGACTAGTTTGGGGTTTGCTCTCTTAATACCCACCTCATCGCTGGGAGGTGGGGCAGGGATGGCTCGGGCAGCTCCCGCGTCCTGCACGGCGGCTCTTCTGTGTGAAATACTCCAGCTGGTTTTGGGTGAACCACGGAAAAGGTGTGAGAGAGACTGGCAGGACACCCCGGTGAGGCATTGCCTGGGTTGCCCTGGGTCTCGCTGGGGGTCGCTCTGGACAAGCAGCAGCAACTCTACATCTGTTTCCTTTCTGAAACCCATCCTTTTGTGTTACATACCCCTTTTGGAAGATCCTGTGGGGTTTTCTGCAGCGCCTTACGGTGCTGCGGGACTTTGGGGTTGCTGAGTGTCTGCTCAGGTACGCTGCTTCCATAGCATCGATCTGTGTTTTTAAAGTAAAGGTTCAGAGGATTTTGTTGATTTATGAGTCAGTTTAGGGTAGTTTAGGATGCATTGTGCCAAATGTCAGTTGGTAAGATCATTTCAGTAAATGTTAAGAATAGAAAAAAGTCTAAATTGCGTTTTCACTTTCCTCCCATCGGTGTCCGTTGGCCAAGGAGTCTCGCTCTCTTGCTTTGGGGGTGATAGACAAAGGGGTAGTGGGTGGTGCATCGTGCTTCTAATCAATAATCTAAATAATCTAGGAGAAGCCTGCTGCCAGTGAAACGGCAAATGCGGTTCCCCTTCGTGCCTCCCAGTGTGCGTCGCTGACGAGAACAGCGCGCTGGTCTGGGATCTTCGGCTCCCTACCAGATGAGCGAGTAAATCCCTGGAAAGCTCGGAAGCCAAGACGTGTTCAAACCCATGTATGTTTGTCAACAGCCCGGGGAAAGACAAGCTCAGCTTTTTCAAAACACCTTTCAAGTTGTAACATGTTTTTGGAGCTCTTCAGGGCCTCAAACTACCCTCTGCAGCATTTATTTTTTATTTTTTTTGGCCGCTGCAAACTAACTTAAATGAAGGCTGGGCGGTTCCTCGGGTGTTGCTTGTATTCTGTTACCCCCTTCTCTGCTTGGCTTGCTTTGTGCTTTTAGGGAGGTGAGTTCTGAGATAAATACGGCGTGGGAGCGAGTCCCTGGGAATTCTCTTCCTATCCAGCCGTGGAGTAGTCTTGACGAAGGATCCTCTTAACTTATCTCAAAGAGCTTTTTCTAGACTATTTAAATAAGATGATATTTTTAGTTCTGTATGACAGAAGCTCCCATCTGATAGGCTCATCTCCCCGAGGGAGTGGGACGCAACGCGTTCCGCTCGTTGCGACTTCAGTTGGTTTACTCTGAGCTGTCCTGGTACGATGGTTCTGACCCCGGTACCGCATTTTTAGAGGTGTATAAATTCACTTTGCCTAGTCCGGCGGTGGTTGTGGCCGTGAAGTGCTGCTTTTGGGGGTTTTGACGGAAGCCTGGGAGGTGATACGTGAGCCTCTCCAGCCTGCTTCCCGAGGGAGGAGGCGGCTGCTGCTCTGCTCTCTGCTTCTAACAGGATCATCTGCTTGGGGCACCGACACATTGGAAAGTTGCTTCACCTCCCCGAGGCGTCTGTGGTATCACTGCCTTGGGTGGTCAGCGTCGTGGTCGTGTCACGCATGTGGTTGTGGCCCACAGGTGGTATTTCGTAAGATTATAAAAAAGGAAAAGGAAAAAGAGGGGGAGCAGTTGTTGCTGGTTTTCTGGAAGGTGGAGCAGTGGGCGTCTTACTCATGTGGGATTGTCACGTGTTTGCACTCAGCGTGATTTCATGGGGTTTGTCTCAAAGTCCTACCGAAAAATGATAACTCCTACAGTGCTTAAAACAAAATAAATATAATATCTTGTGCTTATTGCAGTTATTTTTATGCTCTACTTATTCCAGCCTTTCTCTCTTTTAGAGTAGTGTCATTACACCTTTACAGCAGCTCATATCTGGCTCCTCGTGGCATTCACTGTTAATCATCCTTTCCTTAAAACACTGCATTTAACCCTGAAAGTGCAGGAGAAGTAGGGACTAACGTTCCCTGACGTTTGCCGTTGGATCTGGGTGAAAAAAAACAGTGACAGGTTTGAATCTCAAACCAGCTGCAGCAGATCCCGTGGACTGAGGCTGGATCCTGACGAGGACTTTGGAGGAGGACTGTGTTGTATTTGGGCCGCAGGACTGTAAACTTACGTGGTAAGAACATGAGTTTGCCCTCTCTTGGTTTTACCAGGTGGTATCTAGTTGAGAGGAGTACACCTTTGTGAAGACTGTTGGGAGTGACTAGATTTCATCATGAAATTTGATGTAAAGGTTCTGCAGCGATAACCGTTCTCATCGGTAGTGGCTTCTCGTCAGCAGATGGAAGTACAGCGTTGAGAGTCACGTTTCCCAGGAATGTAGTTGTTGTTCAGTTAGATCAGTAATTTTTCTATTTCATTCACTTCTTGCTTGAAAAAAAATATCAATCAAGTCTTTTGTGACCATCTCTGAAATTGCTAGCAACACCCAAGCTGTCTTGGCCAGAGCTTTGAGTAAAGTTTTAATGGTTTTCAAAGTTAATTAAAAAAAAAACATAACTTGGGAGGCAAAAAATCCTATAAACTGACATTTTGGCTTTTTACCATGACCTGCTTTTTCCTTCCTTCCTCCCTCTGTTTCAAAGAGGTTGTGTCTTAGATTCACGATACCTTTATTCTTACTTTAGCTGCTCGCACTTGTTTAATTGCACATATTTTCTGGGTAAGGTCTTGGAATTTTTAAGGAATTTGGGCTTATTTTATAAATCAGCTTATATTATATTGTTAATGGATCTCCAACGCTTCCTGCATCTGGTGGAATTACCATGTAGAAATGGCAGGTAGGGCTTTGTGCTGTATTCAGGGCTTTGTCGAGTGATTCCTGCTAACATCTGCCTGCTTTGCTTGGGTTTTAGCGACAGAATCACAGAATGTTAGGGGTTGTAATGGACCTCGAAAGATCATCGAGTCCAAACCCCCTGCCAGAGCAGGATCACCTAGAGTAGGTCACACAGGAACAGATCCAGGGGGATTTGGAAAGTCTCTGGAGGAGACTCCACAACCTCCCTGGGCAGCCTGGGCCAGGCTCCAACACCCTCACTGGGAAAAAGTGTTTCCTTGTGTTTACACGGAACCTCCTCTGCTCCAGTTTGCACCCAGTGCCCCTTGTCCTGTCATTGGACATCACCAAGAAGATCCTGACTCCGTCCTCCTGACACTGCTCTTTCCATATTTATAAACATTCCTGAGGTCCCCCCTCAGGCTCCTCTTCTCCAAGCTGAAGAGCCCCAGCTCCCTCAGCCTCTCCTCAGCAGGGAGCTGCTCCACTCCCTTCACAAGCTCAGGGGCTCTGCGCTGGACTCTCTCCAGTAGTTCCCTGTCCTTCTAGAACTGAGGTGCCCAGAACTGGATCCAGTGCTCCAGGTGGGGCCCCACCAGCGCAGAGTAGAGAGGGAGGAGAACCTCCCTGGCCCTGCTGGCCACGCTCCTTCTAATGCCCCCCAGGAGGCCCTTGGCCTTCCTGACCGCAAGGGCACATTGTTGGCTCGTGGCCATCCTCTTGTCCACCAGCACTCCCAGGGCTTTTTCCCCAGAGCTGCTCTCCCAACAGCTCAGCCTTCTACCTGTACTGATCCAGGGGGTTGTTCTTCCCCAGATGCAGAACTTTACACTTGCCCTTCTTGAATTTCATTAAATTTCTCCCCTCCCAGCTCTCCAGCCTGTCCAGGTCCCTCTGGATGGCAGCACAGCCCTCCGGCGTGTCAGCCACTCCTCCCCATTTGGTATCCTCAGCAAACTTGCTGAGGGTCCCCTCCATCCCTTATCCAGGTCATTGATGAAAATATTAAACAGCATTGGACCCCTGGGGGACACCACCAGTCACAGGCCTCCAGCTGCTGCCATTGTGGTTTTGTGATCTTCCCCCTTCTGAGGGATATGGGAGAGAAAACGGTCGCCCCCGTGGTTGCTATAACATTCCATTAAGGAGCCTTTTCCACCGCCTTGGGAATGGCTCTTTTCCCTTGGCAGCTTGGCACAAAGACAAGAGCTCCAAAGAGCTCCTCTCAGCTTTTTTTTTTTTTCCTCCCTGTGCTATCATGTGCCCTTCAGCTTCTGACTGCAGCCTTGCAGCTTGGCCTGCGTCGCCACCGGTCGGAGCGTGTTCTTGCGCTTCATGGCTCTGTTTGTTCTCCACTGGGCCTGAGGAAAACAGGGCTGCCGTGCTGCTCGGAGCAGGCTGCCTGGGAATGTCCAGAGGTCTGTAAATGCTGTGACTTAGAAGTGCTCCTCAGTTGACCGGCCAAAATGTACGAGCCTCCCGGGAGGACTTCCAATAACTGTCACAGATTAGTAAGGAATTAATCGTTAAGAAATACATGGATATTACAATAAATATCATGAGCATAAATGAACTCTGAAGAGTTTCCCTTTTGCATTTCCTTTTTTCATTGAAACTGAAAGCATTTAATGAAAGAATGGAACCTGTTACACCCTGGCAAGTATTTATTTTTAATCACCACACTAAGAAATTGCTATATTAGAAGAATTTATGTAGAAACTGTCAGTGAATCAATGGTGGGAAAGATACCCAAGTTTTGTCCTGTGCCAGTATATAAATGATTTTTTTTTTTTCTTGCAAATATTTAGGCCTTGCTGAGTGACTGCCATTTTTAATCCATCACATCAAGTGGTTCTTCTCCCTTTTGCTGTCCAGTGAACAGCTGATGGGCTGAGGGTGTCGCTCAGCCTGAAAACGCTTTGGTCAGCCTCCCGTCCGGCGCTTTCCGGAGGTCAGCGATTCCACCGGCAGAGTCCGGGGAAGAGCTTCACCGAAGATCCGCGGATGCCCCCTTGTTTCCTTCGTATTTCCCTCAATGTCAAACGTGGCAGCGAATCTGGCTGGGGCCTGGTGGTTGGGTGTCAGCTTGAAGTGGGAGGCTGAATAGATGGGGTTTACTTCATCTTGCTCATTCATGGCAGTGCTTACTCCACGGAGATTAACAGCAAGTTAAGACCCGCTGAGCCTTTAAAGCTTGCTATATATAGGGTCTCTCGTTCCTTCTAGTCTTTTAGGATTTGAAGTACAGCTCTTTTGGAAGGACTTCTTTCTGTTCTACAAAATGCCTTATTCTAGTTTCCGATCCAGTTCTGAGTTCCCTGTTCCAGAAGTTGCTCGTTACCTTTGGCTAACTGGTGGGCAGGGGTTTGCCCACAGGCGACTGGTGCCTCAGGAGCCTGTGTTTGGCTGTACCGGGCTGTACGTTACTGCACTTCTCTTTGGGGTATTTCCTCCCTCCTGCTCACACGGTGGTTTGCCTTCGACTCCCAAGAGTTTGCCAGAAAACTTAAGCTAATATTTAAATAATTTGGGGATAGGTGCTGGGGGAAATGACACTAACGCTTTTCTGGTTATGGAGGTAGAACCTGAGAAGCCGCGTGTTGGTGTTCTGCGCTGAGAACCGGTGCTGAGCTCGTTGACCAAGCTGTGGCAACCAGATACACGTGTGAAGGATTCTGTGACGCTGTTCCAGCCTGCTCTGCTCCCATGTGTGCATAAAATATTCAAGGCTGGGTACAATGTATGTGTAGAGATCAGTTGCATGTTGTGCAAGTCGTTCTTTCAGCAGCTCCAGTCGAGTATTTAGAAGGTGGTTTTTCTTTAAATTACGCTCAAGAGTTTAAACTCCTGTGGTAATTGTCTGGACCTGAACCACCGAGGCAGAGAGTCTGGAATCCCAAATCTTCTGCTTCTGAGGAGAAGTCCCCTGAACTCTGCTGTTAAGTGTTTGGGGCAGTGCCATCTCCAGTGCTGGCCGATACGATCCGCTCGCCCGTACCCCGCAGGACAGATGGGTGTCTCTGTAGAGGAGAGGATTGCTCGGTGTTTAAGGTGTCCTCCCTTCGTGTGAAAATTCCCAGTGCAAAGACAGTGTTTCTGTCCCAAATCCAGGCATGGAGGAGTAGCTTAAATGTGAAGTAAACTCCTTTACTCGCTTTCTTCCATTGGCCCTTCTGAGTGGGGTTCTGCTGGAGAGCAGGGCCGCTGGTGAGGGCCCTCAGTGGGCTGCAGGAATGGCTCAGGCAGGAGCTGTGTGAACATCCACACAGACCCTTACTAAAAAGTCTCAAAATAACCAGTGTGGTTCTACCTGAGCTTCCCAGGGCTATGGAGGAGCCGGCTCTTATCCCTTTGGAAGTGCACGATTTGAGAGAGAAGCCACATCAATTATTCTCCACCCACCTTGGAAGCTGTTAAACCAGCGAAGCTGCTCCTCCTCCTGAGTGATGCATATTCGCCGTGGATTCTAAATCTGCTGTCACTGAACTCTGGATGATGGGAATGTAAATTGTTGTTACGTGAAGCACGGAGTCCCAGCATTAAAGTTCAGTCGCTGCCTTTCCTCACCTGGATCGTCGCAGTGTCTCTTTGCACTGCAGACTTCGCACAATTTCTTTTTATTGTCGCTTGCTATTTATTAAAAATCGCTTTCTCTGCTTCTAGCAGCAAACTTTTATGACTTGAAGCATGAATATCCCTCTGGGACGTTTGTAAAAGACCAGAGAATGGTTGGGATAATGCACAAAATTTAGTGTAAAGGGGAGAAATGTTCCTTTGAGGCAGGCCAGTTGACTTCTGTGTTGAAAATATCTTTTTGGTGGAAGTTAATGGCGTTCAAGCAGAATTTGACTTTGAATCCAGGTAATCTGGGTCTGACCTGGTTTCTCTGGCAATTGATTTAGTTCTGTGAAATGCCCTGGGGGGGGTGTGGTTTCCTAAAGAGAGATTATTTCTCTGCATTTAAATTTTCATGATTTCTGTAGCAGATACCTTCGGTACTTCAATCAGAATTGATTGCGAACGGGCAGAATCTCTGACTGAGCCAACCTTACTTATAAAGTAAAATCTGTACAGCTATTTTTTAATCATGCATTTGTTACATCCCTCCCACAAGCACAGACCTGATTGTTCGGAAAGAAAGGAAGAACTGGTATTTGAATGTAAACATTGCGAGATTTGGCTCTCGGAATTACTGAGAAATGACTGTTAAGTGGCAAAATCACTCCCTTAAGTCGTGATCCAGGGAGGGGGGGTGTCTTTGCCATGGGTGAGGTAGGTGGTGGGGGTTACAGCCAGAAATACCTGTATCCTGCACAAGATGTGTGCAGTGTCCCGGCAGGTGTGAGGGAGGGTTGTTGTGGCTACACCCCAGCAGTGCCATCCACATACTACGTGCCCCAAAAGAAGAGTAACTCGCAGTATTTTCATCAGCCGCCTTAAATCTGGGGGCTGTTAATAACATTTGACGTAGTTTTTTCTAGACGTACAGTGATGTGTTGAGGTGAGTGGTGAGGGTATGTTTTAGGGACGACGGAACTGAGGTTTTGTTCGGAATCCTGGGTCCTGATCTCCAGCGAACAACTCTTCTTTTCACCAGTCTTTGAAACCAGAGCTTTGACCTGCATAAGGTGATGGGGACGGGGAGGGAAACCGGTGAGGAAACGTCTGGGTGTGCTTTTGGTGTCGTAATAGAATTGAGATGGTTCTTGTTCGTGAGAGTTTCGTCAGAAATAAGCGCTTCCCGAAATTGCACATCTGGGAGGTTTGGGACTTGCAAGCGATGAGTTCTGCTGCTGGGTATCTGTGAAGCTGCTAAACGAGAGCCCAGTTTTTTGTTTGTTTTCCTCAGGCAAAATACATCTCCCAGTGCATCGATGAGATCAAGCAGGAGCTAAAGCAGGACAACATTGCTGTGAAAGCGAACGCAGTCTGCAAACTGACCTACGTAAGTGCCCTGTTGGGATAGGATGGAATCGTAGCTTTATTTTTTTCTTTCTTGCTGACCAGGAGCTGGTCTGTGCTCTGAGCGCCTGCTTTCCTCGCCCTGTCGTCAGCGCAAATGCTCCCGCAGGTGTCTGATGTCAGAGGCTGCCAGTTCCCCTTCTGTTCCTCGCGCTGGCACCAGATCTGCTTCAGTTTTGTTTTATTGCGATAGGTCGGGAAGCTAATCCGATTAAAAACTAATCCAGTGTTAAAAAGTTGCTTTCAGCTGGCTTGTTTCTTACCACAGTAGGTGCACAAGCACTGGAAGCTGGCGTTTGCTTCTCTTTGCACAGTCCTTTGTCAAGAAGAGGGAGGAAATACTGTTAAAGGATGATTTCCGTGATTCTGTTCCAGGTTTTATTAAAAATAAAAAAATCAGGGAAAAAACCCTTCCAATGATGCTTATATAACTGTGTATGTATTACCTGGGATGAAGGCTTGGTTCTGGTGGAACTTCCAGACCTGCCGCACTTCCTGCGAGTGGCTTAGAATGTAACATGACTCATAAACTTGAGACGTCTTCTAGTAGTATTTTTGGACTCTTCAACTTGGTTGCTGTGTCTTGACCTATTTTCTTAAGGCTTATTTCAGAAGTTTATCTTGGCTTCTCTGCTCACAGTTACAGATGCTGGGCTATGACATCAGTTGGGCTGCTTTCAATATTATTGAAGTCATGAGCGCGTCGAAGTTTACGTTCAAAGTGAGTTCTCTGCGGCACCGGCCACCCTCTTTCCTGTCTGTATCTCGTGAATGCGGCGGGACATCGTCTTTTGCTTTGCTTTCTTCAGAAACTAAAGTAAATTGTATTTATTTCTGCTATAGAGATACTACTTGGCCTGCTAGTAGAGGCTTTTTCTGCCAGATGTTGGACAGTAGCTGTCAAACCAGTTTGTTTGGTTTTTTTTTTTTGTGAAAAACCAGGGTATTTTTATATGAAGACCACCTAAGATTCCTTGTAACAAGCACCTTTAATTTTGTAATAGCCTCATAATTTTTCTTGCAAGATTTTGTTCGTGCCCTGTGTTGCAGACCTTTTTCACCACACGGGATGGAATGTTACTTCTTAAGGAATAATTTTCAAATTGGGCTTTAGTACTTGGAAGTCAGGAGTCCAAAGAGATAAAATAAATGTAGTAGTCTCCATTTCTTCTACTGACAATCCTACCTTATTTCTTCAGTTTCATGGTCACTGAACTTGTATGTCCTAACAGTGTAGAGAAGGTGAAGCTGGTTTTATTGTCCTTAACAGAGATTTATTATCACTGGAGGTTTTACTTGCCTGAGATTATTCTTTCTGAGTTCTGTGGTTCTGTCCTAGTTTTTATTAAAAATAGAAAAAAAAATCAGGAAGAAAATCCTTCTAATGATGCTTATATAACTGTGTATGTATTACCTGGGATGAAGGCAAACTATGGGAACTCTATTATTCTGTTATTTTTCTGAGATTATTCTTTCCCCCTTTTTCCAGAGAACCTTGTTGTGCCTCTTCGGTTCTGCAAACCTCCTGCCTAATTGTTCGGCTTTTAAATATTGCTTATGAAGCTACCAGTTGTTCATCTAAACATTGTCTAAACTTACTTTAAAAAAAAATAATAATTATTTTTTCTCTCTCCTTGCCTTTCCGCAGCGAATCGGTTACTTAGCTGCCTCTCAGTGCTTTCATGAAGGAACTGATGTAATTATGTTGACCACTAATCAGATCCGAAAGGTAAACTTATTTTTCCTCACGCTCTCTCCTTACTTGTATTTTCAAAACTGCTCCCAGTATTTCTCTCTTAGGAATGTAAAGGTGTTTAAGTAGAATTCTATTTACTTGGTTGACAGTCTGCTCTCATTCCACACGCCGAAGGATTAATGACGTACTCAGGAGCTGTCTAGAGGCTTCCCTCCTGCTGTCTCCTCGCAGCTCTCTGAGTTTATTCATCACGGTGACTGGTGACCACAAGAACCTTTGCTAACGTTGCTGATCTCTTAGGCAGAAAACTCTCCCCATTCCTCAAATAAAATGAGCAGTCACCTGGCTCCACAAAATTTCTCAATGTGAGGGTCTGTTTTCTTTTTGACTTGCGTCGCGAAGGTGAAGAGTGTCTGTGATGGTGTCTTCTCTATTAACGTACCAAAGTGTGACATACTCATTTGCATAGTTTGATTTTATTTACTTGATTTATTTTATTTGATTTTTTTTTATTTATTACTTGATTTTTTTCAGAGTTGCTGGGTTGCAGGATTATTCTCCTATTTTTCAGATTACAGATATATTTTTAGAGCTCTGAAGTTTATTTTTTTTAAGTATCACTGCTCTAAAATTTGACTGCTCTTGTACAAGACGTGCCTACATTTTTACCATCTGAGTAGCTAAAATGTCTTTTCCTTGCTTAAAAAAGATCAGTGGGATGTTATCCAGTATCTTTCCCAAGGAACTAGCGCCTTTCCCTTTATCTCTTAAAGTGTTCTGCTCTGACAAGTGGATATTTCTAATAATGTCCATCCATTCTCTTTATTGGGGAGATTTTTTTTTATACTGAATTTCAGTCAGGAGGCTATTCCTTCCTTTTTGTGCCTGAGTTTTTACGTAAAGGCATAAATAAGATTTTATTTTTTACCCCGTGTTTCGTTGATCCAGCCACTTCCCATTTTAAGGGGTTATCAGTTCTCAAAATACATTAAAGCAGACAACGAATTGCAAAGTTTTATTGCTCCTTAAATGGCACATTTCATTATTCTTAAAGTCAAATCCAATTTCCTACCACCTGCAAAAGGTTTTCAAATGAGATGCAAATGGCACAGAGCCCCCAGAGGCCTGGCTATGTTTAGCTCTCCTGAAGCTGCCTCCGTGTACACGTGAACCCGGACGGTTAATTCCGGTGGTTCACGTGGGAATGCTCGATGACAGTTGGGCTTTGACTCAACAGGGTTAGTATTTAACAGCAGTTTTTTTCCGATTGGAAGGATGTTTGGGATCACATCATAAAATTGTTAAAAATTACTTACCATCCCTCAAATATCACCAAGGTGCAGCTTCTCTAATTGTTTTTATGTCACAGCCATCCATCTATTGCTTCATTCTGGTTCTTCCTGCCCGTTAGCAAACCCCAGGCTGTGTTTCAGCAGGTCTTGGAGGACATCCCAGTTCATAGTTTTTATAAAAAAATCCCATGAACTAGAAACTCTGCTTCCTATGTGAGGAGTGAATAAAATTGGTCTGAGAAAATTGTTTCTCAACGTTCTGTGTTATCTTAAATTTTTGAGCCTGTTTTTCCTTTTTTAGGATCTGAGTAGCCCTAACCAGTATGATACTGGGGTTGCACTGACTGGCTTGTCCTGTTTTGTTACTCCAGATCTTGCCAGGGACTTGGCAAATGACATCATGACACTGGTGAGTTGACAAGATTGAAATAACTTTTTTTGTCATTAAAGGATGTTAAATTGTTCAAGTCTGGTAAATATCTTGTTAAATTTAGAACCGTTGCATCTGAAAACTGACACTTTGTTCTTGTGGGGTTTTGGGGGAGCCTTTACAGACCTTAGTTATCTCAAGAGGATTACCTTGGGTATTTCAGTTAGTTTTGGTGATAAATGAAAAGCTGAGTTTTCAAAACGTAGTCGAGTGTTCCAGAAAGAAATCTTGAGACAATAAATAGTGTGGTCATGAGGACCTTGAGAAGAACTCTGGAAACCCAAATCTGCTGAGAGCCTGATTGTGGTTGTTTCATTAACAGATGTCCCATACAAAGCCTTACATTAGGAAGAAGGCAGTGTTAATCATGTACAAAGTTTTTTTGAAATACCCAGAGTCCCTCCGTCCTGCATTTCCTCGCCTTAAAGAGAAACTTGAAGATCCAGATCCCGGTGAGTGGATTTTTAGTAGATTACTTCTGCTGCAGCCCATCAAGGTGTAGGTGCTTGTTGAGAGAACAACACATGAAAAACGCTGTAATCATCTTTTGGGTGCTGATTCCCCTGTTCATGAGTGTGAGTTTTGGACAGATGTTGCCACATGAAAAATACATTCTTTAAAATGTCCAATTCTCCTTCAAACCTGAAGCTACTGAAACTCTATCAGTGGATTAAACCTTAATGGGACAAAGCTCCTTCACCATTCCTGGTTTGTTGTTTAATTAGCTATTGAAGAGATTTCAGTTGATTTCAGGGTTTGGGGTTTTGTTGTTGTTGTTTCCTGTGCTCTGTTAGAAAGCTGCCGCTCTTGGCTTGCCATGGATATACTTCAGATAAATCCACATCACTTAGTATATTTTTTTTTTTTCCTAATTTTTGAATTTAAACTTTGAATCCAGACATCTGTTTGTGCCCTTCAGTACTGCCAGTGCCGTTCTGCTGCAGCACAGGAAACTTGAAATGGCTCGCTGTCGTATTCACACTTCTACTTAGTCTGCCCAGAAGGTGCTGGTCTTCCCTCACGGCACCAAAACGCCGTACACTTGTTTCAGGAATTCTCTGTGTGATGCAGTTCTGTGATTTCCAGCTGATGTCTGTGTGTCTGTGTGTTCAGACACAGAAATTTAATTGCCTGTACTGGGCTAATTTGGGGTCAATATAGAAGATCCATCTTCAGGAACAGTGTTTATAAAGAAAGCAAAACACCCCACCCACCCACCTGCCAACAAAGAAGGAAAATATCCTTTATGGTTTATGGAGGAAAGATCTGCTCTCTACTAGAAAACTTACGCTATTGAGATTAAAAATTCCAACTGGAAAACTATCAATTTAGAGGCTCCGCAATTCAAAGGCAATGAGCTTGCCCAGTCAGATTGCTTTAAGAATTAATTCTTTTTAAACATGTTTAAGTGGTACATTTTAAAGAAGGAAGAGTGTTTGGAAACTTGATGGTGAGCGGGATCATTGATTCTTCTGTTGTCTGTGTCCCACAAAGAAGCGATCCACGGTAAGGGGGCAGGGAGGCTGGCAATGTCCTGCTCTTCCTAGTACTGCACTGAAAGCAGATACCCAGCTTGCTGATAGGTTAGAAAAACAGCCAAGATTCAATAAAATCCTTTATTAATTTGTTTTTTGCGTTCTTATGTTCAGTTCGCTACCCCGTGGTCGGTAATGAGCCTGAGCCATCCCTCCTGGACACCCAAGTCTGAATCTTTAGCTGCTTTCATGCTGGGGGTTCTGCACCAGAAACTTTAATTGCAATTAAGGCACTGATGAGATTTCTGCTTCTCCCACTTCTTTTCCCAGGTGTGCAGTCTGCTGCAGTCAATGTTATTTGTGAGCTGGCTCGACGCAATCCCAAAAACTACCTTTCCCTTGCTCCGCTCTTTTTCAAGTTGATGACATCGTCAACCAATAATTGGGTTCTCATTAAAATTATAAAACTGGCAAGTATTCTGGTTCTGCATTTACAGGCTTGTAAAACATTAAATTATCTTGGGTCTGAAAGTAGATTTCTTGCTTGGAAGGATAGTTACTGTTAAATCTGACTAAAAACGAAGCAGGAATATCTTGCAGTGTTTGTGAACATAACTAAATGGAGAAAAATATTTTGAGATAGCTTGGTTTACATACAACGAGCTGCTATTTAAATCCTGGTTTTACGGTGTTAAAAAGCAGCTATTAAATCACTTTCTTGTCTGCACTTCTTCTTTTAATAGTTTGGTGCTCTTACTCCATTAGAACCTAGGCTGGGAAAGAAACTGATTGAGCCTCTGACCAACCTCATCCATAGGTACGTGTGACAACTGGGACTTTGTTCGTTCGGGCTTGGTGAGGTCCCCCTTAAGTAGGTCAGTGGCTGGGTCTGAGGAGGCATTTCTGAACTTTTTCTTGAGTCTCAATATATTTGCTTCGACTATCACAAATAATCACATCAGGACTTTTTCTGGGAAACCTGAGATAAAATACCTTAAAGGAAAGTCTTTGAGAGTCTGACTGTCAGCATGAATTTCTCCAAAGCATGCATGAAAATTGAAGCAATTTGCTTTCCTTTCACTTCATTTTAAGCCAGAGATGACTACAGAGAGCATATAAAACCTCCGACTTAAAAAAGCCTCAGCTGTCTCTGTGCCTCTTCTGTTCACCTACACACATTTGGTTTCTTGACTTTTTTGGCGGTGCCTTTAACCCCCCAAAGCAGCACCACAAGGAATATATGAAAGTTCTTTCTCATGCCTTTGTCAGCCCAGACTTGTGGAAGAGATTCCTTTAATGTCTCTTCTAGATATAGGTTAGATCAATTGATGGTATTTCCTTATCCCTGTTAAAGCTGGTTTGTAGTGTTCTTTTGGATCTAATTCTGAACTGAAATCAGGCGATAGATATCTTGGAGGGAATACATATATTTTCCCTGCTAGGGAAAGGAAATGTGATCTGAGTTGTTGAATTACAAGGTTTGTTGCTCTTCATGTGGCAGAGCAAGAATATAGATGGGAATGAGCAAACTTTAAAGGGATTTCTGTGTAGCCGTGAGAGCAGCTCTGGCCAAGTCATTTCTGTCCATCCTCCTCCTCTACCTTAAAGGCTGGTTCAGAGCAGCCCAGCCAGCAACTTTTGCATCCAAATACCTATCAAGGGGTTTTGCAGCAGTGAAAATTCACCAGAAACAGTGCTTTGCCTGAAAAAGCAGGGAGACGGACAGTAGGTCTTCAGTCCGGCCTTTACCTCCTCCCCCCACCTCCCACATTAGTCCTTCACTTTATTATTTGTGAGGGCCTAATCCTGTTTGGCGTGGTCTCCACTCAGTCATTTTGGATCTCGTACCACTTAACGCGTAAGGCGACCCCACCCACCGTCCCCCAGCAAGTGCACGGGGAGCACTGGGTTCTGAGCGCGCTGGAGTCACACGTACGATGTGCTGGGAGCGACCTTGGCGGTATCGCTCCTGCCTGCGGCCTCCAGAGCTGTTTGCTCAGTACCTTTGCAGACCTTGCTTCTGGAGTCTGCTGCTCTGTTACCCGTGAGGTTCACTCTGGGTTCCCTCTCGTGTAGATCGGGATTTGGAAGTCCCTTTGAAATCCTCAGAATTGCACTTTGTGTGTTCAGTTGTCTGGAATTTAAGTTTTGGAGGAAATCAGACACTGAAAATGGGTTATTCACGTAGAGGGATAAACGTGCAGGCCAGAAGAGTCTGCTCTTTGTGTGTGATTCGTTTGTTTTGGAGAGACTGGAGGTTCTCTGTCTCCCTGCCTTATCAGGAGTTTTTGACCTTGGGCCAAGGATTTCATTTGATCCTTGGGCAAGATTGCTCCAGTGCTCTGTAACTGGTACTGGGATTTGGAGTAACCGCCTCCTTCCTCCCTCCCTGAGTTCCAGTGCTGTTACCTGCTGCTTCTCAGAGAAGATTATAACCATTTATTTTTTAAAAAACATCCAGTAGCCCGCCCTTCCCCCAACAGTTTTTAAGTGAGAATCATTTCATCTGGTTTGAAGGGGTATGGAACAGAATACTGGCAGTTTCATGTGTAATTAAAGGTGTTAACTTGCTCCGAGATATCGCTGACAACTCTTCAAAAAGTGCCGGGTTTATTCCTTATTTAAAATACTTGATTTCTGTTTCAGCACCTCAGCCATGTCTCTCTTGTATGAATGTGTGAACACAGTAATAGCAGGTGAGAACTCAAATTCGTAACCTAGAACGAAACGCGATGAACTTTGTCATCAATTAACACCATCTGGAAATCTTTTTTTTTTTTCCCCAACTTAATGTATTTGATAACTGAAATAAGTCACCTGGCAAGCTTTGATTTGTGTTGCTGTGTGACTGAAATCCTTTGCTGTCAGTTGATGAGGTCAACTTACTGCAGCTTTGTTGTGTTTGCTAAAGGCTGGAACAAAGTACCAACAAGTGATTATTTATATGCAAGCTCCTAAATATTGCCTGAACTATATACAGAATATACCAACAGCAATAAAATAAAAAAAAATAAATTAAAAAAAAAAGACTTGATGCCTCATGGAAACCTTAACAGAGTTTTCTTATGTGATGAAGGGGCAGACACCCAGCACACAGACACTAACTGAAGTGTGGGTGTTGTGTGTTTCAGTGTTGATCTCCCTGTCCTCTGGGATGCCGAATCACAGCGCGAGCATCCAGGTACGGCACTGGGCTTTGGGGGGGTGGCAGGGGGGTTATTTGTTCTGCTCTGCCGTGTAAATCCAAGTGCTGTGGAGAAATTGGATTGTGTTCCCTTGCCAGAGGTTAAAGTAATAGCTCCCTGAAGTGCTCTCGCTCGGGCAGAAGCCCCACAGACTGAAGCATTTCCTAGAGAAATTCTCTTATTTCTGTTGCTTTAAAATGCAGATTCTTCTTATTTGGAGTTTTCTTAACTCTCGTTCAGCTGCTGCTGTCAAAATTCTGCAGAGGTTCCTGTGGTTTTGAAATCTGTTGTTACGACAGGCCCCCCTCACAAGGCCCTGGGTCTTGGTCAGAATATTTCCCTGTGTATTGAGTAAACTTAATGAAGAGTGATTTTAATTAAGTCTTTTAGGGCTTGTAATAAGCATGATATGGTCTTTTTTTTCCAGCTTTGTGTTCAGAAGTTAAGGATCCTGATAGAAGATTCTGACCAGAACTGTAAGTATGTTGCTTGTCTCCATGGAAAGTCTTAGGAACCAACCCCTGGGGAGAAACTGCAGCAGCCTGAGCCACGAGCAGGTTCTCCAGAGAGTTTGTTCACTCTGGTGGTGCCTGGTACTGCAATAAACAGCTGCTGGGATTTTTAATGTGGAAATCATTTTTGATAGTGAGCACTTAGTTATAATGAGCTTTTTTACAAACAAATGAAGTGAATTATTGCTGCTGTTTGTGGTCTTGGAAATCCAAACTGGTTCTCTTTCCGTGCCCTGGGTTTTCCCTTTTTATACTTGCTGTTTGGAAAGCAGCGAGGGGTATTCAGCATAATAGTCAAGTGCAGGAATAGTTACTTATTTTAGTGACTACAAGGAACTCTGGGAAATCTCTTTTTGTGCAGGCCTTTTTCCTGCTGTCGGAATTTTTTCTGTTGAGAACAGGGTTCCTACTTAATACGCCGATCTTCAGTGCTTTTAAAGCCATGTTCATCCCAGGATGCCTGTTCTCAGTACCCATAGTTTCTATATATTAAATACACATTTGAAACTCAATATAAAACTTGAGGTGCAAGAAGATTGCGATGAAGATTAGATGTGTAAATCCATGCCTGTATGTGGGGTTATGAAGTGAGAGATCATAATCTGTGATTCACTTTCTCAGAAATGCTTTTTCCTCGTTATAGACTTTTCAGTGTATTAAAGTTGGTTTTCTCAGAAGCACTTGGTGTTAAGATTTCGTGCTTAACACAAAACAGCGTTTCTATATTTGGAAAGAAGTTTTATTTTGTCTTTCACAGTGAAATACCTGGGACTGTTAGCTATGTCCAAAATCCTGAAAACGCATCCGAAGTCAGTTCAGTCTCACAAGGATCTCATTCTCCAGTGCTTGGATGACAAAGACGAGTCCATCCGACTCAGAGCTTTAGATCTCCTCTATGGCATGGTACGTTTCTACAAGGACTTCCTTTCCTCTCCAGCCCCCCTCACCCTTTAGGAAGCTGATGCTTAAGAAAAACATGCAACTCTCTCCTCCCCCCTCCCCAGTAGTCTTGGTGTAACTCCCATATCTTTTCTGGCACTCAACGACAAGTAAAAGATCTGGCACAGCACGAGAGGGCTTGAAAAATTTTGAGACTGGAAGGAGTTTGAGGTGAGACGCTGTAGAAATCACCCAGAAGGCTACTTCTCTAATGCCTAAGCCTGGGCTGCTTCTTCCACCCTTCACGTAGGTGTGAAGTGGACCAACCAGAGGCATGTTGGGGTGGGTCCGTGCTGTCCTAGGGCAGCACCACACCATAGCTCGGGTTCTGCGCCCTGGGAAACCGTCTGGAGCACTCTGAAATGACAGGAGAAGGCGGCTTTAAGCTACTTTACCATCGACTGTGCCCATCATTGTAAATTCTGTTAGGCCTTTGAACCACGTGTCCAGAATCCCCTTCAGTTGCTTCTCCTGTTGCCACCTTGTGCCTGCGGTCGGCGGCTGCACCCGGCGGTTTGCGTGACTGCAACAGGGGCAGTCCCCTGGTGACAACGTTGAGGCTCTGAAAGGGCCACGGGTTTGATTCCCATAGTACAGTGCCTTTGGTCTCTGGAAGGGCCATGGGTTTGATTCCCATAGTACAGTGCCTTTGGTCTCTGGAAGGGCCATGGGTTTGATTCCCATAGTACAGTGCCTTTGGTCTCTGGAAGGGCCATGGGTATGATTCCCATAGTACAGTGCCTTTCATTGACGAGGCTGTGCCACCTCCTCCCCCCTGCACAACGGACAACGTGTCTCGTAGCTTCTTAATTTAGAGGAGGAAGTGAAAAGCAAGAGGAGACACCTTTTGTCTGGTGGTACTGATGAGATAAGAATAACTTCAAGAACCTTTGATCAGGGCAGTGGTTTTAATGTTGTTGCAAAGAGAATTGGAGTGAGTTCTTTGTTCCTGTAGGTTAAATTCTGCCTGTCAAAAGATGACTTAGGAGGAAGATTCTGCCATTTTGCTCAACCCTGCCTCTGAAGAAGTGCTGTGTAATGAACGATGGGAAAACTCCTCTCACATGCACTTTGGTTAGGGATGTCTTTAACATGTGTCTGTTGAGAGATCTTAGCTGGGAGCAGTGAGTCATAACAACTAACTGGTGGTATTTCCGGAATCGTTTGGTCACTTTATTCAGACAACTAAATTTCTGGACCAAGCTAATAGAGCTCTGATTTGAAATGGTGGAATTCTGTCGGATGTTAATGCCTCGTAAATTTGTCTAGTTTAGAAGCAAAAATGTTTTAAATTGTTCAATTTGCTGATCTGTCAGAAGGAGAAGATTCATTTTCTCCTGGATTTCTATGTTGCTGGTACTAATTCTGATTCTCCCCTCTCCCTCCGCTGTATACTTGTGCTGGCTCTGCTCTAGTAACACTGAAAATGTTGTTATGTTGGGCTTGTTCAGCCTGGAGAAGAGAAGGCTCTGAGGAGACCTTATCGTGGCTTCCTGGTATCTGAAGGGGGCCTGCAGGAATGCTGCGGAGGGACTTCTTACAAAGGCCGGTAGTGGTAGGACGAGGGGTAATGGTTTGAAACTGGAAGAGGTTGGATTTCCATTGGAAATGAGGAAATTCTTCACTCTGAGGGTGGTGAGACACTGGAACAGGTTACCCAGGGAATTTGTTGCTCCATCACTGGTTGTGTTCAAATCAACAAAGCCTCGAGCGATCTGTTCTAGTAGGAGATGTCCCTGCCATGGCGAGGCGGGGAATGAGATGGCGTTTAAGGCTCCTTCCAACCCAAACCATTCTATGATTCTATGAAAAGGAATAAACAGGTTCCTTTTTCAACTGTGACTGAAGTTAGGGCCTAGGGAGTTGGTTCTGTTTCTTGTTAACCCATGACACGTCCATCAAAGAGCTGACAGCTGCTTTGATGAAATTAGGAGGACTTGACAATAGGGAAATGGCTTAGTTGTGCTTCAGCCCTGCAATAACTCTTTTAACAGGTATCAAAGAAGAACTTGATGGAGATAGTGAAGAAACTGATGATTCACGTGGATAAAGCAGAAGGGACGACGTACCGGGATGAGCTGCTGACCAAAATCATAGATATCTGTAGTCAGTCCAATTATCAATATATCACAAACTTTGAATGGTCAGTGGGTTTATGTGGCAACTTTCGAGATCATCAGCAACGGTAACACCCAACTGTCTGCTGATCCAGTCGCATCCCTTTCGCTTTTGTAGGTACATAAGCATCTTGGTGGAGCTGACCCGACTGGAAGGCACACGGCACGGGCATCTTATAGCAGCTCAGATGTTAGATGTAGCTATCAGAGTTAAAGCTATCCGTAAATTTGCCGTTTCTCAAATGGCCATGCTTCTGGACAACGCTCATCTCATAGCCAGCAACACCCAGAGGAACGGCATCTGCGAGGTGCTTTACGCTGCCGCTTGGATATGTGGGGAGTTCTCCGAGTAAGTGCAAACTTTGCGCGTTGAGCGGCTTTCAGACGAAGATTCTGGTCACTGAAATGTATTTTTGAGAGAAGGATAGTTCAGAATATATGCCCTGAAGCTAATAAAACCATTGCTTCTGTCCTGCTCCCTCACCCCAGCAATTCCTCAGCTATTTCTAGCCAAGACAGATACTTCATTTTGAGTATCTGGGCATATTTTGAATGTCTGCCCTAAACTGGGCAGCCTTGAGACTCAACTTGACAGAGTGCTGGGCCATCTCACGT
Organism: Baryphthengus martii; assembly: GCA_013396935.1. Lineage (NCBI taxonomy): Eukaryota > Metazoa > Chordata > Aves > Coraciiformes > Momotidae > Baryphthengus > Baryphthengus martii. The sequence continues at coordinate 127,041 of VWZK01019984.1, forward strand.
AAATCAATTTTATTTTATTTCTTTTTCCCCTTCCCCTTCTCTTTCCCCTTTCCCTTCCCCTTCTCTTTCCTCTTTCCCGGTTGGATCAGATGATCCTTGAGGTCCCTTCCAGCCTGGCATTCTGTGATCTGCTCTTTTTTCTTGTCTCTAGTCCCGCCCACGCAGGAAGGCGTAGTCATGGGTACAAGCTGTAAAATCTTAAGACACTGAAGGAACTTTCCTAAAACATTAAGGTCTAACCCCACTTGTAGAGAAAATCTCTGGTCACCATGTCCAACTGAATTGGTTTTCGCTCTCCTCCCTGTTTTGCCCTCGTTGAAAGGTTTTTTTGTAGAACTTCACCTTCCTGAGAATTAGAAACTTCGGAACTTCAGCGTACAGAAAGTAGCACAATTCTCAACATTCTTGTGCCAGTGTCGGATTTTATCTTGAACAGTTTTGTCTCGTGGTTGTGTGTGCAGGTGCACGTGCTTACTGAGCTGTCAGCTGGACAGACCATGACACTATAGTCTCCTTTTATCGTCTGGTTTGGTGTCTCTGCTGGTAGTTGCTGCTCTGAACACTGGTTCCAGTTTAAATTCACATAGTAGATGGTATATTTTTAGGAAACAGTTATAGGGTGCAGATCTTCATCTAATTAAAAAAGTTCTGAAAAAACAGATTAAGCAGCAAGAGAACATCCTGTCCTTTTTCAGGTTGATTGCATTTTTACTCGGAAACCGCTTTAGCTTTCCATTTGCAATGGACCAGTAGCTTTTTTAGTGCATTTTCCATTTAGTTGTGAGCAAACAAATCTCATACTTTTATTCAAAAGTATTAAACAAATGCCATGATTTCTTCTGTGTGTTAAGGATTGCCTACTAGATTTTATTTTTATTCAGTCAATGATTGGAAATACGATGTCATTGCTGCGAGTGGTGAGGTACAGAATGGCAGGAAGGTCGTTGGGCTTCTGGATCCAGACCGGGAATGGAGTTGGGGCTTCAAAGTGCGATGTTTAGTTACTGGAGAGAATGCTGAACTTGTAAAGGTGGAAACTGTGGTTTCCCTCCCCTTTTATAAAAGGATAAAGCTGTAAATTCTTCGGTGCCATGTTACTATTGTAATTTAGAGGGGGAAAATCCAGAGAGGGCAAATAATTCTGTGTTTGTGGCCTGTCCTGTCTTTCTGTGGTACTTGGTACC
>VWZK01019985.1:4517-113120 GCA_013396935.1 Baryphthengus martii
TTAAATGGATTTATATATATATATATATATATATATAACTGTAGGAATCGAAAGGACTGATGTTAAAAAGGTGGTAAAATTTTGGTTGTCATAACAACTGAGCTCACTGAGTAGAGAAGCCAGAATAATCTAATTAATTTTTCCCAATGTGCAAAATCTTTAAGGTAATTTTGTTCAACAGTCAAGGAATAGTAAATCAATATCTAAAAAAAGGAAAATGAAAGAGTATAGAGGATAAACATATACACTAAAGCTAATATCCTAAATTCTAACTCAGTCAAAACTCCTTTTGAGTTCTGCTCTCACTGAATTATGATTAGTATTTTAAAGATTTTATTCTGAGAGCTGGTGCAAAGTTATTTTGGAACCAAAGAATAGAATAGCCTGATACTGCTGACCTGAGGTTACATTAAAGAATCAGGTGCTGCCTCCACTGAAATAGTTTATTGTTTTACCCAGACAAAGAGTCTTGAATTTAATATTGACTGCAGGTCTTGTCCTGAGATCAGGTAAATTATCTTGACTATACAGATTTCACTGTCACAATGCAAATTTACCAGCATAGAAATTGAGTCATCCCCTACAAATCTACTTAATCTTGTGCCAAATCTTTACTCAAAGGTTAATAATAAAACCATTTGAATTCAATAGAAATCATTGATTTCCTGGAATAAAAGGCTGCAAGTATGCCTACAGTTTTCATACAGCTTGTTTTCCTCTGTGACTCTTTTTTCACTGCAAATAAGTTTAAATTCAGCCACTGGACTCCGTGCCAGCATCTCAGTTAACCAATAATGTACTTTTAATGATAAATAAAAGAAACATTGTACTTGCTTTTTTTCAGTAGACAATTTAGTAGCGCATTAAACTGGGCTATAACACACAGCATAAATTGTTCTTTTAGCTGTATTTTGCTCACTCAGTGTTACAAGTGAACATCGTTCTTGTTTGTGATCCTGCTGTGCCGTATATAGAGCAGAGTGGATTTACAAGAGGGCAGCTTTCGGGGCTCCAATAGTGCTGGCCAACTTGCGCTTCACACTCTGTGACCCAGAACAGCTGAGCTCTAGACAAAAATTTTATCCCCAACAGGGGAGCCCTGAGGTACCCCAAATACTGCATTATGCACTCAGGCTGTCAGTTACTCATGACTTTTCCAAACAGTGAGCAAGCAGGCTGAATTTATTCTGTCTCAGGCAGAATTGTAGTGGGGATTTCGCTATTTTTCTTATGTAATCTATTCTTTTCAGTAAGTCTTTCTGTGACTGCAGTGGCAGCCAACAATACGTAGTGACTCAATGTGGTACCACACAGATGACTCATCAGATCTGCTAAGGCTACTGCCGGTCCATCAAGCTAATGCACATTACGCCTTTTATCATCCCACCTAAATAAATATAAATCACTCTGTTATTTTTTCATCTTCTGAATCTGCCTCTGTCAGTCCCTCACACACAGCATGAATAAAAGGAAAAGCATGAAAACAGATGAAAAAGAAATAGCATATTCTTTGGCCTTCTCTGGGGGAATATCAGAAAAGTGAACCAGGCATTCATAGGGTAGACTGTCCAACCTACAGCCTAATGACAAGGGCGCAGCAATGACTGTAGATTATGTTTCTTATTTGTAGCTGATGCTGTTAAGATAGCACATACTTTGAGTTTTTATCACCTTCTGGACAACTGTCTGAGGTGGGTGGATTCTCAGGCTTTTGGAATTTATGACAGCAAAACACATTTGCAGAGTAAAAGTAAAAAAAAAAAAAAGTTATTTAGTAGCCACCAAATTGTGCTATCAGAGGAAAGGAAATGTAGTCACACTTCATTTTCAGAGCTTCTAGGAATATTAGCAGATACTCAATGCGGAGCAAGAAATCAAAGCACTCCNAAAATCTGCTCATCCCTGCCTCCTATCACCAATGACCAACACAGAGTTCCTTCATATACATATATATATATATGTATATATATATATATACACAGTGTGTGCTTTTATACCAGCACAGTATGGTTTACAGCTTAAAAATTGAATTATTAATTCATCAGAAATAAAGGTCAATGTATCTTTAAACCTTTAAAGCTACATACTCATTATAATATATAGATATACTTTCAGTCAGCTATCCTGACTGTGTCTCCTTCCAACTACTTGTGAACCCCCAGCCTGCTCACTGCTGGGGTGGGGTGAGGAGCAGCAAATGCCTTGACCCTGTGTAAGTGCTGCTCAGCAATAATGAAAACACTCCTGTACTATCAACACTGTTTTCAGTACAAATCCAAAATATAGTCCCATAGTATTTATTATGAAGAAAATTAACTCTATCCCAGCCAAAACCGGCACAAAGGAGGATACTTCAAATACTTAGCAAGTAAAATCGCTTTTTGTAATAATGCAAAGAAAATGAAAGAGCTGTAAGCAAACTGAAAGTTTCCCAGCCAGTAGAAACTATAAATCAAACACAAGCATCATGTCACCCCCTGACACAAAAATGCCTCATTACCTGTAGAATAATAATAAAAACTCCTCTTTGCCAAAGTGGGGTCTACTGCATGTCATCTTCTGACTTCAGAACTACAGTAACTATTTATTTTAGCTGTAGTGTCTGAGGGATTCCTTGATCACTGAGCATGTAGGACAACCAAAGAGTTGCAGATAGTTTTTGCACTGAGCCTTCAGTAGCCCTTGGAAGAACTCTTTGACTATTACAAGACTTTAAGAAAGTTACTAAGCAGAGCCATCCTTGGCTCTAAATATTGAAAATTGTAGGGGTTCTTTTCACAGTTTAAATGGATTTATATATATATANTTGTCCTGAGATCAGGTAAATTATCTTGACTATACAGATTTCACTGTCACAATGCAAATTTACCAGCATAGAAATTGAGTCATCCCCTACAAATCTACTTAATCTTGTGCCAAATCTTTACTCAAAGGTTAATAATAAAACCATTTGAATTCAATAGAAATCATTGATTTCCTGGAATAAAAGGCTGCAAGTATGCCTACAGTTTTCATACAGCTTGTTTTCCTCTGTGACTCTTTTTTCACTGCAAATAAGTTTAAATTCAGCCACTGGACTCCGTGCCAGCATCTCAGTTAACCAATAATGTACTTTTAATGATAAATAAAAGAAACATTGTACTTGCTTTTTTTCAGTAGACAATTTAGTAGCGCATTAAACTGGGCTATAACACACAGCATAAATTGTTCTTTTAGCTGTATTTTGCTCACTCAGTGTTACAAGTGAACATCGTTCTTGTTTGTGATCCTGCTGTGCCGTATATAGAGCAGAGTGGATTTACAAGAGGGCAGCTTTCGGGGCTCCAATAGTGCTGGCCAACTTGCGCTTCACACTCTGTGACCCAGAACAGCTGAGCTCTAGACAAAAATTTTATCCCCAACAGGGGAGCCCTGAGGTACCCCAAATACTGCATTATGCACTCAGGCTGTCAGTTACTCATGACTTTTCCAAACAGTGAGCAAGCAGGCTGAATTTATTCTGTCTCAGGCAGAATTGTAGTGGGGATTTCGCTATTTTTCTTATGTAATCTATTCTTTTCAGTAAGTCTTTCTGTGACTGCAGTGGCAGCCAACAATACGTAGTGACTCAATGTGGTACCACACAGATGACTCATCAGATCTGCTAAGGCTACTGCCGGTCCATCAAGCTAATGCACATTACGCCTTTTATCATCCCACCTAAATAAATATAAATCACTCTGTTATTTTTTCATCTTCTGAATCTGCCTCTGTCAGTCCCTCACACACAGCATGAATAAAAGGAAAAGCATGAAAACAGATGAAAAAGAAATAGCATATTCTTTGGCCTTCTCTGGGGGAATATCAGAAAAGTGAACCAGGCATTCATAGGGTAGACTGTCCAACCTACAGCCTAATGACAAGGGCGCAGCAATGACTGTAGATTATGTTTCTTATTTGTAGCTGATGCTGTTAAGATAGCACATACTTTGAGTTTTTATCACCTTCTGGACAACTGTCTGAGGTGGGTGGATTCTCAGGCTTTTGGAATTTATGACAGCAAAACACATTTGCAGAGTAAAAGTAAAAAAAAAAAAAAGTTATTTAGTAGCCACCAAATTGTGCTATCAGAGGAAAGGAAATGTAGTCACACTTCATTTTCAGAGCTTCTAGGAATATTAGCAGATACTCAATGCGGAGCAAGAAATCAAAGCACTCCCATACACACGCACACACAAAAAATCACAGCACCTAATCTGTAACGCAAAACCACTGATATTCCTATTATTTCCTAAGACATCTCAAGCTTCTCTGGCACTTGGCACAGAGAAAAGGCAGTATTTGGAGGCAAGGAGCAGGTAATGTCTTCCTCTGTGGTTTGGTGTGGTGCAGCAAGCCCTGAGACTGCCTATCAGAGACAACTCTTCAGCAGGTTACCCACAACAAACACCTCTGCACAGCAGGCTGGGCTGAATTTTCCTTCAGAGTATTGACTCTAATCGGAAGTTAGGTGATACACCTTGGGGCACCTAAAACTTTGATGAGATGTAAATTTGAGAGAGTGATGAGAAGTTCAGATCATCTGTTTTAATGATTAACGGATCCTGTTCTATCACTAGGAATAAATCCTGATGACAAGGAAATGAAGCAGCCATCTCAAAGATAGATACTCAGTTTAACTTAGATTCTTCCGGGCAGTGTAGGGGAAAGAAGCATCTCCTCCCTCCTGTTAAAGAAGATGACTTGTACTTTGCAAATGTGCGTCTCCTTTCATTAGAAAGAAATACTACCTGATCAAATTAAATCTTAAATTTGTTTTTAGCTAAATTTCAGTGGTAATTCCTGCTCTAATCTTATTGAAAAAATTTCATCTTACTCCTTTACTTTTCTGCACTTTGATGATATATCTGAATTATAATTTTTAGTTGATATACTGACAGATTTGATACAAATAAGAATGAATTCATGTTCACTCTGGCATATGACAGCTTCGTCATTGCTTTCAGTGGAGACAAGGTTTTTATGTATATCTTGGGCTCACCTTCAGTGAAGGAAATAGTACTGTTGTAGTACTAAAGCCAACATGCCTCTCACCTTTTCCCTCATTATCCAATCATTGAATGGCTTCTATCATAACAGTGTTTGTCATTTACAAAACATTTTTGAAATTTCCTAAATTAACTTTTACAGTGTTACACCTGTTATTCTGTTCATGCATTAGTGGGGATATGAATAAGTGGACTGGCACAGCTGTTAATGGGGAATTTAGATGACAATTATTATATATTTAGTGATGTAACAAGTTTGGAGGACATCTTACACAAATGCACATTTGTACGTGCAGCTGCTAGTATAATAAACAAAGGGCTCCATTAATTATTTTACCAATCTAATTAGGGACCACAAATACTTGTTTTAGCAACAAAATCATAGGATAACGCAAAGCAGCACAGGTAGATTCAAAACACTGTAGCATTAATTACTTTGACTTCAGAAGGGCATCTGGCTCAACATGCTGCCAGCAAACCAACCAATCCACTGCGTAACCTATGCTGGTAGTTATTAGGGAACTCATTCTAAAACAGACTCAGTGCTGTATTACCACTGTATTTCATAGAGAAGTGCACACATAAACTCTTAAGTCACTAATATAAGAAGACACTGATTCTGTCAGAGGACTCACAGTTGGGTCTGGTTACTGAGAGGACAGATTAGCATTGGTTAGTGCTACAGGTCTGCCATCCACCAGCATCATTCCACAGCTGAAGGAACCAGCTCCATTTTCAAGACTCTTGTATAAGTGTTTGCATGAATTAGGATTTATTCACGTAAATGCATGCTGAAGGACTGGGTTGTGGCCTGCAAGATATTTCTTAGGAACAGTTAGTTAAAAGAGATCATAAACTGTTGGAGTTTCACATCTCACTTTAGCAATTTAAAAGCTGAGTTTAATTTAAGCCCATCCCCAATGCTACTTTTACAGTCAACGAGGGAAAAGCACTTCTAGAAGCTCTATCAAAGCCATTCTGATCTCTAGGCTTCAATGGGAAAAATCACTCCCTGAAGACATCTACATCTTACCACTGACTGTTGAGGGAACTTACATGACTTGTTTAGACGAGATGCCTGACTACAGTATTGATGGTAAAATGAATCCCTCTCTAAATGGGCAAACAGAGGGCTAAAATACAGGTTTTTTTCAGTATTTATTAAGGCAAATTTCTATAAAAAATTAAGTAGCAAAACATTCCAGCTGAGGTTATCTAAACATAAGACAGATCAAGATTTTCCACTCTCAAGGAAGTGTTTTCCACTGCTTCTAACTCTACTCACCTTAAAGAGGTAAGCTGAAATTTTCCATGAATATTGTTGAAATCTCAACCAAGAAATGATTGACATGTCTAAAATAAAACTTACAAAATTATATTCTATTCTCCAAAATAATAATAATAAAAAAGTCTGTCAATACATTTTTAATAAATCGCCATTGCCTTCTTTAGGAGAAGCTATGTAATATTTCACTGTGTTGGTTAGCATTAGGTATGTGCCATTGACTCCTGACAGAAAAATACAGCTGGATTTACATTTTGTAAGTTTGAGCACTTGCATTTGTAACTATGTTACTGTACTAGTGGAGTTTTTGATGCCTCATCAATCGAAACGTTGATGACAGTTTTTATAGTTAAATTGTAAAATAAAGTCAGTACTAGTGGTTGTTTCTTAGATTTCTTAAGGCAGAACAGTGATGAATATCAGTCTCAGGCATGTAATTTCAATAGGATCTACATCATAGACTATTGAAAGACATTCAGGCTTGATTTAAAGCTACAACAAATGGTGTAGAGTTTTTTCAATTAATTATCCTTGATTAAACTTCTAAGGTTCAATATTAGTCTGAATTCTTTCAGTTTCATTTTTCAAACATTAGATTTCATTATAGCTTTTTCTGTGGGTGTATTAACCATTATTATAAATCTCTCATTGTTGAGGTGCTGTTATCCCATTCATTCAACAACATTCATTTTCAGTTCTATATCCAAAGGTCCTCTTCATGTTTGCTAACTAGAGAACTTGAAAATGTGATGCAGCAAAAACCACTCTAGAGTCTCATAACCCTTTGAATATAGACTCTAGTGTGCCTACAGCTCCATTGCACAGTGCGAGGTATCCATCTCTAGAAGATTTACATTTGTTACCTGTTGTGTTTTCATTAAATTGGCCCTTATTGTTCTATTTAAACTCTCTTTTTTTTCATAATTTTCAGTGTAGATAGCAAATTAGTCACCTTGAGGATTATTTGTTTTCAGAATCAGCATATAAGTCCCATGTCTATGAACTTTTTTTCAACTTTTTTCTGTTTTTTAATGTCTTTCAACTACTTTAAGTTAATTATGGAATTACATTTTCCAAAAATGAAAACATCTTACAAATCATAAATAATTCTTGACAAAAGCACATAAAGTAGTGCAATAGCAAGACTTTACTTGCCAAGGTACCAGTGCAGATCACCCACTAAACATGGAAGAAGAGCCTATATGCAAATCAGAAAAAGCCTTGATAAAATTAAAGGAGCCAGTGAATCTTTATTCACATGTGAGTGTCAGACCAAGAACAACATCCAACAGGGGATGGAGCGACTGTGTATTTACCAGAGATGCAAGACCTCTGTGTCTGTATTTAACATCGTTTGTTTTGTGTATTTTATTATGATGTATGTTTGCTCATGGTTGCTATTTTGACCTAATCTTATCTATAAATTTTGTATTATTTTGTATCTCTCATTTCCAGCAAAAAATAAAGAGTAGATGACACTGGATTTTAATGTTGCTGACCCTTTAACATACAGATGATATCCTCCATTTTGTAATTCTGGCCTGGGTCTGGTGACTGTGCCTAGAAAACAGGCAAATCTCTAGACATAATATTAGAAAGAGAAGTTTCTTTTATTTCATTTTCAATCAATGGAACTCTGAGTCTTATCAATACACCTGAAATGTTGATTTAAGTCAGGTTGAAGTAAGGATAAATAAAGAACTGTTCTTGTAGCACGTCTAGTGATCCTCCCCACAAACAGTGGCCAGCTCTGACCTGAGAGTTCCCTTTTATATGTGAATTTACTTGGTAGTTCTTAATGTGAACCTCTACAGCAGTGAGGTTTCCTCTTTAATTAGATGGAGTTTTATTCTTACCAAAACTTACAACAGTAGGCTTTAACATTTTTCTTTGATACCTTTAGTTTTAATAAGACAACTGTATCCTTACCAGTTTTTTACTTACTGAGGAAGAAAAAAATTGTTAACTATGAGTTCAAAACCAGTAGACACAGTACTTATAAGTGCACCTTCTAGTCCTTCCTTACTGTGGGACAGTAAGCAGTTCACAGCAAGAAGCAAGGAAAGCAGCAAGCAGCAAACGGCTAAAAGCCCAGAAATTCAGAAAACCTAAAGTGACAGAGATTTTGACATTCATTGTCTATTTTACCAATATCTGTTGGACAGCTGATACATTTTTACTATCTGCTATTTGATTTTAATTTTATGTGTAAATAAGACTTAAATCCATTAGGATTATAGTATTACCCAAAATAGCCTGAGTGAGATTGCCATCTCTGTTACTGGAAAGATTATTCTTTTTTTACCTGTTTTCCTTGTGTGAAAATACTCAGAATGACTGCTCATAGACGCTAGGAATAGGGAACCATTATTACTACAATGGGAGCACAGTGAAAGACTATAATACTGAAGAAGATAAAAAACCTCCACTTTTTCTCTGTAGCCCTATAATATCTCCTAATCTAAGGTAAAAACTGATCAGACTGCTCTTTCTATACTACTGCTCAGTTAGAATGAAATATGTCTATATTGCACAAAGGAGTGTTGCTTCAACAAGATCAAGCCAAGCATGCTTTGACATCCACATAGTGCCATGGTGCTGGAAGGAGTTTTTACAAATTTTCCTTGGGTGTAACACCATGCTGATCCAACTGCTTTGTTTCCATTTCTCAGAAGCAGCTCTACTGAAACTGTCTTGAAGTCTTTGGACTGTACACATTTCTGCAGTGTCTGCAGCTGAGACTACACAACTAGAGGTGGCCTGGCAGTGACTTGCAGAAGTCTGAAGATAACAGCGAAAGTCTGACACGTAGTTTTGAAATAGGTCATTTTCCCCTTTAAAAAAATGAAATCATAGAATCATGGAATCAAGGTTGGAAACAACCTTCAAGATCATCAAGTCCAACCACCTACTAAAAATCGTGATGACCCCTAAACCATGTCCTGAAGTGCCACATCCACACGTTTTTTGGATGCCACCAAGGATGGTGATTCCACCATCTCCCCGGGCAGCCTGTTACAATGTCTAACCACTCTCTCAGTAAAAAAAATTTTCCTAATATCCAACCTAAATCTCCCCTGGCACAACTTAAACCCATTTCCTCTCATCCTATCACTAGTTACCTGGGAGAAGAGACTAACACCCACCTCACTACAATCTCCCTTCAGGTAGTTGCAAACAGCAATGAGGCCTCCTCTCTTAAATGTTAAATGCAAATCCATGCTTTTTCCAAGATTTTTTTCCAGGTAAATGCTAAAATGGTTTAAAATTTAAAGCAAGAATAAGTCCAGAAAAAGAGAAAGGCAAAGCATGAAACGTTTAATTCTTTTTGTTCCTGTTTCTTGGCAAACTGGACATATGCATTATACCGTACACATTAATAGTCTAGTAAAAGAATCTCAGAGAAGAAAAATTACCCTGTATTCTACTCTAAGAGGACAGTGTTGTCAGACATGAGTATATCTATACAGACATTTCCCTTGCAGGCTGTCTACAGACCTCATCCTTTCTTGTAGCAGAAGAGAGAAGGCCATTCGGTGAAGGAATTTGTACAGCTTCGCTGCTTGGCTTTGGTGGTATGACATCACTGCAAAGGAAACATTTATTTAGAAGTATGTGAGCCAGCTACTTCCTGAATATCTGGGAACCCCTAAATGTTGCATGTAAATACATCCATGACTGCAATTTAAAGCACAGGGCAAACCCTGTCAGCCCTAGCTGAGTCCCTACGACTGATTGCAAAGGTAGGTTTGACATACTGCAAAGGTGCCAGCACTATGAACTAAATTTGACTCTGAGTTTTACTTAAAGGCTGCTTTTCTACGTGCTTCATGGTAAACAATGCCATGTATTATCATAACTTATAAATATTCAAAGCAGATATGATTTGAACTTCCGGTTCCCAAAAGTACAATGAGAACTAGCATATGAGATTGAGATGGATCTGAAAAAAGGCTTAGGAAAGTGGTGTGAACTGAAGGATGATGAATAACATATCTGTTTATTTTCTGGGAATTATCAGTATCAGTAAGATTTGCTCATTTAATTCCAGTAAGACGGTAGTGACATAGACATTGTTCAGCATCTGTGGCACAGATTCTCTACTGTATTCCTGTATATAAAAAAAAAAATAATGGAGAAATGTGTTTCCGAGTTTTACAGGAGGAGAAGCAGTAGTGAAGTGACTTGGGTATGGCTGTATTACATTTGGCCAGGCTCAGGATTATTATCCAAGTTTTCAAGTACAAGATTGTATAGATGCCAGGGGAATGTTACTCTTCTTCACAAAGCAAATAACGGTACAATGCTAAAGAATATAAGGCAGAGAATCACAGTAATAGTTTTTCCTTTGTCACTTGAGCACTTGGTATTAAAAAGATAATAATAATAAAAACCCACAACACATCACAACAGTGGAAAGTTTCCTGAAAAAAAATAATTATCTAGTTTACTACTATGTCAATATCCCCTCAAGTTATGATAAACTTCTGTAAGTCAGGGCAAAGAAATATGCAGTAGGTGCACAAGAAAAAGTGCTTGTGCTGTGTCCCAATAGCAATTTTAGAAATTCCCCAGTACTGATGATTCTGCACAAAATTCAGGTGATGAGCGGTAAGAGTAATTAAAGCTGGCTGAGTGAGCAGAGGAGATGGCACTGGATTAACAATACAAGTCCAATAAGCACAAAGGCAGATTAAAAGGGAATGCTGAGACAGACAGTAAGAGCAATTCTGCAGCTCCATCAGCAGTTAGAAGATATGGAAAATCTCCCTTCATCAGGGTAGAAACACAGCCCTCCTAGACCTTTGTACAGGGTCCTCTGTATTTTGATGTTTCCAGTGACTTAAACTCTGCTACACTGACTTATGTTTTATACTTATGATCTTTCAGATCCATTTGTCCAAATAATGTCCTGACATAGATGCCATTCCCTGTTAAAAAGAAAGGCTGTCATTAGGCTTGTGTAGTTGTCCAAAACCATGGTAATACAAATAGACGATCTCTTTTCCTAGTAAAATTTATTCTTTTATTCAGAGTATAGCACTGAAGGATGAAGTATGATATAAAGGTGTAGAAGAGCCATAAAGTGTGTTTCTATCTCTGTCACAGTATTCTGCACTACCCAGGAGGGTTATGTACTAAAACCATCAATAAGAACAAATAATGTAATTTATGATCCTCTTTGCTATTCCCAGAACTGAAGCTGGGTATCTCAAGATCTGATTTGTACATTGGAATGAAATACTGGAATACTGAAATAGTGGAGTGAATGCTGGAACTTAAAATGGGAATTCATATTTAAGCACTCTAAATATAGTAATAACTTCAGCAGCGTATCCTTAGCTAACATTTCTGCCAAGATGGTCCAGTTTTGCTAATGTTTTTACTTTCAAGTTGTGAATTTGCAGAAATAATACTTAGCTATCAATTAGAAAGATTGTGTGTAACTTTGGTTATGTCCTGAACTTGATTTGCTACATGTGTTACAGATTTGGAGCCTTGTAACTCAGAATAAGAATGGAGGAAGTCTACAAAATGTGTCTGACATCATACTATTTGCAGAAGTTTGTGTATGGTATTTACCAAAGTACGGGCTGGTTTTGAATAGATTTTTTTTTTAAAAAAAAAAAGGTCAAAAGATGTTTAAAACGTGTCATGTGCTCAAAATAATAATAATAAAAAAATAAAATTGCAATCTGCTAATTTAACAAATTCAAAGCTTGACAGCACAGTTATTTCACAGCTTCTTGGATTTCACATTCTGCTTTTATATGATTTTGTCAGGTGAATGTAGTTCTCTTGGCTACCACTTTTGCCAGTTATTAAATTAGCACATACTGTTTCACATGCAGTTTTTCTCAGTGGCAGTACATGGTTTTAACTCATTTTTTTTGTTTGAGAGTTTTTTTTAGCAAAGTTGCCAGAGCTCTATATAAAATATTCATTCACTCAAAGTATCAAAATAAAATTGATTCTCTGTTGGGTTGTTATTAGCATTAGTGCTCCTGAGCTAAAAGGGGGTGCTGTGGGACATATTTGCACAGTGAGCTAGATGGCATTTTAATCTTGCAGTCACACCGAGTATAATTGGAGACAGGTGGCTAAAGCTCTACATTCTATTTCAAAAATGTAATGCTCTCTCCATTCAGATATGCCTAATAAAGTCTTAAATTCATCCTGTTATATTTTGCCAGCTGAACTTTACAAAACGGAAGGCCACATACACTGTAAAGCCTGGGTATTCATTTAGCTAAGCCCACACGGATTTCGGGTAGTTTAGAATCATACAATGCATGGTGACAGTATTAAGTATCATAGGTTTTAAGACAGAAAACATCACAGTCACCGTCTATTCTGACTCCAGCTTTTTCCTGGCCACAGCATTTCAGCCATTTTTGCAGCAGAGAGATGATTACTTCATCTTGCAGAAGGAAAGCTGATTTTGGGGGGAATGGTATTTTGCTCAGAGACTTTTGGCTTATGTTTTATAAAGTGGATAATTAAAAATGAAACATGTTTAAGACTATACATAAAAGGAATATAAAATTTGGAACACCATAATTTTAAACATCAAGAGGAATACTATTTCAGACAGATTACTATATAGGCAAAATCTTCATGATTTTGCATTTATAATGATTTTGCATTGATTTATCAGATGTGACCTGGTGCATCTACCACTGCTCCCTGGCAAATAGCATGAAGTACTGATCTGACCCAGGAAGACAATTCTTATATCCTTAACTAAAAAATGTCTTAAGATCAGACATCTGGGTGAAGAATGCTTCCTGTTCTGTGGAACAGCATCAAGAAACATTTTAATGAAACTTTTCCCAGTCTTTGGACTCTGTAACTGGAATTTTTTTGGAATAACTTAACAAGGGAGACTATGTCCTATAGATTATTGTTAGACTAATGCCATCTGTTTCTCATAGAAGCAATCAGAGAAGTATAAAAGCACACTCAAATAATTTAAATCTCAAACATGAAAAATTATTTGCATTTTAAACTCCAGCATATTAATTTTCAAAGACTTTCATTCAATAACCCAGCTTCCTGGACTGAACATGCCTAGTAACTAGGCATCTGTTTACCAAAGTCTGATGAGACCTCTTCTAGAGAGAGATTGTAGAAAATGTTAGCAAACTCACATAGGATTAAACTGGCTGCAAAATGCACTGCAGGTACCTATTTTTAAAGCAACGTAAATATCCTGCTCCCACCTTTTATATCATAAGCTATGATTTAAAACACTTATTCTGAAGAAAAAGAGATAGGCTGAATTCCTTATTCAGCCTTGAAGGGATTAAAACCCAGAGTACTTCAGTCACTGGTAACAATCCTAACCAAAAGCCTATTGTTTGGGTCAGGTGAGGGATCTGGCAGAGCTGTTTAGAGAATATTAATAGCCCAAATCTTATGAACAAGGTCTGCAACAAGGTTCACAGTGTGCTGGAGTCTCCCATTAAGACTTTAGAAGATCTGCAATATGAGTACGGGCTAAGGCTATATTCAAGAACAGTTGGCCAGTTGCAGCTGTCCTATTGCAATCTTAATGTCCCACTGCGTAGCAAGAAATTATTTTTTTTTCCTTTGTCACACGAATGAGTAATTCTTTTTGCTGTACAGTTGACCGCTTTTAGTGGAAGAGAGGCAGGACAACCCTCTTAGGTTTTGCATTCCAGAATGACTTGTTGGAAGCCTACCCTTTAAAAAAGCAGAGCTTTGTATTTCAGTTTTCTCTCTTATTTCTTCAAATAAGATAGACAACACTTCCTGAAACAGCTAGGACTTTCTAGTCCTTAGGTCTCATTACTACGTGACAAAACAGAAGAGAATTCATTTCCTCACCAGTTCCCAGGGTTGTTTCTAACAGCTGGAGTATCTTGGACACTGCTTTTGAGGCACGTGGGCCTTTATGAAAAGGCAGCCTTGTGTTGAAACACAAAACATGCTGCTGAATCGCTAACAGAGGCCATGGCACAATTGTGGCCCGTCTGAACTTGTGTGCTTCCAGGTAATGCTTTGTCACAGCTTAGGGATGAGGAGGGACAAAGGAGCATCCAAAAAAAAGCAGACAGGCTGCAGCCATCCTTTTTTGATGAGAAGGGAGTAAGCATAGCTGCCTGAACACAAGCCATTCTGTGCCAGTTAAAGGGATAGAGGCGCTCCCTGTCCTGTTTTCTTGCTATAAAAATACAGACAGGTGCCTCCTTCTGGGAAACAAATTTCTTTCAAGGCGGCCAAGAATTCCAGGTATGTAATTTTTATTAGGCTATGTTGTTCGATACATCTAGCACAAGTTCAGACCAGTGAACAGGTAGTTTCCACAAATGCTGGTAAACTTCCATCCTGCCTGTAAGGCCTTGTGCCTTCACACATGCTGCTGACAAAAAATCCTTGCTCAAGTCCTTTTATGCTGAGAAATGATGATTAGCACCAATTATCTAAAATTGGTGGATTCATGTACTGATTAAAGCACTGCTCAGTATATTGCTAATGAAAGCCTGCTTCAGCAAATTGACTAAAGCAATCTTTTCAAGCTTCCTAAGGACTTACAATGAAAAAAACAAACAAACCAACTCAATTAGTTTTAACCCTCACTGGAAGCTCTTTATCTAAAAACTCACTTACTGTCAGCAAATAATCTATGAAGAAATAAACACACAGATCCTTACTAAATTTATTTTAAAGTTATTTGTGTATACTCAATTTATCAGTTCTGCTAATGTTTTTGGCAAACCCAACAGACAATGAGATGGGTCACACAGTTGAGGAAGACTCTTAAGATTTCTTTTAGAAAAGGAATTCTGCT
Organism: Baryphthengus martii; assembly: GCA_013396935.1. Lineage (NCBI taxonomy): Eukaryota > Metazoa > Chordata > Aves > Coraciiformes > Momotidae > Baryphthengus > Baryphthengus martii. The sequence continues at coordinate 19,645 of VWZK01019985.1, forward strand.
CCCACTGATTTGTATTTAATTTAGATAGTATTTAGACAGTATATTTTGACTTTATAATTTTGAATTAAAATGTACATCACTGAGATATATAAATATTTTATATAAAAAATAAATCAAGATGTCATTTTTTTATCTCAAAAAAGCCACAAACGTGAGTTTCAAAGCTAAGCAAGAGATTAACATTTGTTACATTGTTTTCTTACCAGATGTTGAAATAAACATCAACTATCAAAACACATTCCCATTTGAAATCTGGCAGGACTGTATTTTGATTAAAGAAATGCTGCATGAAATAAATGCTCATTTAGATCTTAGCATCTAAATCATTTAAATGCTCAGATCTAGTTGAAACTGTAGTGGTATAAACTGCCCATCTTTCTTCAACTGCATTGATCATGAAATAAAACCAATTCATTACGTCCCATTAAGAATGCAAAGTTTATGGAAAGCTGATTTTTATTCATCTTTTCTATTTTTCTATTTTGGAAAACGTAAGAGTAAAGTGAGAGTTTCTAGCTCAAAGCTTATGCTTAACTAAGGAAAACAGTACAGAGGCACAGCAGCAAACACAATGAAAATACTATCCTCATTCTGAACTTTATTGAATTATATTTCACAATTATAAAGCATTGATCTTGTCTTCAATCTAACCTTTTGTTAAGCTAGGTTCCTATTCTGTCCTAAGAACGTACATAAGTTCCCACTCATAAACCACATGTACATTCCTGACCACTGTCCTTATAATGACCTTAGTGTCTTCCATTCATGGTTCTTAAGAAATTCAACTACCACTGATTGATGTAATATTTTTAGTCCTATAGGATGCCTAGAATGCAACAATATTATTACCTACTACCACCACCCAAAATTAGGAAACTAAAACATCAAGAACTTACAGGATTGGCTAACAGAATTCAGAGTTTATGATTTTCAGTACTGGGGTTGAAATCATACATGAGTTCTCATTCAATAAGCTTCACATTACAGTTGACTTTTGACAAACAAACCATTACCCCACCATATTTCATAATCCTAACAGACTTCTAACAGGCACAGGTACTTTAATTTGCAGTAGCTGACAAAGAAAAGTAGAAAGGAGAAAGACTAAAAGAAGAAAGCAAGTTTTACATTCTGTCAAATTTTAACTTTCTGTGTTCTATCTTTAGTCAGAACTAGCATTGTCTCACCTAAACATTGGGAAGAAACTCAGGATCACGTATTCATTTGTTAGGAAGAGATGCTAGAAAAACTAGTTGTCATAGCCAGAAATCTAGGCATCCAAAACAAAGAATATGTGGGGTTTTGTTTTTTGTTTGTTTGTTTGTTTTTTTTTTTCAATCCTTTTATTTATAATAAAGACTCTTTCTTTGCCAAGTACCAAAATTCCTGATATCAAAATCCTCATCTGTCTAATGGATATTAATAACAATTTACATAATATTGTTAAAAAAGATCACATCTGAGGCCTTTCAAGAAATAAAAGCCTCACCTGTTTCTTACGAAACTAGTTTCTCTTTCGAAATACTTAATCAGTCCTATAGCATATGTAATATAAATTGAGTTTAATATCAAATAAACACTCAGAGCTGAGGGACAGGGAGAAGTCCTGGTTTTGCTGAGACAGAATCATAGGCCAGCCATGGTCTACAGGCCATCAGCAGTAGTAAACCAGGGCAGCTGACCTGAGCTGGCTACAGGTGTATCCCATACCACAAACCTCACACTCAGCATAAAGAGGAAAGTTTACTAAGGAAAGGACCTCCTACTTGGACTTTGCTCTTGTACTACTTATGCTGAATTTTTCAACAGATTTAGTCCAATGTGTGGTCAGAAGGTCAACTGATGTAAAAGGGTTCACAGACTGAGCTCTCAAAACCCGAGAGAGTTACACAAAACTCAGGAAAAATTATACCCTGTGCATTTAGTTTATAAGCTATAAATTTAAAGTCATAATCTGTCCAGATAGCCTTTTTCTTTAGGATGTGAGCAATTATCTTCAAGATGCAACAAAGGCAGAAACTAATGCTCTCTGAGCAAAGTATAATTTACTCTAAATTACCCCAAAATAGTTTGACAATGATGATGACGTGACTTCAATACAATCTGTACTCCATAGGGATTCTAGTTTATTTGAATTAAAGCAATGCGTTTTCCTAATTAGCTTCCATATAAGTATTTTAAAAAGTGTAGCTCTTGCATGACAATACAGACTATACATTTTACATAAGTGTATATAGCGTTATATATGCCCAATGTGGGGCACGATCGGAGCTCTGATAAATTGTCCCACATTGGGCACCAATAAATCTGTCACGGTTTAGGGTCAGGGCAGCCCCAAAACCTAACGGATGCTCTCTTTTAACCTCTCTACCTCCCCAAAGGTGAAGGGAAAAGGAATAAGGAAGAGAGGCTTATCGACTAGAAAAGGAAACTAGAACAGCTTTAATGAAAATGGTAAATAATAATAAGAAGAATAAGATGGAATATATACAAATATATACCCAGTATTGAACCCAAACCCCTCTGATGGCAATTACATCACCATCACCACTGATGTCGTGGAGCAATCACTGGGAAAGTTCCAGACAGAGCCCAGCAGCAGATGGGAACCTGGAAGAGCAGGATTTTGATACTGGATTCAGGAACACTCCGATCAGGATCGAAGGCAGAATGGACAGAGTCCTCTTTGGATTCCAGCCGTTGAAGGAACGAGGAAGAATCTGAGCAAGGACCCAGAGCAAGAGCCCCCAGCAGCCAAATATGGTGTATATGGTCAGTTGGTCAGTTTAAGGGCACCCATCTGTCCACTCCTCCCTGCAGGTGTGGCTTTTACTTTCTGCTCTCCTCGAAGTGGTGCACAGGATCTAGCAGTGGCCTTGGTCTGCACACCAGTCCCTGGTACTAACTCTGAACATCGGGCATTATCACTGCTAGAAGCAGGTATGGCCAGCGGAAACATGCTGCTAACTTCAGAAAGTGCAGTTAGTTAAAGGAACTTAGCTGAAAAGTAAAAATCACTGAACAGAATTTTTCTATTCTAACTCAAACCAGGACACTGTGCTAACAAAAAGTTCAAGTGTTAAAAAAAAATATATATATAGTAAAATCTAAAGCAAAATGAAAAAAATTAAAATATATTACCTCATTACCAAAAATGTTAATAATGTGTATGTAATAATATAATTTACTTTCTAAAAAGAATCATTCAGCTATACCTACAGCTATGATTGAGAATTGCAATTTTATCTTCAAATTGTTGCTGAAACAATATATAAAGGAATAAAGCTAAAACAAGGGAACAACAACAATTAAATCAGATTTTCGTTTCCTGCATTCACAGGAAGTCACAGAGACTCCCCCATTAGGCTCTTCATTTTCACACCAGAAAAAAATCTATTTCAAATCAAAGAATCATTAGAAGAACTTTTAAATCAAACTGAAAAATTACACATCACTAGCACCTGCTCCTATAGGAGTTTTCAGTGAAACAGCAACTGCTTGAATCAGCTACCCAGGGACGCCCACCTTGCCTCAGCGCAGGATGCCAGGTCAGCACCCAGGGCTGTCATCCCCTGCTCCAGCAATGCTGCATCTGAGCCAGGCTCCAGCTCCAAACCTGCCCTGCCCTGGGCCCCACTGAGCTAGGTCCATCCGCAGGCCCAAGTCCTGGCCCAGCCTTGTCCCATGCCCAGGGAAGTGCCAGACGCCCGGGGCTGGGGCTGCCACCTATGCCCCAGTCCTGGCTGGGGTGGGCCAGGCCCTGGTTGCCAAGCCCTGCTGTGCCAGGGGATCCCTCATGGCTCCCAGGCCTGGGGAGTCACAGGCCCATAGCGTGTGCTGATGGCTGTGACATTCAACATGATCTCTACCTCACACAGCGTACACACAACTTGTAACAGACAGCAGGGATACAGTGGCTTTACTCAGGTGCTGCAATAACAAATAAATACCTTATTATACCTTTCCTCCCTGTTTTTGCTGCTCGCTACAGTTTTCATGGCTGCTGCATGTGCCAAACACAGCAGCAATACAGTCTTGTTGACATATGTTCGATCTGCTCTTAACATGTTGTTCTTTTTTAACATAGGCTGAGCTCCCAAGCACAATCGCGTTGCCCTGTCCCAGCCAGATCTGCACATGAAAGACAGAATAGCGTGTTCCAAAGAGTGAGAAATATTGAAATCCTGAGTCCCATCATCTGGCGTTCCTGAGGTGAGCTGTGAAAAGGTCTGGCTTTACAAGGTAGTCAGAGGTTAATGCAAAAGGTGAAGATAGTACCTCAGAGCAAATCCCTCCTTAAAAATAAGATACAATTTTAGAAAATACCTCTTTGCAGCTTAAGGTGTCATCCTGTCAGCTGTGACTGGGTATGCATTTACTTCTTTGTGAACCTATATCCAGTTTTAAGATAAAATTAATCTCTTCAGACATTTTCCAAGTGTAAACCAGAAAACTCTGAAAAGCACAGCAGATCAAAAGTGTTAAGAACATCATGGAGCATTAGAAAACTAGGATTAGTGAAAATTTAAATCTGCCAATGGAGTAAAATGTGGCCTGACTAAAGACAGAAATAAGAAGAAAGAATATTTGCAATTTATATTAATAGTCTAGATCAAAAGTTTTTGTGCAACTGAAATGAAACTTGTTTCCACAGACTCATGTGATACCAAGAGAAATCAGATAGGAAAAACCCTCATGGCACTTTTCTTTGCTCATTTGAGCAGAACACAGCAGCTGTGTTATCAAATTTATCATCTGGCAACCTATAATATATTCAGATTTCTGAAATAAGTGTGCACCTCTCCATTAAATTAAATTAAATGTTTGCTTGATCGTAAATTCATGAAGATAGTAATTAAAGGTCAATGGGTGAGATAATTAAAGAGGTTTTTTGGTTGCCACATTTATTTTTGAGGGAAGGAAGTAGTATAAATCTAGCAGCAGAGGATATAGTTTTGGCCTTTAACGAGAAGAGAAACAACCTTTAGCTTTACATGCCTTGAGTATAAAGAAGATGGTAACTGATTAATATTAATTTATACATCTTTGGTTAGCTGCAGAAAACTGCATTGTGCAAGACTAGTGGTTATATTTGTGGTGACACAAGGGAGCAGGGCTCCTCCTTTAAAGAGCAGACTCCTTGGGTTGCAAATATGCTGCCATCAGAAGCTGCAAACTCCAGCCTTCCCATGCTAATTGCTGTTGCCCTCTCCTTCTCCTAGCTGCCCTCTTTGCCTCCTGCTGCTATCCTGCTGACCTGAAAGCTGAACTGTTTATATCAGCATGCCTTTAAGTGCTTCAGTCAGAATAGGCTTAAAACATAAACAGGTCTTTGCTAGCTCAGCTTGTTTTGACTGGAGCAGTGTAGGAACCATTTACAGGGTCAGCAGGAGGCGGCTTCCACAGGGTCCGGGTGAAGGCAATACCGTTTTAAGCTGCTGAGACTAATTGGGGGTCTTCCCCTGGCAGGCATTCTCATGGACTCACTCCTCTAAGCAGGAAGTCTCTTGTGCGAAGCACCCGTGAGAGCTTTTACTTCCCTTTTTTTTTTTGTTTTATGCAGAGGTAAGAAATTTGAAAAATAGTCTGTTTTTTTTTCCAAGAAATTCCCCCCCAAAAAAAGAAAATTAAATTTATTTATTGCAAATTACCTGTATGAAAACATGCAATGTCCACCAGCTGTACTTTTGTAAATCAGGATTATTTTCTATAAATAATGTGGATGTTTCCACAACTAAATCCTGGATAATACAATAAAACTGGCACTAAGCATAATGCTATAGTTTGAGAGCTCTCTTACATGAGATTTTACCTTAATTATATACTCCATCCTAAAATGCATAGAAAAGGTATGTATTAATTTCTACTAAAGAATTAAATGATTCTGGGAATACACAAGATTTTATTATTCTACATTGTTATAGTAGATGGTACAGAATTATCAGGAAGGAATAAATGCAACAATATCCAGCCACTTGTTTACTAAAAACTAGTAATTTGAGCAATGTGACTCTTCAGGGGTTCACAGAGCTGCAAGAGAAAATTTACAGTTATGGAAGTACAATTTTTACTTCTTCCACAAAAATCAAACAGGACTGATTTAATCCCTGCCACTTTATAACTTCTCCAGTTTAGAGGAAACTACACAGAGGTCAAACTTAGAAAAAATAGGAGACATTTGAAACAGGGTTAACAGATCACGTAAGGCAGGCAAAGGGAGAAGCAGAAAAGAAACAGAAAGAATAAACAGAAATATTTTTAGAACTCTTCTTTTTTCTTTTGTTTAACAATATGTGTTATGAAATAAAGGAGTGAAAAGAAAAATATGGAAGGAAAGAGTGGAGAGGGAGGATTTATTACATGACTGATTCATAGAGGCATCTTTCAGTGTGGACCTGTCACTCTGATCTTGCTGGAGAAAAGAGGTGTCCTAAACGCATTCTGTTCTGTAAATAATTTCCTGATACACACTACTTTCTTTCTTTCCATAAAGTGCATATAAGTACTCGCCTTAATTTGATGAACTTCAGTATGAATTCCGGCCTCAGATTCAAATCAGGTTCTTCAGTGATTTCGTGACTAGGGATATTACCTGGATGGAGCCCTGGTGAGCCTTTCTCTTTCTCCATCAAGTATGTGTGGCAGTTTTACACTGGCCTCCTTTCCTCAAATGGTGCATGAGTATATCTCTTTGGGTTGTTAGGCTGTTGGAAAGCACTTGTGTCTGCCTAAGGACCCTCTGCATTAATGAGATATTGAAGGGAAGCGCATAGGAGCACACAAGGTCGTTTATGCAAGATGTTTTGCAGGCAGTCATAGCAGAGGACAATTATTTATCCAAATTAAGACACTATGATGTGGATATCTTCAGCCATCTGAGAGAGAAAATACGATTATCTCGGGATCAGGCATCACCTATTAAAGAGGACTTCCTTGCATGTGGGCATCAGTACTGTGTATGAACACATGGTATGGGTCCAGGGATGAGTCGCCTCTCATCTACCTTCACACTAGATTAGATGAATCACCATCATAAATGTCTGTTTCTCTACACTGACTTTAAAGGTAAATCTGTTTGGACTATAATATGTAATAGCAGATGTTTATTTGTTGATAGGACCTTTATTGATACTGATATGGGTCAATGGGTGATTTGAGGACTGAAAAGGATAACTAAAGTAAACAATGTATTCGGTTTGTGTGACAAGGGTTTGATAATGGGGAGGCTACAAAGGTGGCTTCAATGAGAAGCTGCTAGAAGTTTCTCTTATGTCTTGTAGGCCAATGCCAGATGACTCCAAGACAGACGCACTGCTAGCCAAGGCTGAGTCCCTCAGCAACAGTGGTAGCACCTCTGTGATAATGTGTTTAAGAAGGGGGAAAAGAACCAACAACCTGTGCAGCTGGAGAGAGGAGTAAGAGTAGGTTAGAGAACAATTCTGCAGACATCAAGGTCAGTGAAGGAGGGGAAGGCGCTGCAGGCACCAGAGCGGAGATTCCCCTGCAGCCCATGGTGAAGACCATGGTGAGGCAGGCTATGCCCCTGCAGCCCATGGGGTAGATATTCACCTGCAGCCCATGGAAGACCCCATGCTGGAGCAGGAAGCAGTGCCCAAAGGAGGCTGTGACCCCATGCGAAGCCTATGCTGGAGTATGCTCCTGGCAGGACCTGTGGAGGGAGAAGCCTATAAGAGAGCAGGCTTGGCAGAACTTGTGACCTTGTGGGGGACTCATGCTGGAGAGGTCTTCCTGAAGGACTACATCCCATGGAAAAGACCCACATTGGAGCAGATTGTGAAGAACTTCAGCCTTTGGCAAGAGCTCATACTGGAGAAGTTGATGGAGAACTATCTCCCATGGGAGGGCCACCACTCTAGAGGAGGAAAAGAATGTGAGAAGTCCTTCCCCTGATGTGTGATGAATTGACCACAACGGCCATTCCTCTTCCCCATGCACCACTGAATAGGAAAAGTTAGAGAAAACAGGAGTGAAGGTAAGCCCAGGGAGAAGGGATGAGTAGGAGGAAAGTGTCTTTAAGATTTGAAGTGTTTTTTTTCTCATTACCCTGCTCTAATTTGATGGATAATAAATGAAACTAATTTCCCCAAGGTGAGCCTGTTTTGCCCATGACAGTCATTGCCGAATGATCTCACCCCACTCTTATCTTGACCTACAAGACTTTTGTTCTATTTTCTCTCCCTTGTCCAGCTGAGGAGAGGAACGACAGAACAGCTTTGGTGGGCATGTGGCATCCAGTTAGGGTCACAAACAGAAAAAAATAACCCAGTAATGCTGGACCACTGATTTAAGTGATTTTTCAGTCAGAACTCTCTCCTTTACTTTTTGCTCTTAAATATGCACAGGCTCTTAAAAACCCCCACAAAACAAAATGATGGTCCTGCTTTGAAGTCTAGTAGCTGGCAGGGGGTAGGGGAGAGTAATGAACATTTTAAGTTGTTCCATTTTGCTCCGTATTTACAGCATCTTCAAATTGCAAAGATTAATCTTAAAATTTTCAAAATTTTTATTTTTCTGAAGGCAAAATAAGACATTAAAATGCACATTTAGAATAAATGAACCAAATAGCCTGCAGACCTACTGTGGACCTTATAAGTGATTAGTCTTGCTGGAGTTCAAAGCACTGACTTTCAGATTATTGAAATACTAATGAAATTTTGATTATAATATAAAATATCATTTTTTCCTCTAAAACATTATTAATGCCATTTCAGAGATTAATGTTGCAACCAGAATGCTTTGTTTTTCATTAACCTACCAGTTCACTGCTGAATTTACTTATAAATCTCCCTCTTCATCCAGTTATTCCACCAAGCTAAAATTCTATCTAAAATTTTATGAGCAGAAGTATATTACTGCAATTAAAATATCAATAAAACAACACATAGCACCATTTTCACTATCGTTTATACCATGCTGGCAAGATACAGGGATTAAAGTGAACATGATTTTATGATTTAAATGTGCACAGGAAGAATCAGGGCACAGTGTTTGAACAGAAAGATTTGATAACATTAATCAACACAACTAGATCAAAAGCAAAATGGATATGGAATCCCATTAATCATGGAATTAATTTTCACTAATACAGTATCCTTTTTTCCCCTTTCCTGTCGCTGGTAGGCCATGTAATAAGAATTAGTTTTGTTGCCCTTTCTGTCTGGCCTCTTGTTCTGCAGTTCCATCACAACATTTAAGTCCCAGTCGTACTTTAAGCAACCTAACTACAGTTTGCCACATATTTTTCTCTCATGCTCTCTCTCTAGGCAGAAGAAATGTAGCTGAAAGTACTTTATTCTAGAAAACTGAACTTTTCAGCTTAGGATGTTTTCCTTGTGCTCAGTGCTTAATTCTGATTCATGTTATGGCTTTCAGAATTATTACCTGCTATAAATCCTATCCAAGAGTTGGCAGTGTCAATGCAGGTTGATAAAGGTTTTAGCTGTCTCACACATTCTCAGAGTGGGCTTGGGGAAAAAAACAAAACTGTTGGATTTGTTAGATCTGTTTTGGTGTTTTCTTTCCTCTAGAGAGGTCTGACTTCTCACTTTCTTTGTCACTTACTGCAGTGAAAACTGCTTGAAAACCCAGGCAATCTATGTAGGAGATGAGGAGAAAGACTGTTCATGAGCCACAACTTGCTTACTGAGACTCTAGCGTATCAGCACGATGATGCACCAAACTCCTTGACTTCTTGTTCTCTAGGTTGGAGTGTCTTTTAACAGCTATTGATACTTGATCATTCTGCACTCCACCTTCCTGATCAACAGCTAATTTGAGATATACATGCACACAACTAAATATACTGATGAGTGCAATCTGTCCTAGTGGGTAGTGAAATACAGGGTGTATCTTTATAGAATACAGTTTTGCAATATCTAGTGTATCCATGATATGTTTCAGATTCTGAATTTAAGATTTTCCTGCAGGTATTAATGGATAGGTAAATATTAACCTGACATTACTCAATTTGAAGTCAGTAAATAACTGTGTCTCTGGGATGTGCAGGGAAGGTAAAGAATATTTGATGGAGTGATGTTCTTTGTCTGTCTTCCAAATTAGAAAATTGAAAGGTTTATTCTAGTTTTAGTTTATAATAGTAAAGAATTAAGAGTATATGTTTTTCAGCTGCATTCTACCCTTTAAATTACTGGTGGATAGGACTCTTCATCTAATCCTGGTAATTTAAATTCATGATAGTGCAAAATTCTAACAGAATTCATGTTTCAGCAACAGAAAGAGTAATTTTTATATAACTTTAACCCAATTTCTTTTCTGTTCAAAGATTTTCCTTTATAACAACCAATAAATGATCCCACTGATGTATCAAATTTGCCCTTCACAAACTTTCAGGGTTCTGATTTAGGTTTATGCAAAAGTGTTGAAACTCCCACTAATCTGAGAGGATAACAAGTCATTTTGCTGCCAACAACTGTAGGAAGTTATTTATGTTGCCTTTATCTGGGAGAGAGAGACAAGGTTAAATGCTGAGCCATGGAGTTATTGCAGAGAGCATTACCAACTTACTTTTTAAATGTAAATCTTTCATCTGGGCAGGGTGAATTACTGTGCAGCTTTTAAATTCTCATTTATTTCAAAATACCTTGAATGTATGTGAGCATTCTGTGGTATTTTTCCTTCACCTTCCCTTTTTATTCCTCATTCTCAGGTGTTTGCACTGTGATGTATTCTCAATCATGACTTCTGCCTTGCTTCCAGAAAACTTTTATTCAGCAAGTTTGGATTTCATAGGACTACTTGGTTCTCTGAAACTGGGCACATAGATGCTTGTATTGGCTGCCCAAATAACTGAGGGATAGATGGGAGCAAAAGGAAATGGAATCCTGCCTCAGTCCACAGCGTAGTGATAGACCTGCTTTCTACTTGTAGAATAGCATGCCTTGCAGCTGCTTTCTGCTCCATTAGCAGAGATTATGGGACTGAGGGAATTGTGACCCTACTTGCACATTACTCCATCAACTTTTATGACCTCTCTCTTCTGTTACCGTATTCAGACAACAAACCTGTAGTCTACCACTGGTATTTCCTGCACTTAAGTACCATTCCTGCTTCTGTATAACACGTTTTACTTTCCCTTCCACTTTGCTTTGTCCTGTCCCAAAGTATTATCCTAAGGACAAGTGTACTATTGAGATTTTCACTGTGATAATCGCATCCCAGAGAGTATGTAACTGTGTCTTTTGAATTGGCCTCTATAATTTCTCTACGTAAATAGCTCTGCCAGTTTTGAAACTATAGAAGAAAACTGCAGATTGAGACAAATTAGGAAAGAAAGCAGATAAGTGGACAAATCAGGCTGGGTTATTAGAGGTTTCATAACATAATTTTGAAGAGTTTCAGAATCTTAATTTCATGAAGTGGGAAATAGTGCTCAAAAAATCTGATGGAGCGTTGCAGTTTGAGGGAAAAAAAAAAATAAATCTTGTAGATGTTTAATAACCCATCCTAAAATCTACTGACACAGAGTGATCTGAACTGTTTGCAGGACATGCATTAAAACTCAGGGTAAAATGTGAAACAAATGAATTTTACCGGGAGAAACAGAAATAGAGTAACATATGGCCTTTACTTTTGAGTGATGAAGTAGAAGAAATTCATACCAAATGCAGCAGCTCCTCCGAGGCAGCAGAAATGCATTAAAGGAGCTAAGTAGATCAAAGGAACAGGACTGCTTTATGTGGGTCCTTCTAACCTGCTATGTATGTACAGTACAAAGCTATATGAAATTCTTCTCTCAATTAAACCTCAAGTAGTAGACTGTCAGCAGCACATCACTTTCTGACATACTGCTGTTATCATTTTTAACTGGTAGATATCTGTCAATAAGTTAATTCCAAGAGCACTTTCCGCAATATCAGTAGCAAGAGTGTCAGTTTTCTGTCAACAGTGTAACTGCAGAAGTGGCAAGCACTTGTTCATTCTGGCAGTACTGCACATGCTGGGAATATCTGAAACATGATCCTGTCTGCTCCTCCCAGTTAAGCAGGAATAGTATAAGACAATACTTTGATGCCAGACTTTTATAAAGTATTCAGAGCCTTCAACACAGTGGTGTGAGCTGCTTAGATGATAGTCTTATTTTGGAGTCAGTAGCAGATGTGCAATGAAATAGCAGGGTTTATTCTGGCTGGCCAATCTGAGCACAAAATATCCCGCTGCAATCTGGTTTTAGAGATGCAACAATGGAAACACCCTCATTGTTTAATCCCCACCTTCTTTGCAGCATGAAAAAGCTCCATGATTTTAAAACTAAAATGAAGAGCCATCACAAGAAATACCCACAGAGACGTAAGTTCTCACACAGGCTGCCTCCCAGGTCCTTGGCTCTGCAACAGCTTGTGCTGTTCTTTTTAGTAGACAACACACAGTCATACCCTGGACAACCATTAGAACTGCATGGCTATCTTCTCATTGCATCAGTGCCTGTTCATTGCCAACATCCCTGTCAATAAAGTGTACTGATCTACTAGGCTTTTAATCATGTTCTTTTCAGAAACAGAAAGGAATAATACCTTCAGTTTGAGGTGAGCTGATTTTCAGTTGCTGTGACTTTTCTACATATAACTGTTTAGCATTTCCTTGCTAGGTAGAATTAAAAGTTATATTTAAGATTGAGACAGTGGATCTGAGGCTACACAGCAACTTGTGGAAGCAGACTAATGATATATGGTATTTAGTCATGTATCATAATCATATGTTTATATGAATCCTTCCAGGTTCCCTCTCATCCCAGTGTGGTAAAAGAGAGGATGCTGCAGGTCTGTGCCCGCTATGTGCCAGCAGTGCAGTTGACCACATATTCCCAGATGGTGGTTGTGCACACACACCCACTCACTCACATGCAGACACAGGTACACATGGCCAAGCACACAGACCAGCACAGAGAGGGGTCAGTGCCTTTGTCAGCACCCACAGAAATACCCACAGCAGTCACACAGACATGAATATTACAGATGACCTCATCCCCTTCCTCCTCCCAAGGAGACTGGAATTGGAGTCAGGATATATGCACGCCCTCACTCATGATTCTCAAACACACATCTGTGGGTTCCTTGAATTCTAACACAAATTTTAAATCCAAGACCCACGGTTCATTCCCACACACAGACTGAGGCTTTGGATATTTCCCTGTGTGGATCTCTTCATCCTCACCCTCTGGCCCAGTCTGAAGTTCATGAACACAGAGTGTGACCCACACAGAAGACAGAATGGATTGAATAAGTGACAGGCTGTGGTAACCACCACATTTGCTAGGCTTTTGTCTACTTGCTCTTTATATTCCCTCTTTTTTTTTTCCCCTGATTCAGCTTGAAACCTCCCTTCCTCTACTTTTGGCTCCTTTCTCTAAATGTTTTGCATATTCTCACAGCCCCCTGAAGACACCTGATAGTTTCTTACCATCTTCAAATTCCCTCTGCTCCACCTTAAATCATCTTCTGCTTGCACGTCAAAATAAGTCCTGCACCCCTTGCGAAAATAATCCCCCTCACTACATACAGCATTCCGCAAAGAAAACTTGTTTCCTTGAGTCATCTCAGTGGGTGGGACAAGGGACGATGATCTATTTTTCTTCTTTGAGAATCTTAGTAGTAGCTGACCTGATGTGCTCCATATTCACTGAGCAGGTTGCTTGTTGGGTGCCTTGGCCTGTTCCTGGGGTACTTGTTGGGCCTTTGTTTTCACTGTAATTAGCTTTTTAATCACATAACCTAATAAAATCAGGTAGTTTCATCTGTCATCACATTAATATAATGAAATATATATATTGTAGTCTTAAAAGGAATGAAAATAAACTGTTATCAACATGAGGAGCATTCTGTTTACTACTCTTCATGCACAATTTCCCAAGAACTCTTTGTCTAGAAAGACTGAAGACACTTTGAAAGTCTTGCCTATGTGAAAGGCTTTGTCAGCGATATATATTCTGATAATCACTATTTTTATTCCTAGCCTCTTCAAATTCTCCAGAAATAACAATTACAAAACTAATGCATTTTCAGTTTTGAGTTTAATTTGCAGTAATTCTATCAATATAATCTCCTATAGATATCGGTTCTTTTATAACCACAATGCATATAAAATGTGTCTGTCTGTAAAATACATTCTCTGCATCGAAGAAGACAGAATGATAGAATCAAAATTAATTTCTTCCAAAAATTACAAAAAAAATATTGCTCACGTGTCTTCTAAAATTTTTCACAAGTCTGCTGAAATACAATACAAATACAAGACTGTGACTGCGCAAGTTTAACATGTAAAAGATGGGATAATGCGTGAATTTAGTCAAGAAGAGCACAGCAGCACAAATGACTGCCATAAATCAAAACACTCTTCTCATGACTACTGTACATCATCTTGAAGCTTTCTTTCCCTTACTAATTATGCAATAAAAGCAAACTTTGGTTAGCATGGAAAGGCAGTCTTATTTTGTGTTGTAAGCCTGAAAAATCATTCAACTTGTTTTAAGAGAGTCTTAATTAAAAAATTCTGCAGCACATGTTTTTTTTTTTAATTTATGCAGTGCTTCAGGATTCAGAAACAGAAAAAAAGACTGCCGTGTGATCCCCAGCAAATAACTGATACGCCCACATGCATTTAGGTCAACAAAAGCTCTGTAGAATTTGTGCTAACATAAACAAAGTTGACTAAATTTAGCTGAATCATCACTTCATTAGATACTAATTTTTATTCCTTCATCAGATAAAAATGAGCACAGGCATTTTAAAAATGATTTCCTGCTTTTCATAAACACATCTATTGAATCTATGCTTAACATTTTTGTCTAATACAAGTGGTGTGATTTCCACTGGATAGGCACAGTCTTTAGGGGCTTAGGAAAGAAAAGAAGGGTTATAGCAACATTCTTCTTAAAATATTTTGTCCAAAAGGTGGGATCTAAATGATGGTCTCTACACTTATGCTCAGTGTCAGACTTGAACGACAGAGTTCAGTTCAAAGATAAAATGTCTAAATTTAGTTCTGTATGTATAGGTACCTGCAAGTATGCCACATATCCAAATCCCCATGGGTGTTAATGGCTATATAATTACTACAAATAATGTGGCTTAGAACTCTGCTAAGAGTTGACCCTAAAGTAAATACCTACGTCTTTGGTTCAGTTGCTCACATTTAGGCACTTAATTCTGTGTGACTTGCAGCCCAAGACATCTTTGTGAAGCTGGCAGATCTAGTGCGGGACACTTTTATCCTGTGGGATCATCGATGGACAGAGAGGCAGCCTTAGAGTATCTCATATTCCACTGAACGCCCATGTGTGGGCAATTGAACAAAGCCTCAGGTCTTTTGGACTGCAATGGTTACTGTGTCTGTAGGCAGTGATGTGTGGAGAGCTAGTCAACTCTGATTTCTGAACTGAATCCTTCCTTGATTACAGTGAGTAATGCAGGGAGTTCTTCCTACAGAACTTTCTATAAAGTGCTCTGGTCATACTGCATCCATTTATTTTTGGTATCTTGGATTGTATACAAATAATGGAATTCAATATAGTTAGGGCTTATCAGCAGATCTACTGTTTGTGAAACTGAATTCACAGTTATCTTGAGTTTTCCAGCTACCATTTTTGACTCTTGTCTCTAACTTAGTTTCACAAAATCCTTTTCAGCTATCATTCAATTCTAGAAGCAGCAGCAGGTTTCCAGTTTTCAAAATATTAGATGGAAGTCACAAAACCAGCTTGGTTTTGATGGTGTACGTTAGTTTCACACCTACTTCTTCAAAATGACAAACATCAGGGTTTTTTTCTGCCCAAATCTGCTTACAGACTTGGTGCAGAAAGGTTCTCAGAGTATTCATGGCTGGATGAAGGTGACTGGACTGAAGGTGACCTGTTTTGTCCAGTATACTCAATGATGAAAAAAATGTCAGAGATCCTGCTTCATTCATGTCTTGAGCCTACCTGGAGTCAACCCCCCCCCCCCCGCCCCGTTTCTGAAAGACAACTAACCCCTGCTTCCCCTTGAAGCACTGAAGAAAATACTTAAAACCTAACACTTAATCTTGCTAAATATCATTTGAGCCATGTCGAGACAGTTCCCTCCTTACAATGCTGGATTGTGGGCTCTATTCTGTCTCTCCCCTTACAGATTTACAGAATCTGTAAATCAGTGAGTTTTTGAAGCAGTCACTATTGCACAGTATAAATCTGTTTTCTTGTATCTGCCCCAAGTTTTCTTTTGTAGCTAGATCAATTACATAGTTTAGTTTGGTTTAGAATTCTTATGTCACAGAAATTAAACACCGGAGAAGGCATTTAACACCATTTTCCCTTCTCGTATCAGTGCAACATTATTGCCTATTGAGTTTTTCACAGCACGTTTCCAGTTATAAACTATTCTTTCTTTTGTTATACTTGCAAAATTGATTCATTCCAATATGGCTAACTATCCTGTTATAAAAATTATTCTGAATAGTATTTACATATCTCTAACTGAAGAATTAAAGACAACTTTTTAATTTAAATTCTCATGCTAGTTAGGAAAAAAATCCTAAGAAAACTTCTAATGGACTACATATACTTGTTTGCATATCTTGGAAGTGTGTCTGGGGTTTTATATAGAGGATGCACAAGAACTTGAATAGATAGAGTTTTCCTAAGAGTATTAGCTTTTTTCCAAAATGAAACTAGTTTTTAATTCTTCACAGACCAATGATTGACAGAGCTTGCATTTTAGTCTGTAATCCTTCTAGCCTTTTTTTCCTTCTTGCAGCCCAATGCCTGGTAGAATTATACTGAAAAATTATGAACAAGCAATTCCTGTATTCAGAAGCAGTATCTCAAGCTGAAAAAAAAGAGGTTTTTATCTATGGCATAAGGTGAAAATTAAAGAGTTTAAATCAGTGCATGAGTGATAGATTTGTGACCTTTGTAATATACTAATGGTTACACCTTTGTTAAACTAAGACTAAATTAGCAAAATACATCTCAAACAAATCTGTAGGGGGTGAGTGTTGCATGGGAAGTCTTCGTAATTTTCTTTAATCTGCACACAAGAAATAGACTAATTACTCTATTTCAGAAAATTTATTCAATGACTCGTAAAGCTCATAATGGAAGAGAGCATGTTGACTGGTAAGAAGGAGGGAAAACGCTGGTTATCTTTTTTTACAGTCATGACTGCCATAATACTTCTTAACATTCAGAAGGGAAGATAACAGTATTTTTGACCATTCGTTGTCACAAACATTGGTAGAAAGAGAATAAAGAGTTCCACATGACTCCTGTCTTTTTATAAGTATATATTGCAAATACAGATATATTTGTAAAGACACAGAGAGATAGAAAAGAGTACTCTTATAACCTTAACTCTTTAGTTATGAAAGGTGGCCTGTTTTGAGTTACTACAGAACTAATTCTGTTCAGTGATTTTACTTTTCAGCCAAATCTCATTAAGTAACCGCACTTTCTGAAGTTAACAACATATTTTTGCAGACAGTATCTGCTTCTAGCAGATGTTTAGAGTTACTACCAAGGACTGATGTGCAGAAAGGCTTTTTTATACTTGCTCCTATGGAGACCAAGGTCACTGTTAAACCTTGTGTGCCTCATTGGGCTGCAGAAAGTAAAAGGCTGCACCTGTGGGGAGGAGCAAACAGGACAGGTGACCCTGAAGTGACCAATGAGGGGTTCCATCCCATATATGTCATATTCAGTATAAAGGTGAGGGATCAACCTCCTTCTTCAGTGGCCAGTCCCCAAGGAGGACTCTGTCTGTTCTGCCTTCGATCCCAATCCATGTATTCCTGAATCCAGTTCCAGAATCCAGCTCCCAAATCCGGTTCCCATCTGCAGCTGAGACCAATCTGGGACTTCCCCAGTGACTGACTACTCACTGCATCAGTGGTGACAGTGACATAATTGCCATCAGGGTGTTGGATTTGATATTGGTTTTGTACTTATTTGTAGATTTCATTTTATTATTTTGATTAAAGCTGTTTTAGTTTGTTGTTTTTATTTTTGTTTTCCAATCCATGAGTCTTTCTCCCTTTACCACCTTTCTTTTCCCCTTTGGGAAGGAAAAGGGATTAGTAAAGAGCATCTGTCATTCATTTAGTAGATGGCCCAGCCCTAACTTTCGACAACAATATACAGGTACCAGATAGATAGCTTTTTTTTCCCCTGAAAATAATATTTGGCATTTATATTCCAGTGCTTCCATTCAGCATTGCCCAATGCTTTCAACATAGTCTTGAACAGTCTATTATATCTCTCAAATTTCCAGTGACTTGTGGGTAACAGGGGACGTGATACACCCAGTAAATGCAATATTTCTTGGTACAGGAGGTCATGAGGTTATTTTGGAAATGAGTCCCGCTATCTGACTCAATTCTTTCTTGGGTACCATATCACCACAAATTGCCTTTCAAGGTATTCTGGGTAGTGATTTATGTGATACATTTTTTGCCACCCAGTAGTTGCTTCCACCGTAATGAGTATGTAGTGCTTGCCTTGATGTGTTTGTGGTGGTGGTCCCATGTATTCAATTTGCCAGGCCTCACCACATTGAAGACCCAATCACCACCCTCTGTTCCAGGGAGACTTTATTCATGTGGGTCATGTGATTGCAGCACATGTTTCACATTCATATGTGACCTCTGTGGTGGCCTCCATGTTCAGGTCCACTCCTCGATCATAAGCCCATTAGTATATTGCATCTTTCCCTATGTGTCCTGATGTTTCGTGGGCCTATCAAGCTGCGAATAGCTCACTCTTTCACTCCCAGTCCAGGTCCACCTAAGCCACTTCAATTTTGACGGCCTTGTCTATCTCTTCATTGTTTTGATGTTCTTCAGTGGCGTGGATTTTGGTCATGTGAGCATCTGTATGATGTACCTTTAGAGGTATGTCATGATACATTATAGTATGTAATTATAAAGTATTCTAACGACACATTTCTATGTCCCTATTTTTCTTGCTCTGTTTATTTGGCTTGTAAAAACCATTTGGAAGGCAAACTGATCTTTCCCTCTTTAGTATGTTTGGGCTTCATGGCTCTTTTGTAGATGGCTTGCAGGCAAGAACCATCTACAATAAAGGAATTAAATGTCAGTTTTCATGCTTCAGCAATTCTTATTCTCCACTCTGCAGTAAACTATGTCAAGAAGAAATTCAACCTTGAGCTCGACGCAGCCTTAGGTTCTGAGATCAGATCTTGAACTGTGCCAAAACATTGTGAAAGCTGTCTATATGGAAGTAGGCCTTAGATATTTTTATTATTTTTTTTTTCATCTGAATCCTGGGACATAGAATGATTTTCATCATAACTTCTTCTTCTGCTTTTATGAGATAATCACCCACACTGTTACATCTTTGCTGTCATAATTTGCTTGGTCCTCATCATCATTAGATCATGCTTTATTCTGGAATCCTTGGTGGCTTATTTGTGACTGGAATAAATGGGACCAGCTCCCTTTTCAGCACTCATTTTATTCACCAGTGAATTTCTTACTCCTCTAAATTTTTGGTGAACACTGTACAACCTCAACATCTAGTTTCACTACTGTTTTGTGCATTTCATAGTATCGGATGAAGTTACGTACTTTTAGTTCTGTACTTATTGTCATATTTTAAAAACTTAAGATTTAAACAAAAATAATGTGTATTTTCTATTGTTTCCCAAGTCTTTATATGATCACATATGATTCTATTTCTGTAATTCTATAATTGAGATAAACCTTATAATGAAATCGATCTGAACAAAAGCTTTTGTGCCTATTGGCTTGTTAACTTTTTTGAGTCATACCAGTTATGGTCATCCATACAATCTAATACCTCTTCCTGTAAACTTTTCTGTCTTAAACACTACAGCTATAAATTCTTCAGCATTTGTTTTGGTTTAACTTTTGTAATAGATATGATATTTGGGGTTTGAGTTTGTGGTGTTTTTTTAAGGATCTTTTTAATTTGAAAATTCATGCTTGTTCATTGCAAGGTGAAGAGCATCAAAATAAGTACAATTAATGATGACTAGCAATTTATTCTCAAGCTTTCTACAGGGTTCAAAATAAATAATCTTCCTTCTCTGAAACTTTGTACTTCTAATTTTTGTGTCTTGTCCTTAGTTTCTTCAGCTGTAGTCAATAATCTGGCTAAAAATTCTTTGGTACTGTCAGTAAAGTTGTGCTGTGACAGTAATTGCAGTTTGATAAGTATTTTTTCTTCAGCATTTAAACAATTGAAACCACTTAGTTGCTACTTCCTCTTCTTTTCAAGTGTTATTTCAAAAATGGCATAAACAGTCATATTTTGGTCACCTATAGAAATTGGTTACACTTTATT
The DNA here is from genome assembly GCA_013396935.1 of Baryphthengus martii. Lineage (NCBI taxonomy): Eukaryota > Metazoa > Chordata > Aves > Coraciiformes > Momotidae > Baryphthengus > Baryphthengus martii. Next base: position 39,980 of record VWZK01019985.1, read on the forward strand.
AATGGCAGATTAATTCAGTTTCTTGGTAACCTTTGCAGTTTTCTTTGTAGTGCATAATTCTTTGCAGATAAAAAGATTAGGGGAGCAATGTATTATCCGTGAAGATAATCCAGATCTATTCAGAATTTCTTGAAAAAAATACCCATTTATGTGTTAATAGTCAGTGTAAGCCTATTATTATCCTTTTCCTTTTGTTGGTAATGATCATTTACTTTGACATCTATGAAGGTCTTAATATTTCTCTTACTTTAATGTTAACTTTTCAGGCTGCATCTTCCAGTTCATTAATTTGGTGACTCCATTCCCCCTTCACTGTTTTATCTGTGTTTTCTACAGCGAGCCTCAGAGATTCCGTTTTTTGTCTCCTTCATTAGTTTTCGTGTCTGAATTATTTTTTTTCAGAAACCTTTTTTTTTTTTTCATTTTTCAAACTCTTTCCATCTGTTTGTCTAATGAATTGATAAGCTTAGTTTTCTTATTTACTTCCTAGTATCATATTATGATTTTCTCTCCTGAAGCATATGATCTAGTTATGATGTCTACTGTCAAAAAAAGGCCACTGTATGCCACTCCACATAACTATACATCTTTGGATTGTCACATCCATATTCTCCAGCCTCAGTAGGCTCATTCTTCTTTACTGCCTTTCCCTCAGACTGCCTCTTTCACATCTTTATGTGCACATTTGTCCTACAAGAATAGTTACCCAATTTTTATGATATAAATAGGCATTTTGTAAAACCTTCAATGTGTAGAGGAGTTAATTATTGTATTTTATGAGATCTCACTATTCAAAGCTTACTCATATGCATTACATTTGTAAGAAATCGAATACGCTGACTAGACCATTTCTCTGGTACATTATTAAAAAAACAAGGCCTATAAAATGTTTTTTACAAGCAACAATCTATTTTAACTCACCGTCTAGAGGCTGGCTTTTTTTTTAACACTTGGATGTAAAATTTGAAGATACACATGGCTTTGTTGCAAGTTTTCCACACTATCATAACACAGCAATGTTTATGTAATAAGAACTCACACAGTTCATACATAAACCACAAAATATTTCATTAAGATAGAATATCAGAAGGTAAACAAAAAGGTAAATGAAAATGTCAAGAAATACATCTAATAAATATCTCAGATTTGGCTTATTTTAATCCCCTCCCAGTTCCCAGTCCTATCTCGTTAAAGGAATGAGAATGATCGATGATAAACAATCTGTGGGTGTCATGAAGACTGTTGGACATTGTTGCCTAAACCTTAGTAGAAGGATCACATTACTGAAGTTAAATTCATGCTGCCAGAAGATTCAAACTGAGAGAAAAAAAGACAAAAAATACTGTCTGGGTGATGAAACATTTTATAGGAAATGATTCAATGACAGTTTCATATTGGTTCCTCTTATACTTGTAGTCATTTGTCTCCATTTTTATTGCAAGTCGTTAAAAAAGCTGTGGAGGAATGTTGCAGTTATTCTGGCTAAAAGCCTGGTTTCTTTGATTGTGTAGAAAAACCTGTGAAAGAATGCATAAAAACCTGTCAGCTTTCCTAGCAACATTAAACCTTATTGTCCATTCTTTACTGCTAATTTTAGGAAGGACCAGCATGCATATATCCAAAACTGTTGAGGCAAAACTTCGAATGTCTATAATAGCAAGTGTCTACATTTCACTGCTGCTGCCGAAATATTAAAATTTCACCACAATAATATTCATGAAATGATTCAGTCATGATTGAAAACAATTGTAGATTCAGTGAATAAAATGTGTTGCTAAAAGAGGTTAACCTTATCAAAAGAGCTTCTAACGTGTGGCAGCTCTGTTTCCAAATGTATTCCAGCTTCTCCAGGTGGTACACAGACCAAATGCAGAAAGACAATATTGCAAGATGACATCTTAAGAGATTTCCAGTGTGCTGTACAGCTTAGACAAATAATTCTCTGGAAAAGTGAGATTTTTCCAAGATGCTAGGAATTAAATAGTTGAACTAGAAAAAAAAAAGTAGTTACTATATATGTTTCAAAAGAAAAATAACTCTGTTACTTTATTTATTTATAGAATTTTCCTTTATGAAAAAAATATATTTTTTTACTACCTTGAAACTTGAAATGCTAATTTTATCAAAAATAGAAAATTTGTTTTCCTGGGAGATGTACAGGAAAGTCTTCATTTCAATTCTGTACAAGTAAAACAAATTGTCAATAAATAAAGGACATTTTAAATTTGTAACAGAAGTTGAATTTAGCTGAAAAATAAATGCTGGAATAAAAAAGCAACATTTTCCAATTTCTCTTTAACCAAAATTTGGTCTAAAACATTGTAATAATGATCTAATTTGTATAGTTATCTGCCATCATTTTAAACATTGTTTTATTGCATACAATCTGAATTATATTTGATATATTTAATAAAACTATAAAAATGCCTCTTTTTTTTTTAAATATTCCTAATCCTAGCAGTCCGTATATATTTCAATACATTCGATTTTTTAATAACGCCAGTATAAAAGATGACTGCCCTGTCATGTTGCGCTTACTTATAATAAAATCAAGTTACAAAATGTGAGTTTTCTAATTCAGTAAAACTAATGTAAGATGCACTGACTAGTGTAATATTAATCAAACAATAAGATTTCATCTCTTTTCAGATTTGACAAATGAGACAGTTTTTAAATTTCGCCATCTTTTCAGACAGTTTGAGAGACGCATCCGAATTCTTTCTCCCAGAGATGGGGAATTTAAATTTGGACTTAATGCCACAATCTTTCCTCATGTAAAAATCCTATTGTTTGACTCATTATCGGTATTAAGTTTTTAACCTAAATTTACTGAGACTAATGATTAACTCAAAGGCATTATGAGCCTATATGGTACTTTGAAAACTTTGCGATTAGTAGACATTAATTTCTCTGGATGTATATGTAAGATTTTATCCAAAGCTTTATCAACCATAATGAGAAAGCTCACAGTAACTTCAGTGAAAATTGAAGAATGTGTACAAAAATGGTCCAGATAAGCAAGAGTATGCGGGATGAGCTCGAGAGTCAGACACANGTATACTTAACGTTAGATACATGAGTAACACCAGAGAAGGCAGAGGGAATTATTCTCACTATTAAAGTGACTATGTGCTTGAAGAACCAGCCCTTATATTTTGTTAATCTTCTCTAGGACTTTGAATGGCAAATAAAATGAAGTCATTCTGAAATAAGATATTGAAGGAGTGATGGATGGGTTCACTTCAAATTGTCTAGATCAGATTACAAATGGGTGCCAGATGCTCCAGGTTCCAGTTGTGGTTGGGTAGATGATGGACTACTATTTCTTTTCTGCAGCTAAACAGAATTTTTCTTCTGAATCTATACTCTTCAATGTGTTTAGATGTAAGCACTATTTCATATCCTTCCTAAATGTTTTTGTTGACTTTATTAGTGAAACAAGTCTTGCATGAACAATGTACCCACTAGGCAAATGGGATGAAGAATGGACATGGTGAGACACATCTGCACTTCTGCCAGAGACTCACATAACACTCAAATTAGGTTAGCACTGTATGAAAGTAGATATATAAATCTTAAACTGATAACTAGCTGGCTAATTACTAGAGCTTAAAATATAATGAGAATACAACTCCTCTACATCCATATTGTAGAATCATTAATGTTGGAAATTACTTTCAAGATCCTCATGACCCCTAAACTATGTCCTGAAGTGCCGTATCCACACGTTTTTTGAATGCCTCCAGGGATGGTGATTCCACCATTTCCCTGGACAATTTGTTCCAATAGCTGACCACTCTCTCAGTAAAAAAAAACATTTCCTTATATCCAACCTAAACCTCCCCTCGCATAACTTAAACCCGTTTCCTCTCGTCCTGTTACTAGTTACCTGGGAGAAGAGACCAACAACCACCTCACTACAACCTCCTTTTAGGCAGTTGTAGAGAGCAATAACGTCTCCTCTCAGCCTCCTCTTCTCCAGACTAAAGCATCCCAGCTCCCTCAGGCGCTCCTCAGAAGACATTTTCTCCAGACCAGCTTCGTGCACTTCCCAAAGGCAGTAGAGAGATTTGTTGCTGGCCAAAGCCTCTTTTTACAAATGAATTGAAAGGGACCATAGGACGATGCCTAATAAAGGTAGGACAAAATATGTTGGTCCACCGAGTCATGATGTGAAGAGCCATAGACATAAAGACAGACTTTATCAGTTGTAAGCTACCTGGAGTCAGATGGCTGAGAATATTCACATTAAAATAAAGGAGCAAGTTAGAGAACTGCAGTGTAAAGGACATGGTAGATAATCATTAAACTTCAGTGTGAAACAAAGGCCAAGAGTGTAACTTAAGATAACTGGCTAATTTTTCATATGCTGGTAAATAAGGAGATGTTATTTCAGGATTGCCTGTACTACGAAGTGAGAAATCTAGTTCCTCCTCTAAAATGCTAATAACATCCTACTCCTCCACTGGTGTGAATGATGTAGCCAGGCAGCATTGATATCATTCTATTTCAGCATGCCAGGATATGTATTCATTTAAACAAGGCTAACTATTAATCATTGCTATGCCTGTGCTTCTGCACATTTTATAATTCACTGAAACAAAGTAACATATGGTGGATAATATTTTCTAATTACTTTAGTTAAACAGTGTAAAACAAATGTAAGAGATGGTGCTTCCTGTTCCTGGACAAAACACATCTCCATTTACAGACAATCTGTGAAGAAATAAATCCTAGGACAGATGTTCTACAATAATTGATTTTAAAATTCTGTGACTTAACATAACCTGTTTTGTATCCTCTGATAACAGTCTGTTATTTACCTCTGGTCCCAAGACTGCACCCTTATACAGAGACATTTTCATACTCTCTACTGGGTCAGGTTGTCTCCTGGCATATGTTAGTTACTGCAGGATTGATCAGGAATTAATTCTTTTTTTGCATCACAAATATTCTTCGACTACTAAGAACTATCATGTATATCTGAATTCTTTTTTTTTTTTTCAAAATCTTTCGTGCTTTAAACAGTATTTCTGCACTTATTGCCAGTTGGTGTCAGCAAAAGACAGACTCTTTGATCTGTTACACCTGTACCTACAACATTTTCCCTCCTTCACAATGCCACCTTCATGTCTTTGCTTTTGATTTCCAAGTCATACAAGCAAGACAAGGAAAAGAAGGTCATTCACATTTTACAAGCCATGCAAACAAATGTGATTTCTTTGCATTCACCTCCTAGCCTCTTATTTTTTTTTTCTTTCCAGCTGACAGCATCATCCTGAGGAACACTGTCAGGTGCAGTGAACCAGGTCTAAAAGGCCAGCAAGAATGTATGCAATAAAAGAAAGAAGAGAGAGAGAAAATTGCTGAAAAGTAAAGATTGTTGTCTTCCTCCTTTTTTTCCTCAAAATTCTGGACATCAAAGAAAGTAAGTGCCTGAAAATTGACATTATTAATTGTGTGTGAGCTTGATAGTTCTGAAGTACCATGGAACTGCATGCCTAGAAATTGGCTGCTATCTAAATTGCACTTTAATCCTTGTTTCAGAGACTGTTATAAATAACTGAATTAGTTAATATTAGCATAATGCTACCATTATGTATACAGCGTGTTGTTATGGTACGTTATTAACCTTGTGTGCAGGGCCTGATCAGACTTCCCATAAGCAGAACTTTGTTGGATAGCAGTGGCAATTTACAGTACAGAAAAAAAAAAAATAAAATCAGTGCAGAAACAGAATTGTACAAGCTGGAGAGAAAGTAGATGCTTAGCTATAGTAAAAGATACATAGACTTAATACAGTCCCTTCAGCCCTCTGTATTAATCGGTTGCTCCTAAGGGGCTTGCAATGCGGCATTATCCAGCTCCAATCTCCCTGTTTTAGGAAGTGCATTTGCAGATGGATATAAGAGAAGCTGTTTGCTTTGAAGGGATGGTAGGAGCTCTCGTCCCTTATGAGAGATACTGAGTATTAAAAGGCATGAAATTGATATAGCCACCAATCAAATTTTAACTAGTGAAGAACTAAAAGAACTATATTACCCTTTTTAAAGTTGTGCTTTGATTCGTGTATACATTTATGAAGTGAAAGCAAAGATTTCCAAATTTCTTTCTTACCTACTGCAATATATTTGCCAAAGTTTAATGAGATTGCTTTGGCTCTTCTGTCTTAACCTATTTAAAACTATATGTCAGTGACATGAAGTTTATAGAGTCCACTTCCAAATCTACTTAGTGGACATTTTTACTCAAAGTGTCAATCTATTATGATTGATGATATTGAAGGGAGATAAAACATATACAGTAAAACTTAAATGAATGTTACATTTATCTGCTCAAGGTTCTATTCCATTAACTTCTTTTAATATAAAGTCCTAAACTTGGATGAATGTGACCTCTCCAAACTTCTCACGGTTAGAGTTGAAAGCCCACTTTTCACATCTAATTTTACATCTAACTGTGCAGTAAGGCAGCAAATGAAACCGAGAAATTAGGCAATTTGATGCCTTTGTCTGCTGAAGGGTCTGTACTGAACAAGTACTAACAGTCATTGCAGCACAAACTCTTCAGCATCTTCCACATTTATCAGAACAATTTGTTCTCAGAGCTAGTATGAGTGATGGCCTGTATATGAATGGGAACCGTGTCCTATGTACCCTATACTTCTCACTGTGACAGCCCAAACTTCTCTGTAATTCTGATGATAAACTCCTCCCTATAATTTTCGCTCGTGGTATAGCCCTTTTGCTCGTGAAGCTCCCTCTTATCTGCTGCCTACCTTTTCTGGTTTGCTGCTGTTATTAGATGTATGCCATAGCTACTTTGGAATGACAAGGTCCTGACTGATGGATCAGGTTCTGCCAGCCTCAGTAGCAATTCTTTAAAGAGACATTAGCACAGCCAATTTCCTTGAAACTTACAATAACTGAATATGGTGTGGATTGTTACCCTTTGTCAACTGTGCCACAATTTCAAAAATGACTGTAAAAGTTTGATGGGTGGGCAGATAGATGGGTGGCATGAGCAAATAATGATCCAAGTAGAAGGCCCCGTTTCACAGTGGGTGAGTGTTCACCCAGAAGCAAGTTTTTTTGAATGCTTTCCAGAGACTGTAGGCTGGTCAACCTCAAAATGATTCCTGGGAAGGTGATGGAGCAGATATACAAGGAACTAGGAGGTGGTTGGCAGTAGTCAGCATGGACATATGAAAGGGAAATCATATTTAGCCCAACTTATAGCCCTCTATGATGAGATGACTGGCTTGGTGGTGGAAGGGGGAGAAGTTGATGTTTGATCTTGACCGTATTAAGGCTTTTGATACTGTTTTCCGTAACATCCTCGCAGACAAATTGATGAAGTGCAGACTAGGTAAGTGCACAGTAAGGTAGACTGAACCGCTGCATTCAAAGGTTTGTGATCAACAGCATAAAGTCCAGCTGGAGTCTAGCCACTAATGGTGCACCTAGGGGGTCAATACTGGAGCCAGCACTATGTGATATCTTCATTAATGACTTGGAGCATGGGATAGAATGTAGCTCAGTAATTTTGCAAATGCTAAGAAACTCAGAGGACTTGGTGACACACCAGAGAAGTTGCTACTAATTCAGAAGGATTTTGACAGGCTGGAGAATTAGACAAACTGTAATCTCATGAAATAAAGGGAAGTGTGAAGTCCTGCACCTAGGAAAGAATAACCCCAGGCACCAGGGCAGTCTGAGGGCCAACCAGTTGGAAAGCAGCTTTGCAGAAAAGGACTTGGGGATTATGATTGACAAGATGGTGACATAGAGACAGCAGTGTAATCTTGTGGCAAAGACAGTTAGCAGCATCTTCGGCTATGTGAGGAAGCATGTCATGAGCAGGCCAAGGGATGTTGTCATTGTGGTACTCAACCTGGAGATTCATTTAAGCCCTTCTTTAGAACTGGCCTGTAGGCTGAGGCTACATCTATACTAGTGAGCTGAGCAGTGTTAGGACCCTTCCCTGAGCCAACTGGCATAGGTGGGCCACATCCATGCTACTAAGTTCTTTTCCCCTCCAAAACAAGATATGCTGCATGTAGAATTTCTATTAAGGGTGGTTCCTGACCCATCATAGGCCAGAATCTTTCCAGAAACCATTTGGGAAAGTCTGGTTTGGCCAGGGACAATGCTGTGCCAGGGACTGTTGTAATAATTAAACAGTCCAGATGGTTGGCACTATTTAGTTTATTGATGCAGTAGTGGAACAGATGTAGTCTCAAGTAAAAATTTATCTTACGTAATTTAAAGGCCAAAGCCTAAAGTGACCACATGAGCCTCCCTTAGCCTAAATAGTGCAGTGGTAGATTAATCTCATTTTATGTGATATCCTGTTCTCACCACTGACTTTGATGCAGTTTAGAGTAATTTAAGGTGATCATCTTAGGTCAGAGAACTGGTTGTAGTCTGTTAATCAGGGAAGAGTTACACATTTAGGGGTAGATTGTCAAAGAGCATTCAGGAGTCAAGAGATGTGATGGGTGCTTTGTGAGGGTTTTAAAAGCAGATAGATCCTTATCTTCTACTCAGTCTTCTACAATCATTGCTTTGTAACAGCTTCTAGTGAGTTTTATCCTAGGCTGAACATGAATCTCAAGTAAGAATATATCATAGATCACCATTAATAGGTCTTTCTTTGAGAAACTGCACAGCTAGAAAATAATGGGACTTCAATCAAATTCAGTTAGTTGCAAGCCCAGAACCTAAGTTACGTGAATGAGTGTGTTAGACTTGAATAATCAATGTGAGAAAAGGATATTTATTACATTGGTCTGTCTCCCAGTGAAATTCTGTCCATGAATAAGGATTGCCTGAATCTGCAGGGAGACTTATGATTGATGGGAGTGTTTTCAGTTTTCTTGCTGCAAAAAGAACCAGAACCAACAACAAATTCATCTTTGCATGTCACATGTTCATTTTGTTAAGGAGAAAGCATGATTCCTTAAAACATAAGCATGTCTTATTTACAGACAACTTCCTGTAAAGGCAGCTTGTCCACAGGTGCAGTGAGCTGATCCTATATTTTGGGAAATGGTTTTAGAATGTTTCCAGGGACCTTACAGAAAGTAAACAAGTGTGATGATATAGGTAACTATATAAATACAGATAATTCATTTTCTGTTTTGAATCACCAGGAAAAACGTTATGATTTCCCGGAGTGGATCCAGACTCTCAGTTCAAAAATTGTCTGAAAAATGACAAACTTGTTACTGATAGCTAAACGCAGTCACAAATGTGAAAGATTTGTCATGTGCACATTCTTTCCTTTAAACTTTTGTTGCTATCTGGTCCTAGAATACTACTAATTCTCTTTTTTTGTCAGGGTATCATGTTTGAAAAAATGACTAATTAGTACAGACTTCTGCAGCTTGTCAGGAAGATAATTTGGAATAAATTCTTGTCTAGAGCAATTAATTGCAATTGGGAGTGATACCATATGTAAATGTGGTTTTCCCCTATTAATTATAAGCCTTAATTACTTTGATCAGAGACCTCATTATACCACTTTTGGGAAGCAAAGGGAGTAGGAAAATAACCAGAAAGATCTTGAAAAGACCAGTTATTCTAGTAGCAAAAGCCTTTATTTTTTTTTTCTTGTTTGTCCTTATAGTGTTACATAAAAGCTTTATTGGATTCAGATCTGAACTCCTGTGTAAGTTTTTCATGCCTGAACCCTATTGAACCCAGAATAAATTTCTTCAATGTATATTCATGTTGTTTTGTTGTTTCCTTTAGCAAAAGCAGCACATCAAAGCATCTTAGAACTTACGGGGACTGGCAGAGGGAATGGTCCTGCAGAGAAGATGGTGTATCAGGGTCTCATGATCTGTATTTAGTTCTTGTTAGCCAAAGTTTTCTTGTGAAATCTTACATTAGCTACTTAACATTTCTGTGCTTCAGTTTGCTTCCTGTGTAGAAGGATATCAGCAGCTTTCTCTCTTTTGTTCATCTGACTTGTCAAGCTAGAATAAAGTGACAAGCACAACACGCTTGCACAGAGGTTCCTACAGTGGGTCACAGCAGTCTTGCCTGGGGAAGGAGTGCAGGACAGAGGGCTCTCTGTACAACATCACATGCAAATGGCCAAGAGGGTGGGAAGCTAAGCAGACAACTATTTCATTAACTGTGTTAATGATACCTTAGTGAAGACTTAGATTGTCTTAATTTTTATATGTACAGTTGTGCAACCCATGTAAAACCTTAGCATAGGTTAGCTATATGTGTGTATAAGAGAGCAGCCTTTGTAAAGTTGCAATTACCTAAAACCATCTTCAGATGCATTCTTGTGGTGAATATTCTTTATTAGGATGGGAAGAAGAAGGATACCTACACTCTATTTAAAACAAACAAACAAAAGATTTTCTGCTCTTTTGTGTAGTCCTTCACAATACTTACAACAGTAGCATATTTTTATTTTAAATGAGTTCTTGCTCTCTTCAACTGCTACTGTACTTGTGTTAGCTATGTCATTGATAACTTTTTTTTTGGTTTTTTTTGTTTTTTAATCTGTGCCTTCCATTTATCCATCTTGTAAAGGTCTATAGTCCTGGTCTGCATTTTAATGAGGTGATGTCTGGACACTTGAAAGCTTGCTGAATGCAGTAAACAGTAATGAAACGCAGTGGTAGTAGTGCCCTACAGCAGCACAGGTGTCTAAACTCTATGGAATTTAATATTTCCTGGTACTATGACATTAGACCAGACTTCAACAAAAGTTGTTTTTCTGTTGTGATCACAACAGTCAAGTTTCTATTTCCTGTTATTCTGAGACAGCCTAGAGGCTTGCACGTCTTTGCTAAAGCATATAAATGAGATATTTTTCTTAATTTGCCTGTCAAGTGGCAAATTTATGGTCGTGTTGTGAAGGAGAAAACGTAAGCACTCTGCATTTTATTTTTGAGTGTATTTGTATAACTGGCTCAAAAAATAATGCCCAGTACACAAATATCAGTAAAATGTCTTAAAGATGTAAAGTTTGGGGTTTTTTCACCTCTGCTTGCAATATGTTATATTATACATGATCAGACAGAACAAAACAACTGTCACTGCCAAACACCAGCTGTGTACCATTATCTTGAATTGCATCAAACATCCTTCGGTCATTAATTCTGTAATGTTCTGTAACAGTGCTTCTACACTACTGTGTATCAAGTAGGTGTCTAGGCTAAGAAGACAAAATTGGATCACATTCAATGTGTTGAAGACTGGTCTCGTAATTAGGGTTTGAGACCTTAAACAAATTCTTTGCCTTTCTTTGTCTTAATTGTCCATTAGTTGGAAGGTATCCTGAAACAGGTACTGAAGCAGAGGAGATTACATTTTAAAAAAAGCTGGTTTTATGTTTCAGTTAGTTGTCTCCAACTTTTTCTATCTTGTTAACGACAGTATTTGGGAAGAAATGTGCTGCGAGCAACATCTGACCTTGCTCTGCATAAGTGTATTTCAGCTTTACCAGCAACAGCTTCCATTGGCCTCTGGTGTTGGAGGATCTTGCAAAAAATGCATTGTCGATGAACTATATTGAGAACTATTAATATGCTGTGCTCATCTAACACTATTTCCTTTAAAACGTGAGTACAAAATCCCTGTTTTGTTATACACTAAACAAAAAGCACTAAGGAAGTTGCGTTTGTTTTTTTTCAAACATTAAGTTAACAGTGAACAAAATTCAAACATTCTTTTGGTGGGGCCTGGAAGAGGGGAAGGTGAAGGTATTCAAAGCAAAACTCAAGTCAGTGTAATTAATGTCAAGTCTTGATGCCTTATTCCTGTGTAGTCCATCTGCTTAGAGTTTACTTCAAATGTTTTATAGTATATGCACCTTTTCCCTCAGATTTTTGTTTTGTTTGAAGTTACTGAAGGTTTTATTATCTGCATTTAGAGTGGATGCGATAATTTACCACAATTTCTCCCAGTCTGTATTCTGTTTATTCCTTCAATGCAAATATATCTCTGAATAGTGTTTAAATGCTGTCAACTACGCTTAAGTTGATTGTACCTGACCACATGCCCAAGTAGTTTAATAAAGGGGAAAATATGTTGAACTGGGGGCCATACAATAAACTGGCAAATAGCTGTTTAATTAACAGGGAATATCGCCCACACCTTAAATACATCCTGGGTTTCCCTTGTTAAAAAACATATCTATCCTGAAGTTTATGCAAAATACCAGACTTAAAGCTAAATATTTAATTATTATTAAACACTTCAGATAAAGATGTTACTGTACATGATCGACTTCAGGTACAGAGGGATTTTGATTAGGCCATTATCTCCTTACATGTTTGCAGTTCAGCTGGACTACCAAGCCAAGGCCTCTCTGTGCTTGGGAAAATGTGATGGGACATGTAGGGCTTAAAGCAGCCAGGATCTTAATTTTCCAGGCCTTCCAAAGAATCTACTGTCCTGCTGCCGCAGTAGCTGCAGCTTCTGGGATGACAACATATTTCCATTTAATGTCGGTACTTAACAAACATTGGCTCAAAGGGAACAACTGCATCCATTAAAGGAGTACTAACAAATAGTTTATTAGTGGAGGAACTCCAGCACTACCCATACTTGCATCAGTCAGGCTGAAGGAAAGGTGAAAAGAACCATAACTAAACCCCTTTGTGTCAAATACTTTAATCAATATATTATAAAGTTTTATTTAGTGTCTGACAGCCATGTAGCTAATAAAAATATTCATGATACCCAATGCACTCAAACAATTAATTTAATTATTGGATCATTCAAAAAGAATCATTTGCCGGCCAGAAGGCAGGCCAATATTTCTTCCACTTTTAACTCTGTAAAGATGGTGCAATTGTTAGGAACACCCCTGAGCATTATTTCATCCTCTGCACTTTATCCTGCAACAGGCTTTGTCTCACACCCTCAGTTAGTCAGGTCTTGATGCACATGAAGTTACACAGTCAAAGTAAACTGTTACAGGATTTAAGAGAAACTCTAACAATATGATCCTCAAAACTAAACTCTAGTTTGTTAGCAACCTCATTTTTCACTATTAGGGATACTGCACTATCTTGAGCACTAGCAGCGCTAGCTTGAGTGTGAATTCTGTAATCACAGTTGTGTAGGTAAACTATACATTTTTATATACATGTTTATATGTATTAATAGTTTACATGTATATTTATAGTTTTCACCCACATACATAAAAACAGCTCATGTGCATATATCCAAATATATTGGAAGTTTAGGTGTTACTTTTTAACATTAATCAGCGTGTAAGCATTACAAATCAGCATACACCCCTGTATTTAAATTTGGGTATGCAAAAAATCTCATTAAATCCGAAGACCTTGGCCTCTCCTGGACTTTAGTGACAGCAGTTTCATTTCGTTAGCAGGCTGTAAACATTGTTTATCAGATTTAAGACATAATACAGAATATTTCTATGTCAGATATGCAACTTGGACAGCTTATACCAAGATGAAAAGATCCAGTCATCAAGTCTCATTTCCCAGCTAGTGCAAAAAACTCCTTTTACTGTCTTTTTTGCTTTGTCCAACTCATTGCCTTTCATAAGATCTCAGAAAACTCTATCTACATCTCAAAGGAACTGTAAAGATAAGAAAAGATAGCTGGCAAGAATAAAAATTCCAGGATGAGACTTTCATTTACCCTTGCTTTCATAGGTTTGTTTTTTCCTTGTGTAGTTTTTAATATTCAATAAATTGTTTTTTCTCTCTTAATAGCACATGAATATGCAGAGAATGTCAACATCAGAAGATGTCTGAAATAGGCAACCAATTTATTTTAATGTGGATTAAATTATTTTAATATGGGTTATAACCAGTAGAAAACCAGAAAGTTATGAAAAACTAGAACTTTTCTTCATTTAGATGTTTCTACCTCCCTGCTCAGTTGCCAAGGGCAAACTTAAAGGATTTCTGATTTAGTGTGGACTTCTATACCTAAAGATTATGGAGTCACTTGAATTTTTTTGGGAGGCCATCACCAAGTGCAATCTCTAGAACAAATGTCCAGATGGATCTCCAGAGTCCTCAAGGCTTCTGTTATTTTTCCTGTAGGTGTATGGGGACAGAAGTTGTGTTACACCTAAGGGAGTGCTCCCTCCTCCAAGCCATTTGTCACATACAGTTTTCTGTGGAAAATCAAGTGAAACATTGTCACTAGGAACCACAGTCTGAAGCAGGACAATTTAATTACCTTTGGCAAAACATGCCCTAGAATGACTCTGCTATTGTTGATGGTTTTGACATTTCAGTTTTGTAAGAGGAGAAGGAAAAGTTTTCTTCATGTAAGTAGATTAATGTATGGTTATGTGAATGTTGGAATTCATATTCCTATACTAGAGAAAAATTGTGATGATTAGAAAAGAAGAATTAAGTTAGGGAATTTAGATCTTTTACTAGAAATGCTCTTAGTTTTGTAAAGCAAGGTCACCTGCAATGTTATGTTACACCTCTTATAGAGTGTTAGGAAGCAGTAAGGAAGCAATAAGTAAATAAGTTGATCTAAAATATCATGACAAAAATCATAGAATGGTTTGATTGGGAAGGGATCTCTAGAAGTCATCTAGTCCAACACCTCAATACAGGATACATGTACTCTAATTAGCTAAATAACTCTAGACAGAGAAATTTCAGATAAAAAAATACATAAAATGGATAATGTGAGATGTAAAAGACACATAAGAAGGAGATATGCCTGCTGTGTGCCCTAAGATAGTGTTTATTGATACCAAGACTTCCACTTTGCCAGGCTGCGTCATGCTTGGAGACAATTAAGAAGTTGCTAACTAGTTTTGTCTATTCCCATGTGTTGTACCTGTTTAAATATAGGTATCTTCTTATGCCTCACATTATGTTCTGATAAGCCTGAGACTTCCAAGAGACATATTCCAGTATCTAATCAGATATGTTCCTAACAATATAGCATGTTTATTTAGTCCTTTTCAATCTTGATCGAACTTCACAATAAATTTCACAAAGTTATTCATAACCTACATACTTCATTCTTAATCACCAGTCATTTTATTGCCAAATCTGAAATTACACTTCCAAGTCCTATGACTTGCCTTGTCAGTTATAAATATGTAAAATAAAATAATATGATTAATTGGGTTAGCTGAAACATAAGGAAATAATTATTATTTTAGTACGTTGATCATAGCCCCTGCTATATCTGCCACCTTTTTACTGAAGACAAATGATAGACCTTACTTGTGTTTGTATCTTTGCTGACATTATAAATTTTACTTTTCCCAATCTGATAACAACCACAAGAGGCTTATTACATTTCTGTCAGGTTGACTATTCAACTTACTTAGTCACAGAGTCACCTTTTTGATTTTAATATAGATGTCAGATCATTACACTTTTTCAAAATATGAAACCTTTACTGAAGAAGGAAAAAAAATAATTATGTTTTGTAGACATTAAATTCCAGCAGAGAGATCTTGTTACTCTGCCATCCAGTATAACACTGTTTCTTTGTACTTTCAGGTATTAAAAGTTTGCAGAATACGTAATATGTTACTGTAATAGTTACAAGCATCATGTTAATCAACCTATTGTTTTCAGTTCTCTGAAAAACCAGCCTTCTAGAGTATCAGAAAAGAAAAGCCTTCTCACTGATTCCCATTTTGTGTTTGAATATACCCTTCGTTCTGTATAAACATCTACAAAATTTTTGTATTGTTTCTTTGCACTTACTGCTCAAATATGTGTGTATGGCAGTGAAAATTCACATGGCAACAAGATATATTTATTTCTCCCCATTCTGGGTCTAAAATAATTTTAATCTGTATATTAATGTCAGAGTCAAAGATAATTGAATCCAGAGATGTTTTTGTTTTGTTTTTTTTCTGCTGATTTTAGTAGGCCTTAGATCTATCAGAGATACTTATCTTTGGATAAAACTTATCTTTTGGATAAGTTGCCATCTGGACATACTTATTTTTCTCCATGGACTATCATGAAAGCTTAAACAGCTAGTGCAGATTTAGAATTCTAACGTTTAGATGCATAAATTAGGAAAGACAAACCCATTTTTTTCTGATGTCTTCTCAATCTACTGTTTACCTCTTGAAGTAACTTATATAAAGCTAGTGAAAGGTTTAGACTCCAGGAATTTTAGACATCTTATTCTGAACCTAGACAGGCAAAGCAATGTTTATTTTAGCTTATGGATCATACTATACATGTGTTTGCCTGTTTGCTCCTTCACTAGGTACACTGGGTTTAACTAGGATGGAGAGAATTTTCTTAGCAAATCTGTTACCCGATGGGCCAAATTATTCCACACATGCCACAGAAGTAGCTGTCTCAAGAAAGATTTAGTGAAAAAGGTCAAGGCAAACTAGAAGCCCTCAGAAAATTCCAGCTGCTTGTGGGGTGTCTCCAGTGTGAATTCGTTCTTACATAAATATCAGACAATCCACGTGGATCCTTGAAGGGATGCTTTCTGAATGCCTCAGGCATTGGAAAGTTGAGTGCTAACCTCACGGTTCAGCAACAATCAATTGTGAGGCATGCATCCAACACAGACATGGATATTTTTACTTGTTTTGATGATACCAGGGCAATGTAGTTTTTCTTCAGCTCTGCTATAGGAACCATAGGGGATTTTTCTATACGAGGAAGAGCACCTTGCCCATGGCAATTTTTGCTGTGTTAGATGTCAACATTTTCTCTGGGAAAATATTTAAACTAAATGTTGTCAGACACAGACCACTGTTACACTTAATCAAACTGGTATGCTTTTCACCCAGCTATCTTTTCATCATTCAGAGAATAATAATATTTTTTTTAGATTAAAAACTCACTTGTTCTTAATTATGCATTCAAAGTGGCAAATTAAGATAGTATTTTTGGCTGGTTATAAAGCCATCTAAAACAGATACTCAACATAAAAAAAAAACGTGTTCGTTGTAATGTCAATTTTGTAGTATCATCTAAATTGACCTGTTGATATTGATGTTTTGGGAATCAGTCTACATATTGTCAAACAGACCGCAAATAGTGATAACCTTATATTGAAGTAATTTTTGAAAGCATTCATGTATAGTATTGCATTATCTTTTGTTTCAAAGACATTGTAGTATATAATAGTCCTAAATCCTGAGTACATACATTTAAGAGGAGATGTTGAAAGTTTGACTATTGTACTGCGCCTGGCTAGGATAGAGCTCATTTTTTTCATAGCAGCTTATATGGTGCTATGTTTTAGAGTTGGGGCCAAGACAGTACAGATCACATACTAATGTTCCAGCTTTTTCTGAGCAGTGTTTGCACAGCATCAAGGCTTCCTTTGGTTCTCACTCTGCTTCCCCACGTGGCTAGACTGGGAGTGCACAAGAATCTGTGAGGAAGCACAACCAGGCAGATGGCCTGAACTAACCAAAGAGATAATCCTTACCATACAACATCATGCTCAGCAATAAAAGGGAAAAGAGGGAGTTTTAAGGAGGTTAGCCACCTTTTGCTTGGGAACTGGCTGCACATTGGTCTACCCATGAGAGATGGTCAGTGATTGCCTTTGCATCTGTTGTTTTCTTGTTTTCTTCTCTCTATTCCATTTATCCTTCATTTATTAATGTTTCTTTTCACCTTGACCTCCAAGTTTTCTTGCTTCTGGTCTTCCTTTTCTCTTCCCTTGTTCCATTTGAGTTGGCAGGGGGAAGTGTAGCAGTGGGTCAGGCAATCAATTAATTTTAATATAGATTAAATTATTTTAATATGGGTTATAACCAGTAGAAAACCAGAAAGTTATGAAAAACTAGAACTTTTCTTCATTTAGATGTTTCTACCTCCCTGCTCAGTTGCCAAGGGCAAACTTAAAGGATTTCTGATTTAGTGTGGACTTCTATACCTAAAGATTATGGAGTCACTTGAATTTTTTTGGGAGGCCATCACCAAGTGCAATCTCTAGAACAAATGTCCAGATGGATCTCCAGAGTCCTCAAGGCTTCTGTCATTTTTCCTGTAGGTGTATGGGGACAAGTGCCCACCAAGCTTAACCCACAACAACTGTTCATAACTATCATGTACAAATAAATACATTCTCAAGACAACAGTACTATCAATAAAAAGATAACTAACCATACCAAACATTTAGAAAAACAGATGCTATCAAATAACTCTAAGCATTCTCTTCATTTTAACTAGAGGTCAGATCTCTTTATTATAAAGCATATGCTATTCTTATCACTTTGTTCAATCTGATATTGATATTGCATAAACTGAATCGCATTTCTGTGCTACTTGAAATAATGTGATATTGTGAAAGTTAGCAGGAATCTTATTAAAGAATCTTATTAAAGTTGCAACAAGATATGTATTTTCCTGAATGTAATACAGACCAATTTATGCATAGATTATCTTTAAATATGAGAAAAAAAATATGATTTCATGAAGAGATCTCTTGCTGTTTAGGACAAATTTAATTTCAGGCAAATTCTAATTTCTCTAATATATTTGACATGCTTTCTATTTGCTTGATCTTGTATACTGCTTAGAGAGACTAGTTTTTTATTACATTGATCTCTTAATAAAAGCTGAGATCACATATAGGAAAACCAGAATAGTAAGAAATAACTGATTATTTTTCCAAAATACTGATGAAACACAAGGTAATTAAGCAATCATCAAGGAAAAAGTGAAACTGTGGACTTAATCTCCCAGCTATGCACAGGTCTTGCCAAAACTTTTATAGTCAGTAAAGGGGAAATACTTTAAGGGGAGACTCCTCCCATACTGAGAAAGGTCTGCCCTATAGGTAAGGTCAACAGCCCTGTGGGAGTGTCTCATTACCTTCATTGACAATGCAAAGATCCATCATGACTTGCTTAAACAAGATGCTAACTTTTAGACACTTAACTTTCAGTGAGAGGAGAATCTCAAGAGATTCTTTCTCTCTCAGACAGCTGACTGGTTGATTAAGTACCTAATTATCTTGAAGTTTTATTTCTTCGGTCTTGGAGTTTCTACAGATAAAATGTTTCTGAAAAAAAATTGCTTTCCAGTACTGCATAAAGGAAGTACTGTGTTCTTAGATAAGAACTGCCTACGACTTGATATTGTTGACTTAAAAACTAAACAAATCATATACACCTTATGGGTTAGTGTATAAGCAGAAACACTATATACGTTAGTAACAACAAAAATCACATTACCTTAGGCAGCTGATTTTAAACCTGGAGTATTTTGCCAGTAATTCCAAGAGAACTCTTCAAGCCCCACCTGACGGGAGACGCTGGGGCTGGTTCTAAAATCTTAGTAGAGAACCAAATTCTTAACATGGGATATTACACATTCCGTTTGGAGCATGAGAAAATACAAAGACATACTGTTGAAGTCTACCTTGCTTTCTCTGGAGCTTTGTACTTTTTGATATTACCAAGAGCAAGATAATTTTTACTGCCTGAATGGTTTGTGTGTAATGATAAAGTACAGTTTCTGTGATGACATAATACGGTCTTTTACTTAGAAGAGATAGGCAGGCAACCTTGACTTTTCTAAAATTACGTATCCCACAGCTTCTGTAATTCAGCATGCATCAGAATTACATGCCTAATGGCATAACTCTGTCCCAAACACTGAAGAGCCTCCTTTTCTGGCAATAGTGTATAATTAGAAGTGTCCATGTTCCCGAAAAGAAGTTTTACAATTACCTTGTTTCTGGCTAACGCCAACTGGCAAACAGAGCAGGGAGGAATATTTCAGTCAGAAAAGACCTACAACATTCCTGTACTCCAACTGCCTGACCAATTCATGGCTGACCAAAAGTTAAAGCATGTTATTAAGATCATTGTCCAAATGCCTCTTCAACGCTGACAGGCTTGGGGCGTCAACCACCTGTATAGGAGGCCTGTTCCAGTGTCTGACAATGAGGTCACCTCTCAACCTCCTTTTCTTTAAACTAGACAAACCCAGAGTCCTTAGCCACTCCTCACAGGACATTCTTCACAGCCCTTTCACCAGATTGGTTACTCTTCTCTGGATGTATTCAAGTATCTTCACAGTCTTCTGAAGTTATGAGGCCCAGAACCACACACAGTACTCAAGGTGAGGTCACATCAACACTAAACATAGCTGGTTTACTGGTTGGTTATATGGTGTTTAAAACACTCCAGAATGTGGCTGCAGACCTCCCAAGACTCCCATACCTTTGGAAGATGATGGAGAAGGGTCCTATTGTAACTTCTGCTAGCTACTTCAGTACTCTGGGATGAATCTCCTCCGGCTCCATAGACTTATGAATCCTTAACTGTTACAACTGATCACTTACTTACAATTTCAGCGTCTGCTAATGAAAAATCACTGTTCTGTAGTCATAGTCTTCCAACACAGAGGACTAAGCAGCCCGCAGTCTATGAATATTATTGAAGATTGAGCCAAGAAAAAAACAACATAGAATGCTTTAAGGACAGCTTGAAAACATATCTTAAAGCTTACCACATCTCCTATATCTGCCAGGAGGGGTAATAGGCAAGTTAAAGAATAATAAAAGAAAATCACTCTATGATTCTGTGATCACCTTCTTATTTTTATTCATCATGCAGATGTATGCTACTTTTCTTTTTTTTTCAGCATGAATTTGTATTTATACGGCATTTATTTGTCTATTGGATTCTCAGAAGGTATTTATTATAAAATATTTATAAACTAAATCTGGAAATATTAATGTTTGTTTTAAATGTTGAAGTCCTCTGTGCCTCATCAGGAAACCAATTACTATCTTGCAAGGTGTTCACAAAAGATAAAAATTGTTGAAAAGAATTGCATCTAGGAAGTAGAAATGCAGCATATTTTTCCAGCTATGTATAAAACACTTGTATTGAAATCTTGTGATAATAATAACAAGGGAGACAATGCTTTAGCATTTATATTTATAGCAAATTCTGACACTGATTATAGATTACCTAGGCATTACCCTTGCATTACGTCCTGTAGCATATGTTGCTGTTACAACAGAAAAAAAGTAATTGCTAGACTTCTCAAACATTTTACAAAATGTGTTAGCTTAAAATGAGAATATTGTTTGTTAAATACTAATGTTTCTTGTTCTGCTTGAAAAGATGCATTTTTAGTAATTTTCTTAGCTCAAAAGACAACTAATTTTCATTTAATTTTCCTCCACTAATCTGTTGCTGCTAGAGATTAATTTTTGATTGATTGCTTCCTCACATTCAAATGCAAGTTATCATGGGACAAAGCTTCCATAGCAAGTAAACAACATTTTATCCAGCCCTTTATAATTAAAAGAGAACTTGAATATACCAAGTTTGGGAAATTTCATGACTATAGCAGAAACAATATGGAGAAACTTATCTAACTCATGAGTTTGGAGGTTATAACCATCTTTGTCAGTGGATGATGCAAATCTTTTTGATTATTTTTTCCTTTAACTAACAGTGCACAAGTCTTGTTATAAGTGAAAGTATTTGAAGAGGAATAGTTAGGGAATGATGTCTGAAAGAGAAAAAGAAAAAGAAAAAACATTAAGGAAAAGTATCTTTCAGATATTTTGCTAACACTTCTTTCTATTTCATTTAGAAAATTCTGCAGCAGTAAAAGACTGTTGTTTTAGGAGAACTACCAAGTGTGTAAGAGTAGAGAGAGGCCACTGACATTAATTCACAATCCTATGTAAAGAGGCTTATGTTCTTTGAGCATTCACTACTTGGCATTTATTATTTTTCACTCTTTGGCAGCAATCTCCCTTTCTTGACAGGCAAGTCTAGGCTCTGAGTAAGCTGTTTCCAGTCTGTTCTCCTTCACTGAGGACTTATTTGAAATGCAATGGAACTGACTCCCTAAAATTACTTTTTAATGTTCAGGTCTGGAGAAAGTAAGATCTGAGAAAGTGAGCTATGAATTTTCTAGGCAAAGCAAACTATCCCATTAGTTCTAGCTCACATAGCATAAGGTCCTATGTAGTTTCTGCATAGTATCCTCTTCTGTCTGGCTGGAGGCTCTGTGCACCCTCAGTCTCTATAACAAAAAGGGGAACACAACATGGCTCCAAAGTCTTCTTTAGACTCTTTCTTTTGGCTCACTAAAAACAGTCAATCAATCAGCCTCCTCAGGAAATACACTGAGTTCCTCCAGCCTATTTTAACAGCACGAGTTGTGGTCTGCTAGAAACCTGTATCTCAGCTGAAGATATTGGACAAGTAACCACTTTCCAAATAACTTGGAGTGAGGCCAAGTGTTACCATGTTTTATTCAACTCCAATAACTAAAAGACTTTTGATTCTAAAAAATGTTAATAATTCTCAAGTTAAATGTACAAAAACTTACATATAATCCTTCCACAGCCCAGATACTGGATTGTCTTTTCTTCTTAGAGATGTAAGAATTATTGCGAATTGACCTAATTCTTCCCAGTTCTTATGCGTGTTTACAGTGTACAGGGAAGGGAATGTTTCCCACCATCACTCTAGTTCTTCTCCTCCCTTTCTTTCTCATTCCCAAACCTTTTGTCACTTTTGATATAAAATAACAAAAAAAAAAAAAAAAATAAAAAAAATAGAGCTACTGCAACCTGATATACACAAGGACCGTGAAAGTTTTTTTGCATACTCCTCTAGGGCTGGCACTGCAAAGGGCTATGGATGAGCAGAGAATCATATCAGTGTTTCATTTGTGCACCGCAAGAACCACGGGAAAAATACAAGAGCAAATGAACTCACAAAAATATGGTAATGAATGCATTGCCTCCACTTCTACTGTCAGCTTTCTGAACTCCCAAAGCAGAAACATCCAAACACTCCTTTCAATAATGCAGAGGGAATGAAAACTCAATGCAGCCCACAGGGTAAACAACCTTTCTTACCTCTCCTGTCATATTTGCACAAATATTTTCAGCAGGTGGGCTCCCAGTAGCTGGGTTACAAGGGTAAGTTTAATTGCTTGTTCTGGGAGACAAAATATGACAAGGAGTGCTTTTTTAAAGTGAGACTTAAATGGTTCCTGTTTTCTTGGGACCCTGCCTAAACAATAAAGCCTTGGGGGTTAATACAAACCAGCCTTTAGCCTTCCAAAGGACTTGTAATATCAGCTCTTTTGTTGTTGTTTATTTCGTCTATTAAGGATCCACAGATCTTTTTCCAAGGATGTGAAATGCAACTTTAAATTTGAAATTATGAAATTACATGTTTCCCCTCAGCAGTATTGGTCATTTTTGTGCGATGTTTAATTTTGCAGTGCTTGTCAGAGTGATTTGTTTTAAGACATTGAATACCCTGTCCAAGCAACCTGAAAGAATTGACTGAGATGATAATAATCCTCTTCGTAGAAGACTGATGCACAAACTCTCAGGGCAATTAGAAACTCAGTTTTTCCGATCTAATGTTTAATTCTTTCTCATGTTTTGTTAATAAACAAGAGCCAGAAATATGAGGTAAGAAACTGCAGCACTTTTCACTATTCCACAGGCACACAGCCTACATGGTTAAGCAGAAATGACTTATTGACTCTGAAATGTTAAGTGTCGAGGCTTATGTTGTGCCTGAGTCTCAGGTGCCTCATTTGAAGAGCAAACAGACCTTGCGCTTATTCTGCTTCTCATTTGTGCTTTCTGAGTAATTAGTAACCATCATGAGTTTGCAGGATATTATAGGTGGGACTCAGTCACCTTCCATAGGTCTGTAATATTTATGTAAGCTCTTGGTCCCTAGAAAAATGGTTCTCCTGAAAGAATGTTTAAAAAGTCTTTTTACTGCTGATTGAGGAGTATGTGTGCCTTTGAAAGCTTTCAGAGTAGTGGTTTACTTGCTCAAGTTGAACTTCCTAGGTTAATGAGAAAATTTTACTGTTACAAGACTTCATAGACATCTCCAAAGACCACCTCCATATATGCTTTTCTGTTTCCTGGTCTGGCTTCAGAAACAATTGATATTTTCCATTCCAATTATCTCATTTCAAGTCTCAAATCTCTTGTAGCTATGGCAGAACACAAGAGAGTTTGTTAACTTTGTTTGGTCAAGGAAAAACCCATGAACCTCTTCACAGGCAACCATTCTGCTAGAAATATCACACCATGATTTTTATCATCACTGAAGCATTAAAGTGTGGTGACACAAAAATTTAGAATTCAGAAAAGCATCCAACAAATACACAAATAGGTGGTGTTTAGAAATCTCTTCCAATTCCGTAAACTGCCAGTCACTATAACCATTTGCTTCCTAATATGGGCTAAATCTTAGTAACACTAATAATTTATTTTGCAAAGAAAAAAACACTGTCATCTTTCTATCTCATAGTCATCTTTCTATCTCATAGCCATCTTTACTCAGTTCTTACTTAAAAAGAAAAAAAGTAAAACAACAAAACACCATAGGAATGAAAAACAGTAAGGAAAATAATTTCAGCTACCACATAATTTGAGAATGTCCTATAGGAGGAGGATGGGGATGGTGATTAAATAAGTAGCTAAGGCAAATGACATGAATCTTGCTCCAGAGCTACATTCATTTCTCTGTGCTCCATAAAAAGAGGCCTTATTATCCTAGAAAAATAATTCTTAGAGATTTTAGGTGAGAGTTCTTCCCAACTACTCTAAAATCTTTAAGATGTGTATTTTCTTTCTCATAACATGAAATCCAAAGCCAGGTTTGTTGTTTGTTTTTGTTTTTTTTTCCCTGTGGTATAAGGTACCTAAAATACTATTGCTACAACTACATATTGTAGTACACAAACTGAGTTTAAAGCTATTGTGTTAACAGTGTCAAAAGTTTTATTCTTTTTTTACAGGAAAATAGTATAAAATTGAGTATGGAAAGAAATTTAGAACTCCAAACACTTGAGTATGAGTTACTGATACTGTCTTAAAAAAAATACAAAAATGTTTTTTTAAATTAGGATACTACTTAATAACATTTTTTTTTTTCAGTCAACAGTAACTTATAATGCAAATAGATGTTAAAATCAAGCACCTGGATATGGAAATACAGGGAAGAGAAAGTATTAGAGATAAAACCTGCAGGTTTAACTGCATGATCCCTGCAAAACCCTGAAGGCAGCTGAAGAAATGTATGTCATGTCTCATTAATGAGAACACACATATAAGAATATTATTTTCATTAATATCTTCAAAAAAGGTCTTTTAATAAATACACCCTTCTGCAATTTGCATACAAAGCTGAGAGTTCAATTTGAGAGCCTGCCAATATTTTGATTAGGTACTGCCACATTTCAGCACGAAGAGCTTTTTACGTACTGACTGAGCAAAATGATCTAATGTGAAACACGGTCATATCTTAAGTGGTAGAGGTCTTCTGGTATGTGCTGGATTTATTTAGACATATCATTTGCTTTATCGTTGTAAAAGCATTTGGAAGGCAAAGGATAGCAGTTGATGTTTTGCCAGCCTTTAATTTCCTTCATGTTAGCGATTTCTCAGAAATCTGAAGGTTCACATCCCTTTTTACTGTTTTATACTTTAGCATAAAATATTTTTGGAATCTTGATTTACAACGTGTGTAAAACTGATGGTTGTAGAGATAATAGCAGTATTCCATTAACATCTGTCTTTCTCAGGTTTATACGCTCTTTGAAAAGAGGTTTTTAAAGCTTCGTTTTGAGACTAGTATAGATATTCGTATTTAATAATTTTTCTTATTCTGTTTCTGTATTATATTTCTCATTAAGAATATTTAAATAATGGTAAGCTCTTTGGTATTTCAAGACAGGTAAATGATTGTGGAAAAAAGAAAAAACACAGTTTGATTGAAAACTGTATTTTCATTGATGAAATAATTTTATAAATTAGATATTCCACTTAAATTATTTTAAACTTTTTATCAGTTTGAAAATTGTGAAAAATATTTCCAAAATAATTTCTTTTTTTTTTTTTTTTTCAAAAACTTTTACATCCCTTCTTTAGGAGAGAACAAATGTAAAGAAAAAAAAAAAAAAAAAAACCAAAATGGAATAGATATTCTCTCAAACCACAAACCAAACATATTTGTTATTTCTGATTTAATTTTAAATCTGATATATGAAAATTAAAATTTAACCATCCTTTTCAAAAATATTTTTATTAGTGAATTTCACAGAGAAAAATAGAAGTGAATTCCAGCACTAGCTTCTTATAGCTTCTATTAAGTTTTGTTTCCTTCCTTGGAAGACCTTATTGGCATAAAATCCTTTCTACTACAGGTTTAAATCTTGTCTTTTGAAAAAATATGGTTTCTAAAGAAGACATCAAAGAAAGTATTAGTGGTTTTATGTCTGAGTTCATGTTTCCTTTCTATACCTTTCTAAGAACAAAATGTTGGCACTGGTATACTTTCCTAGAATATATCAAGGAGAAATTTTTGCCAATTTTAAAAATACGAGCATCTTTCTGCAATCCTATCACACAGTTCATTTCCTTCTATTTATTTAACTCAGTATTAGCCATAAGTAAACTAACAAATAGGGAAGAAGCTCTAGATTCTCACCCAGTCATTTTGGAAAAAGTGGTTGATAAGGTTCAAATTAGAAATGAGATGCCTTGAGAGGAATAAACTTTTTAACCTCATCATCATAACAGATCACTGTGACCTTTTTGACCCATCACAACCCAATTTATCATAAATAAATCTGTTCTCCACCTATTTATTGTTTTCTTTCTGGAGACCTTAACTGATAGCTGCTGAAGTTGTATACACTGTTTCAGATACTCTTTAAAACAAATTGGGTATTCTGGATCCTAGTCAATCCATAAATTGTTATAGTAAATATTTAAATATATACAGTGCTTGTTTATATAAGACATAATGACTTTAAATTGGGCTAATTAGATACGCCTGACTGAATGTACGTTAATAATTTACTTTTCATCAATTTGTTCCAGTGCCTAGAGGGCTCCGAGAACATTAAAAAAAAATATCCTCAAATGTTAATCAGGTAAACAACTCTATTTATCCGAACAATGCATGCTACTTCAAAATAGATAATAAGAATAATAATAAACTAATAGATTAATCTTGACATAGATTCAAAAAGAAAAGCACCAAATGATTTGATATCAGGCCTCTATGCAAACTGTAGGTCAACTACAGAAGAAAGAGAGAAGAAGGGGTATTACTTTTTTATGTAACACTCTGAGTTGGATTTGACGCAGAGTTTTTGATTGAAACCTCTTCTGCTTTCTGATGAGCTTGACATATAGAAAAAGAATAAGACAAAGACTTTCTCAAACTCTTACATGAGAAGAAAAAGTATTAATCTTCATTTTAGTTAAAGGTTTTCCATCCTGCAATATGTATTGCTGATCTCATTAATTTTGCCATTCTGACTAAGCCACAACAGAAACACGTAAATATATCTTTAGACAGAGTTCCTTCCTGTTAATGTTAATGTGGACTAAAAATTTCAAATAGAAGATCATGTAGCTCCTTACAAAAATACTTTGCTGCTCGGAGATACCAATCTTTTGTACCAAACTATGCATCTGAAATGAGGACTCTTTCAGAGACTGCTGATCAAAGTCTAATTTTCCAATAAGCATGAAAGGACACCAAACGATACTTGAATTATAATGTGATTGTTTCTTTCCTTGCTAAGTCATGCGGGGTTTAGCTCCCCGTGAAGCCACCTGAAAGCGTGATTCAGCAGCCCATACACAGTTGTGTTGTGTCACTGGATCTACATCGGGTAGCTCACCTGGCTTCCATCAGATTTCCCACAAGTCCTGTGTCACATATGCCAGTCCTATCCAGATAGCTCTCACATCCTAGGGCATTTCACGTGGCATTACAGATGTATGTATGTGCGGACAACTAGAAAAGACGTCAGTATTCACAAGTGATTAGTCAATGGTCAATACAGCTAACGAGGTCAGTGAGCATTTCAGCCAAACAGCTGCAAGAGGCTCAATTCAACTATTCACCTCCCTGAGGCTGAATGCATGGAGGGTCTGAATCCTACTAAGAGGCTTCTGAAGGCCTGGAGAGAGGCTGTCAAATATTTAGTGTCATTAAGATCCTTTGTTGAAGTAGGGAGTTTAGTTTAACACAGTTAACAGAGGTGTCAAAATATCAGTCTTTACAAATGTGCCAAGTGCCTAGAGAGGAAGCTAGTTCTACATGAAGGCACTGAGGCTCCAAAGCCCCTGAGACAGCTTGTGGGTTGGCAAATTTCTCTTCTCAGCAGGCTTCACTCTAATCTTTTCCATCTTCCATTTAAAAAACATAATGAGATGTGTCATCCCTGATCCTACGCCTCCTTTTGTAGCCACTAGAAGAGTACCTAAGAGTACTGTACATTTAAGATCAGTGAGAAACTGGTTCCCATGTAACACAAAAGACTTACATCGGTGTCTTGGTGATCAGATGCTGCACAAAGCTGGCTCCTTGATTATGCTGAAGAAGTCTTGTTAAATTACTCCTAACCTATTCATTATTGGACATTTCCCAGCCCCAGGGTTAGAATATGTAGCTAGACCTCAGCAGGTTTGAGTATGTCACAAAAAAAACCCTGTGGATTTTGGCATATTTTATGAGAAATGCAGAGAGAACTGAGTCAACTATGAAAATGTTACATCACTGATTACAAGGCCCATTTTTCTTGTCCTTGTAGTACAAATCTACTTTGCAGAAATGCAAGTCCAACCTTGACTATCTCGATTTCATGTTACAGTAAGTAAAATAACCCTACAAAAAAATATCTAACAACTCTCCTGGGACTTCTGTCCTTCCTTGACATGTAAATTTGCTGCTTCTTTGCATCTTTAGTTAGCTCAGGAGGTCTCCATCTCTTCACTGATGTAAGGGAAAGAATGACAATGAGAGACCCTGCTTTCATGAAGTCCTCAACTTCCATGCAGGAGCGGGATATATCTGCTTTTTCCTGATGCAGCAAGGCCAAAAGGTTTAAGAGGTCTGGAGCAGATCGGTTGGAGCAGACTGAGTGTTCGCACAGTTCTCACAATTAACTTCTGTGTCCCTTGGAGTACCTCTGGAGTTTTTTCCAAAGTTTTTTGCTAAGATGTATAAAAAATCAGTCAAACAAGCAAATGTAATACATGATTGATTTCAGAAAATATTATTTAAGAATAACTAGAAAATCCAGTTAAATAAGTTTATATTATACAAAGTGATACATTACTCCTGCTAGCAAATAAACCATGACAAATAGTTCAGTGAAAAAAAACAAAAAAGGTTCAACATGCTAAGCAAGAATCATGACACTGAATCAGGACAGCAATGGCACGCTGCACATAGTGACACAACTACACAACACACCAAGTATAAAGTATTATGCACAGCATGTTTTGCGCCACTGAACTTTGTCACTCTCTATCCTTCCTTCCTATCCCATTGCTTGCTGTTCCCTAAAAAGGAATAAATTAGGTCTTCAGTCAAGGACTATGGAAAGAGTTAATATGATCAATAAAGTGCCTGGTTTTGCACTACAAAATAGTCGTCTCTTTTATTTTCATGTTAGGTTTTTGGTTTTTTTTAAAATAAAGTGTCTTTATTCAAAATTTCATGCATTTTCAGCATATGAAATATTCATTTTTCCTTCCATGATACTTTTCCATTTATTTTAATGTAATGGTACAGTACTGTTTTCAGAAACTCTGTACTTTCATAAAATGGTTCCAAAATAAAAAAAAAAAAAAAACAAACAAAAAAAAACAGGAAAATGGGGATTTACCTACAAAAATACGACTTATTGGGCCAAAGCCAGGGAATTACCTCTTGATATTGCAAAATATAAATAAGCATGCTCAAGACAGCCAAGTTTCAGTGCAGGTATTGACATCTGCAGGTCCACATGAAACTCCATCAACATTATTCAAGCAATGTGAAATAACAAAAAATATCTAGTTGTATTATGATGAGTTGCAGAAGATTATATAAATACGGTATGAAGTGTGCTGACAAATGTCTAAATATTTCTGTAGCGACTTTACAGAGCCCAGCAGGACTCACAAACTTCACTACTGGGTGATCAAGTGTTTTTAGCAGACAAAATGAAAATTCAGTGTGACCATGGGCAACTCTAAGTCATGCAGTCTTCACTCTATCCCAGATACTTCTAGAGGAATTTCTCTTTTGTTTAATATCAACAATATTTCTCCCCTTGACTTCAGTCACTGTAGTCATATGTAATCATGTCAACATTAAAATACAGATGTCCAAACTATCTTTTGTATTCATTCACAGTGGCCA
The DNA here is from genome assembly GCA_013396935.1 of Baryphthengus martii. Taxonomy (NCBI): domain Eukaryota; kingdom Metazoa; phylum Chordata; class Aves; order Coraciiformes; family Momotidae; genus Baryphthengus; species Baryphthengus martii. The sequence continues at coordinate 70,139 of VWZK01019985.1, forward strand.
AGGATTAACAAAATGGTATAAATAAAATTTACAAGACTGCACACTGTCTCTATAATAAATCAAACATTTTTACAGGATGTTATTCCATAAATGTCATGGGAATAACCTTCTAAACTGACATTATCCTTCGTATCCTTCAAAACTCTAAGTTGCCTGTAGTAGTAAAAGCAAAGACAGTATTGATGCATTCCAAAGTGTGATTACAGGCTATAACTGGTCAGAAAGCAGGACTACTTGACCAGTCCAATTCAGACTGAAATAAAAATTTATTAAATTTCACAAAAAAAAAAAGTAATTCCAGCTCTTCTGACAGGGAATGTAATCTGAGGGCTCTCTGCAGTGGTTTGGAATCCCAGGCTCTGTACTTGTAGGAAAAGTAAAGAGACTACACAAGCTAGAGTAACTCTTACAGCTGCACTAACCTGTGACACTACCACGAGCAAGTTTGCCACCATGTGCAATGTGCCATTGATGTCCTGATTCAATGTCATGATTCTTGCTTAGTATATTAAACCTGTTTGGCTTTTTTTTAAGTAGACTCTTTCTCATGGTTCATTTTGCTAGTAGGACTAATGTATCACTTTGTCTAATATAAACTTATTTACCCTGTTTTTTTAGTTTTTCCCTAAATAATATATTTTCAAATGAGCCATCTATTACATTTGCTTGTTTGGCTGGTTTATTATCATCTGTGGAAGATGGTCAGCTTGTCCATTGTAGCAAAAGAATTATCTAAATTCATTTTAACCCACTCATAACTTCTGCTTGAAATTTTGTTTTGTGCATGTGTTTCCATGAATATTCAAAAGGCTGTTCACTGCAGGCAAGATTTAAAACCTGTATAATTGCAGTTTTTCTCACAATAACCTACAAAAAAAAGACAATTTCAGAAAAAAATCAGACCTTGATACATTGTCACTATTTATCGTGTTAAAATCCATTTATTTCTGAAGTGAAGGAAACGTAAACCAAACTTGAGACACAGTGTTGGCAAATGCTGCCAATCTTCCGTTCCTCATAACTCAGCACACTGTGGTTTGAGACCACTGAAAAATGGCTGCTGCATACCAAGAATATGAGGAGGTAGGTCCCTGTATCCCCATGCTATTAGCAAAATTCTGCATTGCAGAGTCCTTTTTCAGTCTCTGGTTTAATTAACAAAATTCTGCAAAGTTCTGGAGGACAGTAGGAGGAAGCAAAAACCCTTTCACACCCATGAATTTTGATCCACTTCTGCAGGTCATCTCAATAAATGCTGCAACTGAGTCATTACCAGATTCCACTGCTTTGTTTAGTTCCTTCTACATGTAAAATGGAACAGGTTTGGACATCTTCAGGTTAGGTTTGTACCTTAACTTTGGTAATAACATAAGGATTAGACAGTGCTATCTGAATAGTAAGTATTTTCATGTCTCCATGTCCACTAAAGAACTTCAAAGATTTCATTGTGGAAAAAGAATGAAACCTGTCCCTCTTGCTTCAGAAATTGTGAAGATCTCCAGTGTTCAAAGACCAAAATTCAATACTCATTGAGCATTTCCCACTGTAGTATAACAACAGTATGAGAGAATTCAAGGGTCCTACAGTTATGCATATATATTTCTGAATCTTGATGGAAAGCAGGTTAGATGGTTGATTTGCCTTCTGGTTTTTTTTCCTTGGCTATCATGGAAACATCTCACAGACACTTACTTCTCTGACTATCTTTCCAGCCCTTTGGGAATGAAATAGTGTGCAGGAACTCACTTGGAATTTTCCTGGCACTTCAAATATTCACCTCTTCAGACTGCCTGCCTTTTCAAGTATCTGAATTTTGAGGACCTGGTAGAAAAATTCAAGCTAAAAAAAATTAAATTACTTTTTCAGAACTGGAATTCTCTTTATGACTTTTTTAATTTTGTTTTTTTTTTTCCATTTAATGTGATCTTTTGTCCCAATTTGGAGGACACGGGTCATTAAGAATAAAATCCAATTATTCCGAAGAATAAAATTCTATATGGCAAACTCTAGCAATCTGTGCTAAAGTATAACAATATATTAAAATACAGTACTATAGTATCCTTGTCAAGTAAAGCAAATACTTAAAAAACTCCTTACTTATTTCTTAATTAGTTCTCTATAAAATTTCTATCCACTACTGGGCAAAGATGTATATTGTCAAATTCTATATTATATATAGATATAATAAATATAACTTCATAATTTGCAGTTTATATATCCCTGACATTTTGTGACTGATATTTATGGGGTTTAGAACTAGTATCAAAAAGAAAAAAATTGATACATGTTATGTAGAATCCTGTGTATGTGAAGGCTCTATAAACACTGATAGCTTGCCTGAAAATAGCTAGGGTCCCATTAAAAATACTAAAAATTACTGATATGTTTGGATAAAACCATCATTCATTCAGCTTTCAAATATCAGTTACTGTGAGAATATTTTTAAAGTTACATAAAAAACCCAATAAATGTTATAGGAAATGAACACCAGGACAAAATATTGAAGTGAATACTCTGTCCTTCCAGAGCATTCTTTGTGCACTGAAAGCGTTTCAAGATGTTCAGCCTTTTTTTGTTGCTTTTGTTTGTTTGTTTTTGTTTTACATCTGGCATAAATTCAATTTCAAAGCTAGTTGAAATATTTATTTGAAGATACAGTGAAAGACTGTTTCTGCTCATTGTAACGTCTGTCCCTATCTAGCCTGAAGTCATGACAGACTTTTCAGAATGCACTTTGATGGTAATATAGATTGTCTTAATAGGTCAACACAGACAGATATGAAGAAGGAATTTAGAAAATCTTTCTCAGAAAATCAATCCGTTTGAGAAAGTTATTAGTTTAACTATTGATAAAAGAACACTTATCAAAGAACACCAAGAAATCAACCAGTTGTTTTTAAAAAATAGCACAGACATGCATGTTACATAAAATAACATTAGATAGTAAATGACATCAAAGATGTCATCTGAGACAAAAAGAGAAATGACATCAGAAATAATAACATAGCAAATATCCTGTAAGGAGCTGCAGATGTGTGGTCAAGGATGATAATTGCTTTGCACTTCTGTAGTACGTTTCATCCAAGATTCTTAATATATTTTAAAAAAACCCACACTGCTCTACCAGGTTGGTAGATGTGATTCTACTTAAGAGCTGCATAACTTGCCGTTTGGATAAAGACAAGATAAAGATAAAACTGAAAGGGTTGAATATATTGGATTGAACTCAAAAAATAGGTCTCTAAGTGATTCAGGCCCTTTCTACAGTCATTGTAGGCAAATAAGAACATGAAGATGATTCAGATTACTTCTCTGACAAACCTAATTTAAGATGTAGTTACAATTTATGAAGAACTGCACTTAAAAAATGTTTATTTACTGTATGATAAAAAGCCACAGTCCTTATCCTGGATGCTGATTGTCTACAATGCAGAACCTTCAGAGTCCAAGGACATCAACCTCAGGTGCAAGGAGGCATCTAAATAGCTCAAATATGAGCCATCAGGCATTAAATCCACCGGGAACCTTCTGAGAGACCTATACACATTCCTGGATCTGGCTGGCTTTAGAATTTTAAATAGCAAAGCAATGCAAAGGGAAGAATAAAAATCCATAGTCTGATAGGTTTTGAGATTAAGTATGGGGAAGCTTTAAGAAATGAATATGCAGTTATCTGATAAAGCAAAAAATTAAACCAGAAAATTTGACATTGCAGTATTTTGATCTATCAACTTACCTAAGAGTCTTGCTGAGATATTAAAGACTTAAAAAGTAGTAACTGTTAAGAAATTGTTGAATGTTTTCATTTCTACAAAGGGGAAAAAAAAATATTAATGTTTGGTTTTATGTGTACATACACTGAGCTCAGGTTGCTTTGTGAAAATGAGACAAGTTATACCTAAATTGTTTTCCAAATACCTTTCACTCATACCACATGATATCACCTATTTTTTCCAGGGCATCAACATTTTTTGTGCTTCTCCCATCTCCCCACCCCCTCTGCCTGAGATATATATTTGCAGCAAAGATTTTTTTAAATTCAGGACCTCAGAGGGCATATTTTACTTTCTTGTCGTCTCTTCCTGCGGTGACATGTCCAAATGCTACAGTAAGATGCATAATCTATTGCTTTATTTTATTTTTAAGATAAAGTTAGTATTTCCATGCTTATAATTAGACTTGGGATAGGAGACACCTTGAATATTTGCCTCTTTAACTAAACCTTTTTTTGCCCTCTGCCTGTCTTATTACTGAAAAAAACCAATCCCAATATCAAACATATTACCCACGTATGGTCAGAGTTATACCATCTCACAACTTGAACAGTTACACAAGCACAATTTTCCTTACCTTCACTCAGGCCAACTCGACAAATTTATCCATTGAACCTTCTTACCAAAAGACTGTCTTTCCCAAGCTGTTAACTTAAGCATTAGAACTGTGACCAAAACAAACTTCAATTTTAAGACAGATATTTTCCTTCATGAATAAAGCATGAGAAAATAATTGTAGCTAAGATAAGTTAATTCTGAGTGAAAAACATAAAGAAAATAAAGACTAGTTTTCATGCTGGGATGCACAAAAATAAAGATTAACCTTCATACCATTGCAGTGATGTGGAATAAGAAGAAAAAAGCTACAGGCCATTTTTGTATTGCAATAGGAAAAGAAGGAATGCTGTTTTATGGAGTAGACGACAATTACGGTTCTTTATACAGCCGAAAGACAAACAAACTGATTAAATGTCATGAAGATATGTAAAATGATTGTCATTAAAAAGGTCTTTTTAGGACTAGAAAACATTTTGTTCATACTTATCTGGGAAGAATCTCAAAGCCGCAAAGTGTGCACACCAAATTCAGTCTTCCCAAAACATCCTCTTTCTTCCTTGTCAACAGCTGTTGATTTTCTGTGTAGATCACTGGCTATTTTCTCATTACCCAGTGGAAGGACTTTAATCAAGATGTTAAAAAAAAATAATTAACATTGTTAATAGTGTAGATTTTCTTGTCGTAATGCTCCTCTGAAAGATCAAACTGAATATACAGTGTTTGAAGAATTGTAAGTACTTCTTTAATAGGAGACATGCATAAGGATCCAATTTTTTTTTACTACTTAAATGTTCAGGGATAAAAAGATTCTGTTGGTTTTATTGTTTGGTTGTTGGGTTTTTTAAAATAAATTTCTGTAGCAGAAACAGGAAACCAGATAAAAGGATAAGAGGAGGTATAGTATTCCTCTAGAAGAAGCAAAAATTTAGGTCAGAAGTTGCCATTGGGTAATAAAAAAAAAAAAAAAAAAAAAAAAAAGAAGAAAAAAAGTAAAGCCTTGAATGAAAAGTATGGTTTCATTTCAAGATTTCAGGAATATACTATATTCCCATATATATACCTGAGATATAAAAAAGTTCCATTAAAGTCCTTTGGATGTCTGCTGCCACACCCTGGAATACAAATATTCCACATTTGGGATTCTCCTGTATTCTGAAAGAAAAGAAATATCATTTGCCTCCATATTCTATCTTTATTTTTATGTAGAATCATGACATCATAATGTATTTCATACTGAAAGGGACTTCTGGAGGTTTCTAGTCCAGCGTCCTGCTCACAGCATTGTCAGCTATGAGATCAGCTCAAGTTGCTGAAGTTTTTATCCTGTCAGATCTTGAAAACTTCCAAAGATGGAGACTGAACAACCTTTCTGGGCAACCTGTTTCGTTTCTTGACTGACCTCATGGGTTTTTCCTTATATCCAGTCTGAACCTCTCTTATTTCAATTTATACCCATTGTAACTCATCCTTTCATGATGCACTGCTGTGAAGATTCTGGCTGCATCTTCCTGATAATGTTCTAATAGATATTGAAAGGCTGCCATTAATTCCCTACCCATCGAATGTCCCTTATCCAGGCTGAAGAAGCCTGGAGATAAGTGAGGAAAGTGAAAGGGAAATTCAAATTATAAATGTTCAGCAGTGGTAATTTGTGACCAAGGAGTGATCTGGCATGGAGGCAAAGAAGGCCCAACTACAGAAAGTGCCAAGCGGTCCGGAAGCAGGAATGCCAGAAACAGAATGATTTCAAGTAATGGAATGAAGTTTCCCTTAGAGATTAGATAGGAAGCAGCCACGGCATTGCCTTGTAGCAAGCACTCAGGGGCCATCTTTGGGTAGCCGAACTGGGCTGGAGAATGGACCCAACACTGGGTTGAGGTGCCTGATGCTGATGCTTACATGATCGGTGCAGGTGTAAGTATGTATAGGGAATTGACTCATGATGTATCTTTGTTCCACTTCTGGCTGTAGGACTCTGTCCAATGTATTGTTCATTATTTTATTTTTTAACTATTTAAGCAAAATCATGCATTTAATTCACCTCAGGAGTGAATGTCCCAATAATAGACAAAGCTCAGCATAAGTCGAGATGTGCAAGGGTTATCAAGGTCAAGAGGGTAAGGCAAAAAAATGGAAAAGAATTAGGAATAATTTAATTGCAATGAATAGATTAGGAACTGGGCATGAGATTTTACTTTAAAATGCAGGTATATGACACTACCGATAATGGTAGCATCTATTCATCACCATGACAGATCAATAGCTGATGCTTATACACTAGTTCACTAATAGATTTGTCAGCTACTAGAAAGCAACAAAAACCCCAAGAAAATTTAGACAAGAAAGAACTCTAAATAATTAAGCGATAACATTCCCACTTAGGAAAGTATAATGAAGCCCTCAGGATCCATCACATTCTTACAGAAAAATGTGTGATTAACTGATGTGTTAAATTATAACATGGAAATTCTGTCTCTTACTTTGATATTTGCTCAGTAAAGAAGGCTTTCTGGGCACAGTTGGTTGAGTCACTGCTGGGCTGCTTTGCACAAAACCCAACCACGTTCGAAAGTGTGGGTATGGAGAGGCCACCAGTGATCCTGGAGGAGCACGTGTTAGTCTTGATGATACAACTCCTAGGAGTGGCAATGCTGTTGTGAAGTGCACGTTGCTAAGTACTTTTAACCAGATGTTCTAGGAGTTGTTTTTAACTCTCTTAGCTCTAATAAACTGGACCTAAGCACCTGCTGTCTAGTGTTGAGCCTGTGAGAGCATGGAAATTCCAAGAGACTGTGGTAATAGATAAGCTTTCTTCTTCTAAATCTATCCAAGAGATTTGGCTCCCAAAATCTGGATGCCGAAGAGGTATCAAAGATTCTGCAAAAGCAAAGTGGTTGAGCAAAAAGTTCCACAAACTCATCTGCCTTATTTGTACAACTGTTAAGATACGCTGACAATAGAAGGAATATATTTCCTGGATAAAGGAGAAGTGCAGGCAGCGTGTTAAATAAGTGCAATATCTTTGCAGATGGTGGATATTGTTTGAATGCCACAGTTCATCAGATTATAATGAGTCAATGAATGTGGGATAATCTGAACTGACAACACAAAACTGATGCTTTTACTCCATTTCACATCAAGAAATGTACAGTATTTTTGTAGTAATACGTAGTTACTTATACAAGTATGTTCATTTTTTGTCCTCGGAAGGGGGGAAAGAGTGTGCAGGTATGGCACAGGTGACTATAATTTCAGGATTAAAAGGGGCATTTTGAAGTCTTAAAGCAATAGTTACATTTTGTTCTAAGAAAAAAACCCAGCTATTATGAAAGGCTCATGATTGAAATCTTTTAGCATGTGACATGCCTCAGGCACATTCAGATTTCTGTTTGACATTTTCAGAAGTACCACAATCTAACTTGACTGACAAGATGTACTGCAGAAAATAGACCCTGAAATAAATCTGTGTTTTATTAAGTGCCACTACAGATAAAATAGTTGATTGTACTTTAAGCAATATAATTCCTAAAAAATAACTCTATGAAGGTTGCTCACAGTTAGGGTACTTAGATCATTGTCACATGGTCCCTGAAAAAATAGAATGAGGCGACAATGTGTGCATTACAGTTAAGAAGTGCATTAAGATGGCATGTGAAAGTTACTTTCATGTGTAGAACCCCCTTTGCTATTTATCTGAATACTGTTGAGTTATTAATGGCCGTAATTAGCCAGTTCCCTGGTACATTCTTTTTTTGAAGTGTTCTGATAAAGAATTAGGAGGTTTACTCAGACGATCCAAGTAACAGCCATTAGCAAAATTTTGATAATTAACCAGTATGAGCAGAAGCAACCTAATGAAACAAAAGCATTTTGTAAGTTTTACCAAGCTTCATGAGTCCCCTTTCTCTTTGGTTAGTGGGAGGAGTATTCATGAATTGAAGCTGCAAGATTAATTTCACCAGATCAGTGGCAAAAATAATTATTTTCCTTACTCCCAAAAAGCAAAGCCTAACTGCCTCTTTTCTGGTTTGCTCTCATAACTTTATATAACCCAATTAATAAAAAAGGCTTCTTTTGTGTCAAAGGCACATAATTCTTCCTGCTACTATTCCAGGAGACACAACGGCCACCCAGCTGTGCCAACAGCTTTCTACATCACATTTTCAGTGTGATGACGAAGACCTTCCGTATTATCCACAGAGCTATTTCTATTGAGCTTTTGAAATTTTACCTGAGCTGTTATTTTGGGACACCGTACTCCACTGAAAATAGACAATTTTCATGTTTATATAAGTAAAAGATGAATCTTAACATATTCAGATCATAATATCTGATAGCCAGGGACATCAAGGGCAAAAATAAAAGCTTCTACAGGTATGTTAGTGATGAAAGGAAGGCTAGAGAAGATGTGATCCCTCTCCGTAAGGAAGGACGAGACCTGGTCACAAGAGATATGGAGAAGACTGAAGTACTCCATGACTTCTTTTCCTCAGTCTTCGCTGGCAAGGGCTCCAGCGCTACCACCCAAGTTGCTGAAGCCGACGGCAGGGACTGGCAGAAGGAAGATCCACCCACTCTAAGTGAAGATCAGGTTCAAGAACATCTAAAGAACCTGAAGGTGTACCGGTCCATGGGACCTGACAAGATATGTCTGTGGGTCCTGAGGGAACTGGTAGACCAAACTGCTAAGCTGTTTTCCATCATATCTGAGAAATCACGGCAGTCTGGTGAAGTGCCCACTGAGTGGAAAAGGAGAAACATCATCGTCATTTTCAAAAAGGGAATATAAGAAGACCTGGGAACATCAGGCCAGTCAGCCTTATCTCTGTGCCTGGCAAGATCATGGAGCAGATCCTCCTGAAGGCTCTGCTAAGGCACATGACAAATGAGGAGGTGATTGGTGTCAACCAACATGGCTTCACCAAGGGCAAATCATGCCTAACAAATCTGATGTTTTTTTACGATGGAGTAACATCATCGGTGGACAAGGGAAGAGCAACTGAAGTTATCTTCCTGGACTTGTGCAAAGTCTTCAACACCATCCCACACTACATCCTGATCTCTAAGCTGGAGAGACATGGGTTTGGTGGATGGACCACTCAGTGTGTACGCAATTGGCTGGATGGCCACATTCAAAGAGTGGCGATAAATGGTTCGATGTCCAAGTGGTGACCAGTAACAAGTGGTGCTCCTCAGGGACAGGTACTGGGACCAGTGTTATTTAACATCTTTGTTGGTGACATGGAGAGTGTGATCGAGTGCACCCTCAGCAAGTTTGCCAACGACACCAAGGTGTGTGGTGTGGTCGACACGCTGGAGGGAAGGGATGTCATCCAGAGGGACCTTGACAGGCTGGAGAGGTGGGCCCATGCCAACCTCATGAAGTTCAATAAGGCCAAGTGCAAGATCCTGCACCTGGGGTGGGGCAATCCCAAGCAGAAATACAGGCAGGGTGATGAGTGGATTAAGAGCAGCCCTGCAGAGAAGAACTTGGGGGTACTGGTTGATGAAAACCTCAATATGAGCCAGCAATGTTCACTTGCAGCCCAGGAAGCCAACAGTATCCTAGGCTGCATCAAAAAAAAGAGTGGCCAACAGGTTGAGGGAGGTGGTTCTACCCCTCTACTCCACTCTTGTGAAACCCTACCTGGAATACTGCAGCTGGAGCCCTCAACACAAGAAGGACACAGATCTGTTGGACAAAGTCTAGTGGAGGGCTATGAAGATGATCAGAGGGCTGGAGCACCTCTCCTGTGAAGATAGGCTGAGAGAGTTGGGATTGTTCAACCTGGAGAAGAGAAGGCTCCAGGGAGACCTTATTGCAGCCTACCAGTATCTGAATGGAGCCTACAAGAAAGCTGAGGAGGGTTGTTTTTTTTTTTAAAAATGTAGTGATAGGACGAGGGATAATGGTTTGAAAGTGAAAGAGGGTAGATTTAGATTGGAAATAAGAAGGAAATTCTTCACTCTGAGGCTGGTGAGACACTGGAACAGGTTGCCTGGGGAAGCTGCAGCTGCTTCATCACTGGATGTGTTCATATCTAGGTTGGATGGGGCCTTGAGTAACCTGGTCTAGTGGGAAGTGTCCCTGCCCATGGCAGGGGCATTGGAACTAGATGATCTTTAAGATCCCTTCCAACCCAAAGCATTCTATGATTCTGTGATTCTGTGATGATAACAATTATTACTATTGTTGTTCTAGTAAATGATACAATTCTCAGTTATCACAAAATAATATTATTATTATTATTCAGGAAATCATAATTACAAAAAATGTATCATTGAAAGCTTCATAAAATTACATGCTTAGTGAGACTCCTAGATTTCAAGTTTTAAAATTCTGTTTAATCTTTGTAGCTTGCATATATTCTACATGATCGAAATAGTAAAGCTCCGTTACAAAGTGTGTGCTTCTTAAAGACATTCAATAACTTTTAAGCTGGAATGATACATCATTTGAACTATGCCTGTGGGTGGAAGACTATTATCTATTTTACTTTGGAAAGCAGCTGAACCCCTGTCTAAAGTTAAGTCCTGGTGTCACTATTTTCACTTCAGGCACGAAGGTTACTTCAGGCACGAAGATGTCCCATTTATTTTCAGCGAGTCATTTTAAAGAATAGTTAGTTCTAAAGCTTTTTAAACAGTCAGTTTGTAAGAGTTAATAGGTATGCTGCAGAAACAAATTCTTGGTGGTTCTAGTAAATGTAAGCAGATAATATAGTGCAATATGCACAGTATAGTAGGCAGTGCCTAAGGGTCTTTTAAGTAGCTGTGTATATGCATCACTGCAGAAATAGCAGCGTTTGTTTCAGCAGTGCCCCTATCCTGACGAGCTTTTGCTAGTCATGTACACAGCATGCTCACTGCTGTGCTTGTTCTGCAAATGCACCTGCTAGTTCTGCAAATCTCTACTCTGATACCCAGTGAAAAGCAGAGACTGGTCAGTCTTTGGGTAAAGCTTTCCAAGGTATATTTGCACCCTTGAAACAGGTGATCGGTGTCACTGTTGGCTACACCTGGGAGTGGGGAAAAGCATCTACCTTACATCCAGCATGCCAGGCAGGAATACTCCTAGGTATTAAAGTCTGTTGGTTTGGCTGCTCTTAACAGTCCCTTACTCTGAATTTTACAAAAACAGTGCATGAACAAATCACAAAGAAGAAAACACTTGTTTAATAAATCTACCTATTAATCATCCAATAAGCCAAGACCTGCCTAAACAAACAGTACCTTCTGTCCTCAATATTAAAAACCTGCTCTTTTTTTCAAACAAGTAAGAAACCATTTCCAGCATTCCCTCCTGGGGGAGCAACAGACCCAGAGGTGAAGTCCTGAACCTGGGCTGGGACCACCTCATGCTCTGGTACAGGTTGTGTTCTGAATGGCTCAGTGGCAAATCTGCAGAAAAGGACCTGTGGACCTGGTGAACTGAGTTAACAGTAAAGGCTAAACATGTAGTGAGCTGAACTAGCAAATGCAAGGGCAGACAGACAGTCAAAGAGCATAATTGTTCCCCTTTGTTTTACACCCATGTAGTTCCATCTGGAAAAGTGACCAGCTTGGTCCTCTCCTCTCTGAGTATAAAAGAGATAAACTGCAGAATCCAGCAAAGGGCCACTAAAATGATGGGTGGGAGAAGCACAGGACATATGAGAAACTGGTTCTTCTAAGTCTCCTGACCTTGGTTTAAAAAAAAGTCTTGTTGTGGAACTCTTGATCATATTAATATAGTTTAGTAATACGAATCCTTGGTTGGTTTGTGTTGTGTTGGGGTTTTTTAAATTCAATTTCTAAATGACAGAATGAACTAATTTCAAACATTTGAAGTGAGAAGTTGTAATGTCTTGATGAATTAGAGAAAGCTGCAGAGAAAGCTGGAGAGAATGTTTTTCCCCTCATTACCTCAAAGACTTCCTTTTCATCAAAGATACAGAATGTTTAAAGGCAGTAGGTGACTAGTACAAATAAAACTTGGCAATTCCCAAAGGAAATCTGTAATGAGCACTTTTAAACACTTAAGGATATTATGTAGTTCTCAAAGCTTCTATGCTTTATGACCAAAAAAAGGAAAAAAAAAAAAAGAAGGAAAAAAAGAAAGAAAAATGAGAGGGAAAAGTGTTGTGCAGTGAATAAAAGAACTATGAGGCACAACTGGGATGGAAAGAAAGAAGCGCTCACCAGCAATATAGGCTTAGCCCTGCAGACCAGGCTGAATTTTGCCATTCTAACAATCACAAGCAAGAACCTAGACAGGACTGAGTGATCTGTGTGGAGGGAAGGGACAAAGCTAAAGGAATGACCAGGGCTTAGTATCATTACAAAACTTGGGGATGGAAATTGAATTCTGTTTTTAGACTGATCAAAGTTCAGAGGCAGACACAGGTCTACGTTGTCTTTTTACAGTAGTAGAAACCCTGCTTTCCAGGATGCCAGCACTGGCACAAGTGATCCTGGGAAGCCTGTCATTCTGTGTCTCTGGTGGTCTGCTCCTATTTCACTGTTGCTGCTTTGGTTACTGCAGCTACACCATTTCCTATGACTCACTAAGGGTATTTCAGATATTAAAACAGCTACACCTTATTTAATAACTGATTAAAGAGACTACTTTTATGGTCTCTGCATTAATTTCCAGTTTCTATCTGTAAGAATTGGTACACTCAGATACTCAAGAGCACTAAACTAGGCTGGGGTGCCCTATTGAGCTTTTGATGTTCTCCCTCGCCTTGTGTCTTGAAAAGGTAACATTATTCAAGAGGCTTTTTTCCCCCCTGCCTATAGTCACAAGAAGAAAATAATGATGGCGGGCAGAGATCTGACAAGTTGTCTGTCCTGTGAAATACATGTTGTACACAAGGTCCCCAGTGAATACAGGGCTTTGGCCAAATATGAGCAACAGTCTGTGATGCTGGAATTCATTTATCTTCCACACCGTGTGTTGCAATGTGCTTTGTGCAGCCTAGTGGGATTTTTTACTAATACTTTCTCTCTGACTATCCAGTTTACTTGAGCCTGGGTTGCTGCCATCAATTCTCATTGGAGCTGTACCTTGGAATCAATAAAAATCACCATATCTGTCCCGTGGGAAATCTCCATATTATAGTTTTCAGCCAGAAGTAGGGGGGAAAAAAATTGTTAGTTTCATCCCACAGAATCACAGAATCACAGAATGATAGGGATTGGAAGGGACCTCAAAAGATCATCTAGTCCAATCCCCCTGCCAGAGCAGGAACCTAAATGACATCACACGTGAAGGTGTCCAGGCGGGCCTTGAATGTCTCCAGAGAAGGAGACTCCACAACCTCCCTGGGCAGCCTGTTCCAGTGCTCCGTCACCCTTACTGTAAAAAAGTTCCTTCTAAAGTTTAAGCGGAACCTCCTGTGTTCCAGCTTGCACCCATTACCCCTTGTCCTGTCATTGGGCATCACTGAGAAGAGCCTGGCTCCATCCTCGTGACATTCGCTCTTAACATATTTATAAACATTAATGAGGTCTCCCCTCAATCTCCTCTTCTCCAAGCTAAAGAGACCCAGCTCCCTCAGCCTTTCCTCATAAGGGAGATGCTCCACTCCCTTAATCATCTTGGTGGTTCTATGCTGGACTCTCTCTAGCAGTTCCCTATCCTTCTTGAACTGTGGGGCCCAGAACTGGACACAATATTCCAGATGTGGCCTCACCAAGGCAGAGTAGAGGGGGAGGAGAACCTCTCTTGACCTACTAACCACACCCCTCCTAATGCACCCCAGGATGCCATTGGCCTTCCTGGCCACAAGGGCACAGTGCTGGCTCATGGTCATCCTGTTGTCCACCAGGACTCCCAGATCCCTTTCCCCTACACTGCTCTCCAACAGGTCTGTCCCCAGCCTATACCGGAACCTGGGGTTGTTCCTGCCCAGATGCAACACCCTACATCCATTTAGTTCAGTCAATTTTATCTGGACAAGCATGGACATTGTTTGCACAGGGCAAACTCTGTAAGGCCACTTGAAAGAAACATCTGGCATGAGACACAGCTGGTCACTTTCTGAATACTTTATAGTATGGCAAAGAGACACAAAGCAGATCTTTAGGCTCACCTAACTCTAAATCATGGAAACTAACTTACAAAACTCTACACTGTGGACACTGTATTTGGCTAGAAAAACACGACAGCTCTTCATTTATTTAACTCACAAAGGTCAAAAGAAGAAAGCAAAAACATTTGCCTTACACTCAGTAAAATTAAACACAAACCTGAACTACAATGGCTATTAAGAAGGAAGTCTACTCTTTGTAAATGGTTCTAGTCTGAAAACATTAGCTTCTGAGGATTTTTAATTCGTTTTCCATAAGTCTCTTCTGCTCAGCTGAAAAACAGTGTGTTGGTCCAATCCACTCTTGATCTTTCTATGAGACTTGCAAAATGAATAGGTATTTCTTCCAGAATTATGAAGAAAGGGAAAGCAATTTTTTTTTGCTACTTTTCAGCAGGTGTAATTTCCAGGAATTGAACTAAGATCATCATCTCATGTTACATGTGAGAAAGTTTCCACATATAGTAAAAGTTTTTCCAGTCAGATTTTCACCCACTGAGTATTATCACAGCTGAAAATGAAACATCTGTCTTTTGGACTGATATTAAATTTTTTGTGTCAGATTTTCAAGTCTTCAGTAGTCAGAGGGAAAGTTAAACATTTATTGAAGAGGGAAATAAGATCTATATATTAATAAGGTAGATGTGGAATAATTCTAGATGGGAGGATTGTATCTGGAAATCCACCACTCACATAGATTTGGGTATTTACCTGAGATGCAGTGAAGCATATCTATGAAATAAGTCATTTGGAAATGACCTTAGAACTTAGTTGTGTACGTAATTTCAGCTGCAGACACTGTCTTTTCTGCAAAAATCCTCTGGTTAAAATACTCTTGTAAAAAGCAGAAGTGAGATCTAGACTCACCTCAGCCTGAGATTTATGAGTCTGCAACTTCTCCATACAGATGTGGAGTATCAACTATCAGGCTTTCAGAAAAGCTAGGATTAGAACATTTTCTGTCAGATCTTTAGAGGCTACCACTTAGTACAAACTGTGAAATTATTCTCCTTGAAGAGAAGGCAAATGTCTGATGTAAGTCCAGTTGCAGTTACTAAGGGGTTATTATTGGTGATAAAGTCTTAGGTTCTTTTGCTTAAAGAGAGATTGTAACCCAGGGATGCAAGATGAGATGTACTACTACTCTTTGCTTGTAGAGCTAGGCTAAGCCTCCCCTGGTCTCTCTCTGTTCTCAGATCAGTGTCTTCCTTTCCTTTCTGCATGGGTGTTCCAATGGGGCTGCAAAGGTCTCATACAAGATTAATGGGTGACTTTGGGAAGTATCCTGGCTCCTAGGGGCAGTGGGTGTGGAAAGTCCAAGTGTACAAAAGAAGTTTAAAATCAAGGCTCCCTGCTCTGCAGGCTGCTCTTCTCAGTCTTTAGAAAAACCCCAAGAACCATCTCTTTTGGCACCATCTTTGAATCAAGATCTTTTTTTCTTATTAACCTCTTTCTAATTGTAATCCTGGTGAACTTTCCCAGAACGCGGAAGATCAGGATTCAAAGGCCCTCCTGCTGATAATTTAGGTCTTTTGCTGCTTGGTTCATGTTTCATTCACCAGACTGAGAGGCTTTGCACTGACAGCTTGCACAGGTATATTCTAAGTGGGGGATTTTCATGGAAACACAGAAAGGTTTTTAAACCTTGAATAAACTGAGGTGCTGGCATGTCTTGAAACATAAGGTTTAGTGGAACTTCAGTCTGCCGAGTCTTCTAATACACAACATCTTTGGCATTGGGGCATTTAGACATCTAGGCAGGGGTTTCACCTTCTTGGTCTCTACGTTATGTATCTACACACAGTTTCGCAAAGTCACTTAGGCTCCTAACTCCCATTTAGTTTTAGTTTAAACTAGATGCAAGCTCCTAAGTGCCATTGAGAATGTGAATTCTTAATTTTAGTTAAAGTGTAACTTAGGCACTAGATTCAGAGAATTAATCACTATAAATCTGGGATGAGTTCCAAGTTCCAGTAAGACTGAAAATTTGAAAGTTATGTACTATTCCCTTGAGAGTTACATTCCCCAAGGGATATTTTAGCCTGTTTTATTGACACGGAATCTTTAAGCTGCTATTAAACTTCATACTGTCAGTGAGTAAAAATTTGATGAAATAAAACCAGGGTATAGGTATCTCTATATAAGAACCGGCACTTTGAAAACAGGAAGGGCATACAAAACAATCCTAAATCTCAAGAAGAGGAAAATACTGCATTTTATTCCATTTTAGATTTAAAACCTCTTTTTTTTTTTTTTTTTTTTTTTTTCAAGAATGGGATAAAACATGACATATGNCATTTAGTTTTAGTTTAAACTAGATGCAAGCTCCTAAGTGCCATTGAGAATGTGAATTCTTAATTTTAGTTAAAGTGTAACTTAGGCACTAGATTCAGAGAATTAATCACTATAAATCTGGGATGAGTTCCAAGTTCCAGTAAGACTGAAAATTTGAAAGTTATGTACTATTCCCTTGAGAGTTACATTCCCCAAGGGATATTTTAGCCTGTTTTATTGACACGGAATCTTTAAGCTGCTATTAAACTTCATACTGTCAGTGAGTAAAAATTTGATGAAATAAAACCAGGGTATAGGTATCTCTATATAAGAACCGGCACTTTGAAAACAGGAAGGGCATACAAAACAATCCTAAATCTCAAGAAGAGGAAAATACTGCATTTTATTCCATTTTAGATTTAAAACCTCTTTTTTTTTTTTTTTTTTTTTCTGTCAAGAATGGGATAAAACATGACATATGTATGTATGTGCATATTTACCTGAGCTAACAATGTGCTTTGCAGTAAAGAAGCCAAATGGTATTCTGGGTTGCATTAGGCATTTACATGTGAAAGAGAGTCCAATGAAGGACCAAAAAAAATGATTAGGGGATGGAGAATCAATTTCATGAGGAAAAGCTGAGAAAGCTGGGACTGTTAGCTTGGAAATGAGAAGTCTTGGTGGGGAGGATTTCATCAATGTATATAAATAGCTGAAGGGAATGCTCAAAGAACACGGGGGCAGGCTCTTTTCAGGGGTGCCCAGTGACAGAACCATAAGCAGTGAGCACAAACTGAAACACTGGGATGTTCTGTCTGAAAGTCAGGAAACACTTTTTCACTGTGAGGCTGATCAAGTACTGGCACAGGATGCCAAGAGGGGTGGTTGAATCTCCATCCTTAGAGGTGTACAAAAGCCAGCTGGACACGGTTCTGACCAACTGGCTCTAGGAGGCCCTGCTTCAGAAGAAGGCCTTAAAGGAATTACTTATGTATATATATATATATANGGTTGCTATTAAGTCATTCCAGAGCCTTCTCTTCTCCAGGCTGAACAACCCCAGCTGCCTCAGTCTGTCTTCGTAGAAGAGGTGTTCCAACTCACTGATCATTTTCGTGGCCCTCCTCTGGACTCGTTCTATCAGGTTCATGTCCTTCTTGTACTTAGGGCTCCAAAGCTGGACACAGTATTCCAGGTGAGGTCTGACCAGAGCAGAGTAGAGGGACAGAATCACCTCTCTTGATCTGCTGATCACAATTCTTTTGATGCAGCCCAAGACGCGATTGGCCTTCTGGGCTGCAAGTACCAGTCTCTCGTCCACCTGCACTCCCAAGTCCTTTTCTGCAGGGCTGCTTTCTGTCACATCAGCCCCCAGCCTATATTGATGATGTGGATTGTTCCAACCCAGCTGCAGGACCCTACACTTGGTCTTGTTAAACCTCATGAGGTTCACCGGGGCCCGCCTCTCCAGCTTGTCCAGGTTCTTCTAGATGACATCCTGTCCCTCTGGCATATCTACAGCACCACTCAGCTTAGTCTCATCTGCAAACTTGTTGATGGTGCACTCAATCCCACTATCTATATCATTGATAAAGATATTAAACAATATGGGTCCCAGTATGGACATATATATACATGTGTATACATGTGTGTGTATATATGCACACACGATTAACATAAATGAACACGTACTTAAGTGAAAAAAATCATAAATCTGTATCTCAGGTATAAATACTTATACATATGTCATGGTTTGAGCCCACCCAGCTGTCAAAAAAGCACCACGCAGCTGCCTGCTCATTAATACTCCCCTCTGGTGGGATGGGGAAGAGAAAATACAACAAAAGGCTTGAGAGTCGAGACAAAGGACAGGGAGGGCTCAGTCATCAATTATGATCACAGGTAAAAGACAGACTCGACTTGGGGAAACAAAATCAATTCAATTTAAACAACAAAACCACCACCAATTTATCAACTGACTCAGAGCAGGACAGTGAGACATACCATCAAATCTTAAATACACCTTCCCCCCACCCTTCCCTTCTTTCCAGGCTTAGCTCTGAGCCTACTCAGCAGTGGCAAAGGTGGACAGGGAATGGGTTGCAGTCAGTCTGTCCCATGTTGTTTCTGCTGCTTCTTCCTCTGCAGGGGGAAAACTCTTGACAGTACTCCCCTAATGCAACAAGGCATCCCACCAGTGGGAGACAGTCCTCCACGAACTTCTCTAACCACTGTGAGTCTCTTCCATGGGCTGTAATCCTTCCAAAAACGGACCACTCCAGCACAGGCTTCCCTCGGAGTTGCAGACTCCTTTGGGCACAGTCCTCTGCTCTGGTGAGGAGACCTCCACAGGCTACAGGTGGGATTCTGCTCCACTACTGATTTTTAAGGCCTGTAGGGGCCCAGCCTGCCATCTAACCATGGAGCAAATATGAATGGATGCTCTGGTGTGCCTGCCCCCAACTTCCTCTGTAAAGTGCTGATGACTTCAGCAGAGATGGTGTTCACATGTTATTTTCTTGCACACTCTATTTGGTTTCTTTTAATTCCATTTTCCAGGCTTCCTAGAGCTGTTATGATCATTTACTTCTCATAAAGGCCAGGCTAGCTAAATAGCTTGTCAGATAAAGAAATGGTGCCTACTCATTTTGTCCACTAAGGCTTTTTTGGTGGCCTTTTGTACTGATATTCTGGGGTTTTATGAAAAATGTTATTATTTGATTCTTTGATTGATTGCTGTAGAGTAAATATACATGCAGAGAGAGATACGAAACACATGGTGTGCCTAAGGCTGGGAAACAGCAAATGCAGGAGTGCAGGAAAGAACATCACATTTCATGAAGGACTCAGATGAAAAAACTCAGGGAATATGAGCAATATCTAGAAGAAAATAAGGCAGATACCTCGTTTGAAATAATGATTCTGTGAGAACTCTATGCTGCATTATTTCTAAGCTTTTGTAACTAAAAGACCAAATCTCTGGAATTCTCATGACATCTCTCCAAAGAATTTAACCAAGGAACAAATCAGTTCTTTAGTATTAATATTTTTTAATTAACCTTCAAGATTTATCACAAAATTTCAGGTGTGACCAAGGAAGGGATCTAGTCTGACCAAATTAGGCATCTTATAAAGCAGTTTTCTGCATACCCTTCCATTTCTTGAGTCCCTCAGCAGCAACAAGAGCAGAAAGGTGTGGAAGTAGGAGGTAGACACTGTGTATTCTCAACTAGACAAGCAATTTCCATAATCCATAAAGGAGAATGCTACTTTATTTGTTGTCTTGAGCCCATTGTGCTTCACCTTAGCAACACTTTATTAGTTACAGGCTACTTGGTGAAGGTAAGCAGTTACATTTCTTTTGAAATCAGCAGGGCTAACATTTAGTATTTTGTGTACAATTTTCAGATGGCCAGTTTTCTGTACTGTCTACATTTTCTATTTAACTGCAAGTGATACACAGAAAACTTTATGGGTTGTTTTTGTGGGAAATTGATGATTTTTTAATCTGCTAAACTGCAAAATTCATTTTATCACATCATCAGTCATCTCAAAATTCCAATTGCCTTCCAGCTAAAGCACTGACAGCTCTATCAAAAAAAGCACATATGGTCCAGATGCACAAAAACATTTTGGTGCTGAACTGTATCCTGGCCCGGATGTGGGTATCTAAGCTGAAGTCAGGAAGACACGAGATCCTTTTTAGACTTTTATGTACTTTTTTGTGACTCAGATCTAAATTAATTACCTCAAGCCAACTCAGGTTCACTTGCTCTTGAATGGTAATGCTCTGGAGCTTGGAGAAGGGATGTAGAGAAAGGGATAGAGGCAGGTAGAAATTCACTAAATCCATCATCTTAACATATCTTGATCTCATTTTCAGAAAGCTGAAGGTTGAGAAGTACAAATTGCCTTTCTGTGGAATACTTTCACCCATCCTAACAGCAGAAACTTTGGTAGATATATTTATTTTCACTAGGGCACAGTATAAGTTATATTAAGTTACTCAGTTTGCTCTTTTGTTCATGACCCTTTTGAACTTAGCCCTCTGAAAAGTTGTCTGTGAGGGTGACAGGGAAGTACTCTAAAGAACCCATGAATCTTCTGAGGTCTTTAATTTGTTGAAATGTGATGAATGGGCCCGATTCTGTGATCTCAGTATGCTAGGACAGAACAGAAATCTGGTGACAACATTGCAGATGTAGAGCGTAATCAATAGGCCCGTAACAGGTGAGGCAGATGAACAGAATCCTGCTCAGTGTGATGCATGCACAGGTTTGCTTTCCATTGCAAAAAAGAGTTGGTGGGAGTTGATTTCTTTTTATGAACAATTCAGACTCCAGTAATGTGTGATGTGTTCTTTTGGAACATAATGTGTGATATAAGTTACGGCATTATATGTGCTGTTTTTCCTAAAGGTCTTTCTTGATTGAATTCTGTACAATTCTTTGCTCATTCATCCTTTAGGTACTACTTTGTTTTCACCTGGCTGTGGTTTCTTTTCAGTGAGTTACCATCTATGGGCAAGACATTTGTTCAAAAAGAAACATCAGAATAACTATAGTGCTATATGTTGTGAGATAATGTTTTGTATGAAATTAATTCTGGCTGATAGTATCATAAGACATGAGAGTGTCCTTCAGTGGCACACTAGAAGATGTAAAGAAAAAAGCATATAAAATAGTCTGTACTGAAAAAAAAAATAAATTCTTTTAATGTTTCTTTTTTTGTTGGCAATAATCAGACCACCGATTTTTAAAGTTAGAATTTTCCTTTTTCTGTTGCAAGTAGACGATAAATGAAATTCTGACCAGGAAAGAAAAATATCTTTAATTTGCAAGAGGTTAATTAAGGTACTCATATTTCAAGTGCAAATATCATGTCCTGCCAACGGAATAAAATACTTTGACATTACATCTCAGGAAGAAAGCTAAAAAGCAACGTTACACAAAATTAAGCATTTAACAAATTACAGCTGACACACAAGATGAACTAATTCACTGTCAATTTCAGACTGATATTTGGGACACTTAGTGTCATTAATTTATTTTTCTTGCTTTCTGGATTGGATTATATCCAATGTTCACTTTATCATCATGATCTCATCATTCAGACCTCATGATCCGAAATGTTTGGTATGTTGATGGAACTGTTGTGCAACACTTGTTATTACTTCTTCTGTCAGGTAATGGAAACAGGTATGGCAATGAGTCATTAAAACCTATAATATAGCTCATAACCATTTCAAGAGATCCATCTGTATGAAACATATAATGATAATGAAACATAAATGTTTAACATGGAAGGAAGTGTAAGAATAGTAACATTTTAAAAGAATGATGGACTGTTACTAGCCCTTATTCCATAATGCTCTGGTATATTTTTCATACTGTACCACAAAGAAATGACACCAAAATTTCTGATCAATTTTTGTACAGACAGGTAACAACTTTCTGAAGTATTTAGTTATTAAATCTCCATTTATATTTGTATTTGTTTCAGATGATATCTATCTCTTGAATCAGTACAAGCATTTCTGTATAATAGAAAAGTACTCATGAAATGTTTTCGTTGCCAACTCTTTACTTTTATTCTGTTTCCTTCTATCCTCCTGCCTCTAAAACTGTTGCTTTTAGATCTGTTGCTCTTTGGTCAACTAAAGAAAGATTTTGAGAAATTCTTCTCTCTCTTTTTAATTACTTTAAATTGATATAGAAGTCAGACATTGCTGACATTTATGGTCCTTCCCTCAAGTTTGACTACCTCCATTAGAAAAGACTGTTAAAGGTCCCAGTATGAGATTTCATGCAATGCAACCCTGCAGAGAGCATGTACCCAGGTCATACAGCAACAGGCAATTCCACATGCTTCATAGATCACTGCCCTTCTTGCTGTTTATTTCTAATTAACTTTGTTTCAGCATTTCACTGGACTCATTCAACTTTCTGCTTGTAATTACATTTCATTTTTCAGCTGCTTTTTTTTTTTTTTTGGTGAAACATCTTTTTGTTCTCCTTCTATGGGGATTAACACTGAGGTCCTATCCATTGTAATGTCCCTACAAAACAAGAGAAATACAAAGAATATCGACGAGACATTCTTTTTGACTATTGTTTCTGGGAAATCACCAAAAATGTACTCTCTGTTCCCTGGTCTGCATTGTGCTAAACCCACATGCCCCCCCCTCCCATTCCTGTATTCTTAATTCCATTAGTTTTACGGTAAAGAGAAATTCATGATGATCAAGTTGCTTCCTCCATTTCCCTGCAATTGCAAGAAATCAGGCTATATTGATGGCCTACAATTTACAGGATTGTTGTAAGTCTTCCACTAATTCTATTGTTTGCCAAATTTACAATGCTTGAGATACTGGTTTTCCATATCTGTGGTTAGATATTTTTTTCCACATTTTTCTTCTTTCTGTCTTTTTCAGCTTTTCCTTATTTTATGCCAAGCTATGTCAACTTGCAGCATACAGACATCAAATATAGGACTAAAGCTATTAGAAGACACATGGTTTTATTTTTTTTTTTTTTAATTTAGAGCTACAGGAAGGCAATCACAGCCCTTTTCTGGGTAAAAATAAAGAAAAAGTTATTTTTCTTTAACTACAGAAAAAGAATGAAATTCTTTTAACTAAGAAAGAATACCGAGTATTATCCCATCAATGCTTCTAGGCTCTGTCTTGGTTGAATAATTTATTTCCTAGTTTTAATTACATTTACTTGGAAAGACAAATATGAAAGATTTTCATGAAATAGTCATTTGTTCCAAGGAAATCAACTGTGAACATGGAAAGTTTTAACATGATAAATAACCCTTAGTCACTATCCAATGATGAATCTCAGTGGCACAAGAGGACACTCAGAGCTAACTATTAAGGAAGAGCTAATGACAGTTATTCTTTTAGGCAACATCTATCTAAATATTGAAATTGTTCTGTGAAACACAGGAGCAGCTGGGCTATATGAAGAAATTAATCTAGTAAATAATTAATAATTGTGTGTCCATCAACATAATGTTTTCTGTATATTATCTATGCGGATGTGGAATGTCATTTCACTATTTCTGCCTGTAAAAGCATAAAAAAAAAAAAACAACATAGAAAAAATCTTATTGTAACATCCATCCTGAAATCTCATTTTAAAAACTACATGTTTAAATCTCCGTTTGTGTAAGTCTGGTATTATATTCCATTTCCTCCAAGAAATTGTATTTACTCTTGTAAAAGCAAGTCTGGATAACAAGGAATAACAAAACGTGTGGAATTTTAATTTAAAATTCCTATAATGCATTACAAACACAGAGTTATGATATATGAAATGCTGAAATATGCTTATAGATTAGCAACTGTGTCTCATTGTTTTGTTTTGCCTTAAGCCCCCGAATGTTTCTCACAACTGAGGATGCCAGGATGCTTCTCTGGACATGTGGCATGACAAATATTCACAGATTTGCAGGCCTTCCTGAAGGTGGCCCCATTTGCTAAACGTTAAGTTAGACAATCCTGGATCAGCTGAACTGCAAATTCTTATCAGAGCGTTTGGTCAGGAGAGGAAAAAACAGCAATAACTGCTTAGAGAACAGGTATAGATAATGTCCTGGAAGAATTTCCATAAAATAATTCTGGGATTTAACCGATGTATTCTTGAAGTTAATCAACAGAGGAAAGACTACAAAAAACAACAGAACAGTCTTTGCCTACTTAGAGTATATGCCTCAATCTTAATTCTGAAGCAAAACTATCTCAACTAATGTTTTTCCTTTCTCTTTTCATTCTGAGTACTAAACAGTACATGTTCATTAGACTACCTCATTGAGACATGACTGCTTCCAGGTTCAGTGAAATAAAGGGAGAACAAGAGACCTTAAGAGCACTTGTTTATTTTAAGACACTGCTCAGTTCTGCCTTAAATTACTTCAGCTCAGGATATAGATGAAAAGATAAAATGTACCAAGCTTCATTCCAAGAGAAATTCTAAAATAAGAAATGGAAGAGGAAATTAAATTTTAGTGTACTTCAGAAATAAAGTACTACAGATTCAAAAACACTGAAAACTAGGCAATATAATTACATTTAGTCTGATGATTTAAAAAGAAAAAAAAAAAAAAGAAAAAGAAATTCAAGATTATTGTCAGATAAAAACTCCCATCTTTATTAGCAAATTCTTCTTGAACATTGGGGTTTTCCATGATGTTTTAGTGGCTTAGTTACAATAAATTAATAACAAAAAGATGCTATTTTTCCACTGTAGAAGATAAACATTTAAAACCATTCAGAACTCCAAGATATATAGCCAAGGTGTTATGGAATTCAGTAGAGTTCTACCAGGTTACTTGAATCTAAACTAGGCACTGTTTCCAAACTCAGCTGTAGCATCTTTGAAATCTATTGCATCAATCAATCATTTTCTGTTTGCTACATTTTAAGAAAAATGCTTTAAACCTACTTTAGGTATTTCAATATCATTTGAAGTATCATATGCAATATTTATATATATTTATTCTAGCTTTTATATATATTTATTCTACCTTCTCATCAGCCATCTTCCCATCTTTTCCAAATCATCTTTCTCACAGTTCTGTCATAATACCGCATACATTGATGACATGATAATCAACCAGCTAAACTGGTATATGCAGAATGTGTGCATATCAAAAAGTGTTTGTCATTAAGACTTCAAGCAAATATGAAAACAATAACAGTGTTTGTGGTATGTGGCTAAACAGATTTACAGAACAATAAAATCATAGCTTCTTCTACAGCAAGGGGCCAGAAAAGAGATTTCTCTGCCCTGCTGTCAACCTTCAAATTTTTGATGTCTGCTCCTCTCAGATAAATATAAGATGCTGTCTATTTATATCTGTTATGTATACATGTATATTAGAATCCAATAAACATTTAATACATTGTACATGCAGTGAAATTTCCACTTTTGGATCAACATCACGTATAATACTTGGGAAAATACTGCAGCGTTTCCCCAGAAGATGAATCACTTCAGTATAAAATCGTTTTAAGAAAAATATTGAGACAATTGGCCTTTAAACATGCTTCCGACTTGAGCTGAAATAGAATATGAATGCTACAGATCTGTGAGTAGTGATCTAAGTTAAATAAAAATGGTTTTGATAGAGTGAAGAACTTCCTGGTTTATGTTTTTTCAATAACTTGAGAATAGGATCCCAAATTTAAAAATTTTAACCTGCACTTAAGAAAGACCCCCAAAGAATTCAATCGAGAATGAAATAACACAGGTGAGATGAATATATAGAAGAATACTGGAAATTAGAGTATATTTATAGAAATACTGGTTGTTCTAGATGTTGATAAAGCAAGCTAAGAAATGAGGAAAATAAAGTAGCATCTTTTCCATAGCACATGGAGAAACACGCATTTAACATTTTTTTAGTGGTTTATTTTTAAGAAATATTAGGAAATTCATATTCTACAACTCTTGTCTCTGTAAGGACTTTGGAAGTCTTGGAAAAGGACAATACTAATTTTGTGAAATAGCCTGAATCTGAAGACAGTTTTTCCTTCTTTTTGTTGGAAAATTAAAGTATGAAACTTAAAAAACCATTCTGATGGAAGTTCAAGGCTGTGCTTCTTAATGTTTGACCAGTAACACACCAAATGCTTTTTATGTATACATTAAGGTTACTTGTTGCTTCAAAGTTTTTGGAGGTTTATTTAATAAGAAGTAGCAGTTAAATACTTAAGTAGCTTAGTGTTTTTTGGTGATTGTCTTTTTCAGAAGTATAGCATTTAAAATCTTCTCTACTACACCCTGAAGGACTATCAAAGAAACTACATACTTTTAAGGTTACATAAAGAATGATAATTGTATAAAAATATGGTCTGCAAAGAGCAATGAGTTAACCGTCTTCATGAAAATTCTAACTAAACGTTACTGTCTATCAATTATACAAAGTACTTTTCTACTTTAGTGGTTAAATGACTGTTGAGTTTAGAGTGAAAAATATTCTGAACAGATATGAATAAGCATTTTATTAAAAAAAAAAAAAAAAAGAAAAAACGTCTGCCAAGGAAGGAACATAGGCACACTCAGCTTTTGTTATCACACATCCATCAAAATCATTTAGTTCTGGAAGTCTGAAATTGTTCTGGTGTCCTAATTAAAAAATAAAATATGTCTTCTTCAGAAGGAATAGCAGCACTATAGTTTTAAGTTTGTGGATGAGAGAAATCTAACTGCAGCACCAATCTATATCAGATCTTACTCTAAATCATTTGAGTAGAGAACTTTAAATAAAATCTCTAATTAGAAGAAACTATAATCATGATAAATTGCTAAAATACTAGTGTTATGGTAAACAAAGCTGACAATATCAGTGTGATAATTATTTTCAAAAATAAATAAAACACCTTCCGTCATGCTTGATAAATTTAATTGCAGGATGTTTTTCATATGCAGAGGTTGCAGACTCTTAGTGGTAATCAAACTAATGATTTGTCCTTGCACTGAGTAAGGTTTATTTGTGTTAGTGAAAATATAAAGGAAGTACAGTAGACATAATACTGGCATCTTTATCAGAATACAGATGATATTAATAACCTTTCCATACAGAAGGATAAGAGCACTATGGAGATTTTTATTTTGTCATCAATTCCCTATTCAAATGATGCTCAGAAACTGAAAAGAAGACAGATTTGCCCCTGTCTTACTTATCTGTGTAAATTTTTAATTCCTCTTGTGATTGCATATACTTTTCATATGTGAGTAGAAGATACAGGAAAAAGGAGAATAAATGCTTTATTCCATGTGATCCGCACAGGACTTTGAGAGGAATTTGCAGAAAATTCCAGTTATTAATTAGTTTCATCTTATTCAAACTTGCAAGTCTCTAAAGGAGTCATCTCAAAGACTAAGCTAAGTATGCTTTAGGTCTGACTTATTTGTTCTGCTACATGGAACAAAAGACAAGATTATTTTGGATGGCTTCTTTCTTCCCGTGTTTTTCCTGATCTGATACAGATTGTTTTTTCAAACTCCTCTGATATAGCTCTGTGCTATCTTGAACGGAACACTACTCAAAAGCACTATCCACTTCTGTTGCTGTAATGTTGGGAAAAGACTTTTCCCTGGTTATACAATTATTCAGCTTAACGTACCTGAAATGAAAGTGGAGGTCACTGTTCTTTCACGTAATGAACCATCCTTACTTCTTTCTCTTACAATCTTACTTTCAGCAAGCACACCGCTGTAATTTAAAGCACCCTTTTCTGAACTGTGTGTCTAATTTGAGGGCTTCTCTTTGTTTCTCTAGAAGAGCTGTGACTTTGAGATTTTGCATCCTGCCCAAAATTTATATATTTTTTTTTTTGTTAAAAACCTAACAATTCCCTTTCTTCCCCAATCACTGCTTGTTTATCAGGGTGAGAAAAGAAAAGAAAGACCTGATGTCTCTGTCCTGCCAATGCTTACAGAACCAGGGCCAAGGAAAGATGCTATATTCACTGCAGCTTATATTTTTCCTCCTCTGCAGAGCAATAGGAAAATCTTTCTTCTGTCGCCAGTAGGTACCGCGTCTGCTGAAATGTTTCCATGGAGACAGGGCATAGCTGAGCACAGCAGCCAGCGTGGTCGAGGTGCACGTTACAGCCCTTCCACGGGTACCGTGTTTATGCGGCTGATGAAGCACCCAACAAAGGCATCTACCTTCTTTAGGAATCTCATTTTGTCAGAAATTAAATGCCGATTTCCTAAAGAAAACTTAAAGCTCCGTAAACTGCACAAGGAGGAAGCAAATAAACATAGAAGCATTTCACACAGATTTTGCAATATTCCAATGGTGCTTTAGGAAACTTGAAAGCCCTGTAGAGTTGAGATCTCTTTTTGTTTGTTTGTTTGAGTTTGGGCTTTATTTGCATTTTGATTGTATTTATTTCTATAACTAAAATCAAACAAATATTGTCATCTTTAATATGATCTGACTTTAACTCATTCACTCCTTTGCAATCAGAATAAAAATGATACTTTGTGAAACCACAAGTGGTTTATGTAAGCACGTTTGCTTGTGAATTACTTTCTCAATCAAAGAATAGTGTTTGAAACGTCTAATTATGACTGAAAATTTTTGTATGGTTTTTTTTGATTGAATTTTTCAGTAATTGTTTTTTTCACTTGAATGTACATGTTTGCTTTATCAAGGCTCACGAATTGAGAGGAGGAAAAGCTGATGGAAATGTACTCTACTTCATGATGCAGGTATTCAGTTTTCTGTTTAGCTGTGGTACCTGAACCATGTCTCATTTCACAACACTCGTCATAACAAGATGCTCCTAGGAGAAAGGCTTTGGCATTAAACTCTAGGATGTGTGTCACATACCACAGGTAAATAAAAAAGAAGGGGGTTTATGAATGTGGGAATATCTTGGCTTCTTTGAAGTATTTTTTAGCAAAACCAGGAAATTAATAGTACTGCTATATAAAATACTGATAAAACTTCATCTTAAATAGTTCAGAATTTTCTAGTCACAAACATTGAAATGAAATAAAACTGGAAAAAGATGCTAAAATGATTTTGGAACTGTATTATGAGACACAATGAGTTTGATTTGATCAGTTTGGTCAAACAAAAGTTAAGATGAGATATACTGAGTCTACATAAATAAAAACATTAATAACTTTAAATAATTTCAAAACTACAAGCATTTTTAGGACTTAATTCTACTTAAGTCTTAGTAATATTAAATATCTAGTGGTTTTCAGCTGCTCACCCAGATCAACGTGTTAAACCGATCTTCAGATAGATATGAGGTCCAGAGGAAGTTTTTCTTCTAATTAAGAAGAATTTTTCCAGAGGTAGAATTTTCTTTCTTTTTTTTTTTTTTTTCTTGACTAGAGCATCATCATCTGGGAATTTTATTGACAAAGCTCTGGTATGCAGATAATATTCTCACTCCCTCCTGCTTTTTTAATTTTTTCCTGTGGCACGCCATAGTCTTTTGGTAGGTGTCAGAAAGCATTTTGTGACCCAGGGCATTTTCAGACATGAGGGAAAATGTTGTGTGGTCCTCCTGACGGAGCTGTTATTTGTTTGTTAGCACAGAGGTTAGGGCCTGCATGCAGGGACGCAGATGGCTTCTTACAGTGTCCTGTCCCTGTGCCCTGCTGGATAGAGGATCAGTATGAATACAAAAGAATCCCAAAAAAGTCACACGCATAGGGGCTTGTTGGGTCCTAGTTAACTGCAAACATTATCTCCCTTCAGAGCTGCTCATGCCATAGGTCACAGATGTCGTCTTTGCTGGAAGTTCTCTGAGGGAAGCAGGAGAATTGAATTCAGCCTGGTGCAAAAATAAGACAACCCGAAGGCAATGATGTTTCACAAACGATGCTTTGCCCCTTGTGGTCAAACAAGACACTATGATTGAATTTAGGGAGCTCCTACAATGGATGGAACCAAAAGCCTGGGAGAAATTCCAGGTCTGATGCCTGCCCTAACATTCCCCAACCTCTTTTTCCTCCAAAATATCACAGTTTGCTGGAGTGTTTTTAAGTCTGATGGAATAGGCCCAAATCTTTTGTCTTTTTCCTCCAAAATATCACAGTTTGCTGGAGTGGTACTTTCACTTGTTGAAAACATGAAGATGTCTCATCTGTCAAGTCTTTGTCTCATGTAGTATTTGCATTAAACTGTATTACAGTTATTTAAGATTCAGTTGCAATGATAGTAAGACTATTAACTCTTTGTTTTCCACACCTCACCATTTTCCAGAATTTTGAAAGATTATGATTTATTAAACAAGTCTGTGTTAGATGAGTTGGAGCATCATTCTGATGCAGAAAAGGCTCAAAATCTGAGCTCGCTCACTGCATCCTGACAGATATGTCTAATCCACTCTGTAGTCACAGCTCAGTGTATCCTGATCCAGTGAGTGTCATAGAATGATTTCATCTTTATCTTTGCAAGACAAGAGATTTGGGCCTATTCCATCAGACTCAAAAAGCCACTCAATCTGACATGGACATGAGGATGGACAAACAGATTATATAGAAATCATTTTGCCCCAAGATCTTATTCTGAGAGGTGCAAAGGAGCTATAACGCATTACATGGAGATGCATCTTAAAGTTGTTACAGCCCTGTTCATTCATCCTCAGATTGGCAAACCTGATCAGCATAAACTAGTCATCATTAGACATATGGGTGAGCAGAGGATGACATTGAAAACTCTATTGAAAAGAGAAATAGGTAGAACAATAACACAGCAAATGTTTTCTTCACTTACTTGAAGGAAAAGAAGCCATTCTATTTTCAGAGCTCCTCTCTGAACAGTAGATGAAACCAAAGAATTAATCACAAAGCAAAATCTTGTCTTTGCTTCCCTTTAAGAGATAATAAGGTGCAGAGAATGCTTGACTCTGAAGTCTGTTTACTGTGGAGGACTGTGCCTTCACTGGCTGAACACAGGCATGGTTTCTGCTTAGCTTTGTAGTGGAATTTAACAGCCATCTTGAGCTGAAAAAAATCACACAAGGACTTTCAGGATCAAACTCATTATGCATTCAGTATCCCAATACTCCATCTGCTGTTTCCTTGTTCCATATCCCATTAACAAATGCTAAGCTGCAGATTGTTTTTCACATAGTAATGAGCTGCATAAGTATGCAAACAAAACAAAAGTTATATATTTGTGTTAGAACAAGTGCCAAGAACACCTCCTGTTGCAACATTACTAATGACAGGATAGCAACAGTGGAATAAAGAGAGTAATTTGTAGTATTCCCAGGTCAGCTGCACACATGGTTTCTCCAAAAATAAGTAAGTGAGACAATTTATTCTATACTTACAATGCACCAGATTCATTCCTGCTTTAATTGCAGTAGCCTCAGTGGATCTGTGTCATGGAAGAATTTGGCCATGCAGTTGGAAAGCTTCCTACAGATGGTGGTAAAAAAAAAGGTGACCAGCATAAATAATGCCATTATCCCAATTAACTGGAATTGATTAATTCGTCCGTCCATTTCCCAAGTGATTATCTCCAATTAAAATAATTGCCTGGATAGCATTCCATTGCTAAATCTCTCGGTGAAACAGATCTTCTAAATAGCAATTTAGTCTTATGCCAGCACAATCACCTCTACCTGGGAGTAGGGAAACACATTACAATCTGCTACAGTTCAACATGAGGACAGAGGAAGCTTTGGAATGTCTTTAAGATCACAGACTCATGTATTACAATTATTATTTGTCTAAGCATAAGTTTACTGTGGAAAGGGACTTGATTTATTGCAGAATTGCAAGGAAATGGTGTCTGCTGTAAAGAGCTTACATTTCTAAGCAAGATCAGACACATAAAAGGAGCACAGAGAAACCATGAGGTAATAGCAGCAGGCGTAGCCTGCCCTGGCAGCAGCACCACAGCAACCTCTCACTGTTGTATATTTCTGTAGGCACCACAGTAATGGATGGGCTTTCAACCACAGCTCTGAATGTAGCCGGCTCTGTTGATGCTTAAAGAGATATCCTCCCAGCTGCAAAAGTGCTAAAAAGTCTGATGACACCTGTCTGAAAATGTAAGGCATGGATAGGGGAGCCTGACACCACAGACCCACCAGAGGCAAGAGTCCACTTTCCAGTTGTGATTAGGAGATGATGGGTGTGACAGGAATGCCTTGAAAAGGCAGTTTCTGAAATTGCATGTGAAGTGCGAGCAAGATACAGAGTAGTCATTTAAAGAAAAGGATAACAAGATCAAATGAGCTGGATCTGAGAAGGATGCCTGTAGCCACAGTATAGCATCTGCTAAGTTCAGAGAAAACATTGTTCTAATAAAATGTGAGAGTACTCATCAATGTATGCATAGACGGAGACAAAATAACATATCTAAGAGATGCTTTGTATAGAAAACATGCAAAATACAAGCATAGTTTGCATCTGAAAACATTAAATTCAGAGAAAGCTTAGAATAAGAAACACATTTTTGTTGAATCTGAGCTCTTAGCTACATGAGGAGAAAATGTCAAAGGCATTCTAATTTTCATTTTAGCAGAAAGACAGTTAGGTGGTACCGAGAGACAACCATGAGATGTTCATGTAAGTAATAGCAAATGATTTTTATTTACAAATGAGATAGCAACAGGATAAGGCGTGATGGAAGAAATCTTCATGGGCTAAGCACTGGGAAACCCTGCAGAGAACTGGTAAAGGGATAAGAAGGTTTGTTTATGTGACATACTAATGAAAAATAATGGAAATATATGGGGGGTGTGGAAGGCATAGATAAATGGAAACCCGTGGCAGTTAAATTGACCAGGTAGAAAGTACCCAGAACATCACAGAAGATGAAGCTGAATTCTGTTTTTAAGCATATACAATACACAATATTCTTAGTTGCTTAAATGTCGGCATCTTACGAGAATTGTGCAAGGCCCCATGTGGCCTCCAGCCACCTCCTCCACACTATGTCTTAATTGTCAATCCAGACATGTTGTTCAGATACCTTGTTCAAATGCCCTGTTAGTTGTTCCCATTTATGAAGTTATTAATGCTGATTGGAATGTGCTTAATCAGGCACAGGCATTGCATGCCAGCTAGTTACTAAGCTTTTGTACATATGTATTATTGAGTAATATTTAATATTTATTTAAATGATACTATCTATTTTGCTATACAGTAAGTTTTAGACATTAAAAAAAAAATCCCTAAAAGGTACAACATGAGTTAAGCATGGAGAAGAATTGATTCTCATGTTGGTATTAATTTCTTCTTATGAAGGCCCGTTGGAGCAAAGGTATCTGGTCTTGTACGTGCAAAGCAGTGAGAAATGCAAGCATGAAAAGAACAGCATGAAACAAGGGGGAAATACTGCCTGAGGCTTTTGGAAATCACTGCTGAATTGAAAAGCTGTGGAGCTATGAGCGCAAGTCAGATGACAGGGCTACAAATGGAGGAAGGCCCTTTGCAGTACACCGATTTTTTGGCAGGACCATGTTGGTTCAGCTGCACAGTTATATGGAGATGATCACAGGAACTGTTTCCTTACTAACACAAGTTAGTATCTTAGAATATCTTCTAAATACACAGCTACAAAATATCTTTACAATACATTTGGATTCTTCCTGTCTTTGTTTCCTGTGGTCAAGTGTTACTCTGAGAACATGAACATATTTCTAAGCCTTCTCATTTTTAGTACAGTATGTATGACTACTAGAGGGGATTCTTAAAGTACTATTCTTTGTAATGCCAGGTAACAGAAACATTAGTATAAAGACTGTATATTAAAGTTGCTAGGGCAAGAGCAGTTCCTAGTTTAGAGAGATGAGCTAGGATGAAGCCACAGGATGCACCAAGGTGCAGAGAGGTCAGTTCATCTTCTAATGCTACCATGAGCTACCCAAATGCGAGCAAATTAGTCCATCCATCATCTGTTCATGCTTTCTAGATTTTGTCTGTTATGATCACAGCTACACCATCTTGGAGCACTTCAGCCTGGGTATGATGTGAGCAGACCCAAGGATGTACTGTGTATTAAAAAAAAAAAAAAAATTATGACAAAAATTGCAGGCAAAACATTAGTTGCTTTGGGGATTGGTTTGTCAGGAGCAATTAGGCAGTCAAGAAGTGAAACAAAACACACAAACAAAAAAAAAGTCCTTTTGTTTATCTAGAATAGAAGTTTTTTGTTATTCATGAAATTAAATTCCATAATAGCATTTTGTGAATGGAAAGTGCCACTTGTCTCATAGCTAAAAAGAAGACAGGAATGAAGGGGTTAGCTTCACCAAGCACGGAGCTGACAAGCTTAGGGAGCTAAAGCAACAGTAATGCGAGTCCTAGATAAAACTCCTTGTCTGCATAAGGAAAATGGACAAAGGTCTCCTAACAAGCACCGAATGGTTTAGCACATTTTTCTTGGAGTTGTTCTGGTTTACCTAAAGCCCCCTCAATGTCTAGAGCAGGGATTGAAAGTGTTTAAACTGTAAATTTGGAGTCTTAACTGCTTAGACAGAAAAATAGCATAGAAACATATTCAACAAGAAGTGTGAGGGAATTGCAAGCAAGGACACAAACCCCAACATAATCGAATGCTGTAGTGACTAGAGCATTCACTCGATGGGTCAGAGGCTCCAGTTCATATCTCTACCAATAAACTGAGTTCAAATAATGACTAAATTAACCCAGATTAGCTGTGGAAAGTGTCAGTAGTGAATTCATGTCTCTTTAGATGGAGCAAAGCAGGACAGAGCAGAGGTATTCAAAAGCAGTGGTATTGAAAAGGCAGACTCCTGCTTTCTTCTGTATTTCAGGAATAGAGTCCTAAAAACAGCCTGACGTAAAGTCACTGTCCAGTTCAGGGTTGCTGATACTAAATTTTGGTGCTATTGCTATTCTTACATTTTCATAAGAAATATTCGGTTCTAAATCAAATAATTTTTCAGATAGATGAGAAATGTCAATCGTCCTCTTGGCTACCTAGAAACTTGGTAGCAGTTAGAGATATGAGTAAAGATACATCATTTTCATGAAATTTTGCACTCCAGCAGCACTGTGGTCTACAGAAATAAGAAAAGGCCTATTGATTTGCTGCAGTTTAACATAATACAAATTAAATTTTTGTAATGTTTTTTCTTTTCTATTGGGTTTGCCACAAACAGCTGTTAGAATCATAGAATCATAGAACATTTTCAGCTGGAAGAGACCTTCAAGATGCTCAAGCCCAACCTTTTCCTAGTCCTATCAACACCACTAAACCATGTCCCTCAACACAACAACTACCCGTCTCTTAAACACCTCCAGGGATGGCAACTCAACCACCTCCCTGGGCAGGCTGTTCCAATGCCTGACAATCCTTTCAGTAAAGAAATTTTTCCTAATATCCAACCTGAACCTCCCCTGGCACAATTTAAGGCCATTTCCCCTTGTCCTGTCACCACTAGGGAGAACAGACCAATCCCCGCCTCACTACAACCTCCTTTCAGAGAGTTGTAAAGAGTGATAAGGTCTCTCCTGTTGTACGTGTCCAGTCGGATTGTTTGAAACAATTCCACTAAGTCTTCTGAAAACTTGATCAGTTCTACCAATCTTCAAGCAGCTTTGGAGAGATCATGTTAGATCAATGGTCCTCCTTCTCCAAGCCTAAATCCATCAGATTTTAAGACATTTGACCAAAACTGCTCAGGTCAGAAGAGATGAAGACACAGAATCAGAAGTGTCTATTTAAAGACTCTCAGTATGGCTATGAGCCTGACAATTCAGTAAACCAAATAGATTTTTTTTCCCAAAGAAAGTTTATCTCATATCCTATAAAAGTTAAAAAAACCTTTACCACATTTGGTTAAGGATGATAAACTGGGGGGTTTATTTTCTTACTCTCCTGACACAAAGACATAACACAAGCAAGCCTTCATTAGATATCAAAAGCTTTAAGATCATAGCCATACAGTTTGAATAAAAAATCTGACCAAAAAAGAGCAAGTACCTTTGTGGAAGAAAGAAAAAACATGTGGCACAAGTAGTTTGCCTATCTAAACTAAACTTTGGGACACATTTTGAAATGGAATTGAGGAATGGAAGCAAACGGAATCAGATATATTATTGTGACACAAATATACTCTATACTAAATTAATCTAATATTGTTCCTTGAGAACAATGATGGGCTATGTATCTGTTATAATTCAGCAGGACCTTACAAAGAGACCTAAGATGATGTAAATGGGAGAAGAGTGTGATCGATTAAAAAATGGCTTAAGTAGACATGATAGGGGTTACTACAAGTGTGGCATGAGATTAGTAGTGGGCGTATGTGAAGGAGGTTGTCAATAATGAGCATGGGACTGGATCCAGCAAGATCCTTACAATCTTGAGTTGGAGGTGAATCTCAATAGTTATTTCGTGAATGTAAAGTGGTAGTCAGATGTTACACTACCTCTTCTAGAGTCATACTATTCTACCTCAGGAAAGCGAACAGTATGACTTTTCCAATACATAGGAAAGCATATCCTAACTACATATTTTTGTCTGTAGCTCCCATTTTAGAAGAGTATGCATTGCATCTTACATAATCTGTTCTTTCTCAAGCTCTTCTTTCCCATTTCATTGTTAAATAGATGTCTTTGTTTTCCTCCTCAGTAAATATAATTTTACATGTACGTATGTGATGAGAACTTTCTGTAACAATAAGCAGCACAGATTAGCTTTTTAGGAACAGCAGGTTTCATGCTTTTTAAAGAGTAACTAGCCATTTCTAAGGTTATTGTCATATACTGAGTCAGGCAAAAGAAAGTCTCTGGCACCCTTCTAAGATCGCTTCCCAAGAGAGAGAGCATGCTGACTGTGAGCATGAAGAGACTTCTGGAAGATTCAGGATTAAGAAGCAATGTGCCAAAAGGCCTGTATGAAACGGCCCTTTCCTGACAAGGAAATCCCGAAAGTAGAAATTTCTTTATTTTTGCAATTCTTCATTCTAATTTACAAGATATTTTTACATGTTATTGAGGTATCATTTGGAAAACGTGTTTGGAAGCATATGGTGACATTGAGTAGCTATCAGACACTTACATAGAGAAAATGAGGATGCTTCACATATACCTGCGAGACTGGGATGGAGTCCCAGTTTGTTTGTTTTACCATTGCATTCTGCATAACTTGACATCATGAACTCGAATTGAACATTTGGTGACAAAATGCAAAATTGGTTGTCTTTGTGGCCTGAAGTAGCCTAAAGTCCCCAAGTATCTTTATGGTAATAAGACCAAGATTGTATACCCACTTCCTAGTTCCTTCTTAGCTCACCCATAAGCATGGATTTGTTGGATGTTTTGGTTTTTTTTCAGAAAAGACATTGTATGCTTCCACTGCCTCCATCCTTCCACAGTATTTCTCCCCCTTGAAGTGAACAGGAACTACCATAAATTTCTCCATTCTTTTCCCTCATCCAGGACTCTGATTCTGTTATAAGCTACCCAGATGTTCTGGTTTTGGCTCTGAAATTAATTTTCTTCCTAGTAGCTGGTACGGTGCTGTATTTTGTATTGAGGATGAGAATAATGCTGATAACACACTGATGTTTTAGGTGTTGCTAAGTAGTGCTTATAGCTAGTCAAGGATTTTTCAGTTCCCTGTGTTCTGCCAGTGAGTAGGTGCACAAAGAGCTCAGAGTGAGCATAGCCAGGATAGTTGACCTGAACTAGTCGAAGGGATATACCATACTGTAGGATGTCATGCTCAGTACATAATTAGGGGGAGTTGGCTGGGAGGCCTGAATCATTGCTTGGGGACTGGCTGGGCATCAGTCAGCAGATGGTGAGCAACTGCATTGTGCATCATTTGCCTTTTCTTGAGTTTTATTTTTCTCTGGTTTTGTTATATTGCTTTTTAAAATTATTATTATTATTATTGTTATTTTTTATTTTTTTCATTATTAAACTGTTCTTATCTCAATCCACAAGTTTTACTTATTTTTTTCTTGATTCTCATTGTTATCCCTCTGAGGACAGGGAGGATTGAGTGGCCGTCTACATGATGCTTAGTTGCTGGCTGGAGTTAAGCTACAACACTAGAATATTTTCCTCTTAAAAAAACCTGACTTTCTTCATACCTTCCCCACAAGACCCCATTTTCCTTCTTAACAGAGAATAATATAGCTGATTTTAAAGAAAGAGTTACCAATTTATATTTGAAGTCTTAACTATGCTGTCACCACTGTGCCACCACAAAAGATATGCAGGTGGCCCACTCCTACTCTGTCTTAATAGGTGCATTTATTATTGGCTACTGTCAACCAGGTCCACTTATGTCCATGGGACAGCTGCAAGAATTAGTCCCACAATGCCTTGTCAATAAGCACTATCCTGCAGCTCCCTCTACACTGAGCTACACAGTTCCTCCCATTTCTGTTTTGTACTGCTCACCGCTCTTGTACTCCTGCTGCCCATGCATACTTCAATGACATAAAAAGATATGAGTGTAAACCATTTCTTAGTTAAGTCAGCCCTGAAAATTGATGCCCTATTTTAAGCAGTTAACTCTGTGAGAAAATTCAGGACTGTAATGTTGCTATAGTACAATGTTATTACTGAGAAAGAATGGCTGGTTAGGAAAGCACTTCATCACATCCGTACCACTGAAGTTTAAAACAAATGTAAGAATATGTGGAAAAGAGCAGCCAGAAGGACCTCAACATTCCTGTAAACCCTGGGAAAGCAAATTGTCCTAAAAGAGCCTATATCATGATTGAAGTTTTTTCCCAGAAAGCTACTCTGATCCTGTGTTGTTCCCAAAGGGTAATGATTTGCTGCTGAGCTACTCTGAGCTCAGCTCTTTGTCTTTGTTGACAATAGATGCCCATCCATTTTCACTGTTATACTTCCCAGAGAAGACAGAGAATGTTGGAGCTTACAGCATCTCTAATCCTGCATGCAGACTTTAGTTTGTGACTGACTAAAGTAAAAAGATTTTTCTCCTCATATCCTCACCTAGGCAGCTGGCGAGAGTCAAAATCCAGTCCTGAGCCGGTTTAGTTAA
This sequence comes from Baryphthengus martii, assembly GCA_013396935.1. Classification (NCBI taxonomy): domain Eukaryota; kingdom Metazoa; phylum Chordata; class Aves; order Coraciiformes; family Momotidae; genus Baryphthengus; species Baryphthengus martii. The sequence continues at coordinate 109,314 of VWZK01019985.1, forward strand.
TTGGAGAGACATAACAGCTGTTACTGTGGTGGAGGAGGCACAAGTGGCCTCTGAACCTGGAAGGTGATTGCCTGTGCTTTGCACAGCTATGAGCATCAACACACAGAACAGAATGTCTCTCCTGATCTCTAGAAGCTTTCAACCATTTTTAGAGCACCTGAAACCCTAGAATAAACTTAAACAAGCAAAAGATCAGACAGCAGCAGATTTTCTATCTCTGAGTAATATACCAATTAGACTGACAACAAAATAATTGGGAGCAGTGAGACACAGAGTGTAGAAGATAGCTCCTCCTTCAAAATGACCCTTTTAACAGCAGCATACTTTCAACACCCTTGAAAATAATGAGCTGAAAGCTGCAATTAGTATGATAAGTGGAATTATTTCAGACAGAAGTTTGAAACAAATGCTAAAGCAGAGGGACTTTGTGCAGAGGGTCCTGCCAGAAGCTCGTAGTTTTCTTAGATGGAAGAGTTCCTGGCTATAATTCCTCATTCTCCACTGCAAGGAGACTCAACAGAGGAGTTACGGCAAGGTTATTATTAGTTAAATTAATTTTCAATAGGAAATGACAGTGGAATGAATACAAACCACGTATTTGCAGCACAGAATGCTACATCTTGCTTAGTTGTTTGGATTGTGAACACCACCTCGGCTGATGTGTTCTGGACTTTTGTTATGAGCCAGGGGCATGAGCCCCTGGGGCGCCAGTCTGAACTGCAGTGCAACTGTGCCCATTCCTAGGCTGTCTTGAAATAAATATAAGAAGTTCTTTGAGGGGGACTGGTAGAAGCCAAAGTATATTTTAATACTAGAAAGATACTTTAAGTAAAAAAGCTAGGACTTAAACCATAAAGTCTCCGTTTTGAATTGTAACACGAAAGAATGGACAATAAAGTTGAAGTATTGGGTGAAAACCAGCATCTTAGCACAATTTGGCATATCATGCTGATATGTAGGAGGGAGCTGCTTGGTCAGTCTCACAAAAATTTCCGTACAATATTGAAGCCCTACCATACAATAGGATTCTTATCATAAATCTAAGACAAAAAATGTACTGTAAAGCTATATTACTGGTGGAAATCAGACTCTGCCTCATCTTTCCCAGTGTTTTACCAACTACAGAAGCAATCTATATTTGTCTCCAGATCTTTGAAAGAAGTCAAAAGGGGTCAATTAGAGGAGTAAAATGAGCTAAAGTTTCAGGTTTTGGACTTAAATTTATTGCTAGAATAAGAGAAAGTTCTCTAAATTTTGGTAACTAATGCCATCAAGTCATGTTAAAAGAGTTAATGTCTACAACAGTGAAACTGAAATACCTGACATATACCAAAGATAGAAACTTGAATCTCTGTAGTACATGTTGATTCAAATCCTTGAATCCTTCCAATTACTTATATTCATGAACATTGAATCTGTTTGAATATTGCTGAGAATCTTTTGGTTTGGTTTGTTTTCCACCAGGAAGATTCTTCCTGTTTCAATAGATGGTTTTTGTTGGAGCTCTTGAATATCTATTATTCCCTTACACTCCAAATCCATTTAGATTAGGTCTTCAGGCAAAAGTGGTAACTTGTTTTCATTATTAAAAAAGTATTTTGCTATTCAACACAGGTTTTTTTATTATTATTTTGTTTGCTTAGTTGACTGCTCCCATTGCAGTCCTGAAATAAACTAAAGAAAAAAAAAACAACCAAAAAACCCCCTTACATTTTTAAGAATAAAGAACATTACTCCAGCTTCAGGTGATGGTTTGAAAGACTTTGTCAACCCCCACCTAGAGTTCAACACCTTTTTCAATGTCCCTGTGGTTAACTCAATATAATCATGAGTGTCTTCTTGCAGGTGTGGGTTTTTTCCTATCAGAATAAACTTGACTGAAAGCATCTGATTCACAGCCTGTGCCAGGACAGCAGATGCTGTGCGAGTCATTTTAGAGTGATACAGTGTGTGGAACTCATGACTGTAAAAGTAACATCTTTCCTCTGAGATCCTATTCCAAGATATTTTTGAAATCTTTTCTTTCTGAAACCTTTCGCTTTAGAAAGTTTAGAAAGAGAAAAACAAGTGTTTTTCTTTTACCTATGGTCAGTTCTATGGTACTTTCTCATATTTGTGGGTGTCATATACTGTAGAATTCGTGGGTTTGGGAACCTCTTGTCCATGGTTTGTGTGTGGGCTTTGTGCAGGAATAAACTCTCATTAAGCCCACAGATATAGACAGTTCTGGTCATCTGTAATTCAAAGTCAGCATCTGAAAAAAATGGCTACAGACTTCTGAGGAACGGATTGGGAGAAAGATAGAGCACAAAGGCAAAAAAGCAGAAATTGCTATTACTTATTGCAGAAAAGAAAAAAAAAATAAATGGAGGGTTCTAGGTTAGAATCACATCACGAACCTAAGATTTGCTCTAATTCCCACAGAAATTTAATATTGGAGTAGGCATTTAAGTAACCGAAGGAAAACTGCTTTGATTGTAAGGCAATTGTCATCACTGAAATAGTTTCCAGCTCTTTTCTGTTCCTCTCAGTTATGTGTGCAACTGGTCTGGAGAGTAGAGCTTCAGATAGCTCTTTGAAATAAGCTCTAAAAATGTCAGCTTCATCCATTTATACAAGGCAGTGCAAAACTGCTTTTTTTTTTTTTTTTTTTTTAATTCACTCTTCAGGAGCTTAGGGTGAAAACTGTTGCTCTTGTAAAATCTGATCAGCTGTTGTCCATTTCTGGGAATCCAGCATATGCTTATCTCCTTAAAGCAAACACCTAAAATGCCGACATAATCTATAGTGATAAAGCACATGCTTTTGAAAATCTCTTCTCTATTTAGACAGCTAAGATGAAGAAAGAGCTCTGATGATCAATGGTTTCTGAGCATAGCTGAACACAGCAAACACAAAATCTACAATTTCTGAGCTGTTCCCACCAAATGTTGTGGTATTCTTTTTATATTCTCGTATGAAAATATACTTTAACACAGTGCACCTTTTTAACTGTTGTTTGCAAATTCCATACTTGGTGGATAAGTAATGAAAATTGGCCAAAAAGCCAAAGCCAAGACATCTTCAGTTTAATCCTCATGTTAAAATGCTGTGCTGCCATGGCTTAGTTATCCACTGCTTTCTATCTATTTTTTTCTGAACTATAATCTGCCACCAGTACTTGCACGCTACATAGGAGAGGAACGGAGAGGGTTGATAGTGCCTTAATAGAGCTGTTAAACACAAATTTATTCATAATTATTATTATCCAACAGCTGATTTTCATCTACAGGAAAAAAAATTAGTCATGCTCTGCTATAATTTACTGATCTGCACTTAACTTGGTTGGGACTTGATCCTCTCACATTTACTTCATAGGGATTTTTCCTCAGTAGCATATATTATATAGTCTTCAGAGAAAGTGTATTTTTATTGTAATAAAATAGCTAACAAATAAGCTCACTTTCTGGGACCTCTTAGAGCTCTGGTATAAAATACCCACAGCTACAAGAAGTCATTCTACAGTTAACTCTTCTGCTATGCAAATTTGTTTACACATGTTTGAATAGACATATATGCCTATGCCACATATCTATCTATCTACCTATCTACCCTTACTTTATTTATTTTTTTTTCAGGGATAAACACAATCACTGCATGTCTGCAGGAAGAATGGAGTCTTTTCCACTACCTGACCAGGAGAAGAGGGCATATCGGGCAGTCCTAATGAATGGACGGCAGTCCCCATACTTTCAGTTGTACCTAGTATGCACTCCCTGCAGAGGAAGCAGAGTGTAAAGAGTAAATGAATAAGTACACAGTTCTGAT